>OW679197.1:103036433-103456962 GCA_940337035.1 Agriotes lineatus | reverse complement strand
TTTGTCTCACTGGACTGCTAGTTACAATAATAATATAAATATAACTATGTAAAGCATAGTTTTTAAGGAAATATATTATAAAACATATCTATATCAGTGGAAAATAAAAATTCTTTTACAGATTTCTTAAAGTGATGTAATGATCTAGAAGATTTAATAGCTTCTGGCAAGAAGTTATAAAATCTCGATCCAAGATACACATGATTTCTCTGTCCAATAGATTTTGTTGAAAACGGAGTCTTGAATGCAAATGGTTTGAGACGAGTCTGGTACTGATGATCAATTGAGACCAAATTGTTTTTATTGTTATACATAAATAACACCACTGTAAAAAAGTATAGTTGCCGTGGATGCAATATTTTTGCTTCACAATAAAGTAAATTTGATGGATAGGTGGCGTCCTTATTTAGTACAATACGGATAAATTTTTTTTGAATTATTTCTAATTTTTTTAGGTAAATATTAACAGTACTACCTCATCCAACAATTCCATAATATAATCGGGATTCGATCAGTGCGTAATACACTTTTTTTAGATCAAAGCTATTTAAAATAGATTTTAATTGTTTAAAGCGGAATAATATTGATCTTAGCATTCGGACTAAATTATCTATATGATCGTTCCATCTCAAATGCCTGTCTATAATTACACCCAGATATTTTGTTTTTTGTTTCATCCACTTTGGTCTGCAGGTCTATTACTAATTGTTTGAATAGGGGCAATTTGTTTTTGTAGCAAGTGAATGGTACGTATTTGGTTTTGTCGAAGTTGATTGTTAGTAATTTATAATCAAACCAATCTTTTACAATTTTTAGATCCCTCTCTGCTCAGACCTGACCAGGAGTCATCTTGATAAAAAATTGCTGTGTCGTCTGCAAAACTAATATTGTGTACAAAGTATTTAATTGAAATAGATCATTAAGATATATTATGAAAAGTATTGGCCCTAACATAGTGCCTTGGGGCACTCCATATTCAACTGTGCATTCAAGGCTCTTTACTTTGTTTATTTCTACAAATTGTTTTCGACCAGTTAAATAGCTTTTCATTAATTTTAAAGCAATTCCTCTGAATCCTATGTTTTCTAGCGAATCTAATAAACGGAGATGACTAACAGTAGCAAAGGCCTTAGCCAGATCTAAGAACACGCACAGAGAAGGCTTGCTGTTTTCTAAGGAATTATTAATAAGAGAACATAAGTAACTTACGGCATCTTGCGTAGATTTATTTTCCAGGGACAGAACCAGTCTATAATTTTGTTTAGTAAGAAAACAATCGGTGAAATTATACTTTCTGAAATTACTTTCAGTACTTCAGTTGTGATATTATCAAATCCAGGTGTAACATTGGTTTTTAATTTGGATATTATATTTGCAATCTCATATTCATTAGTTGGCGTTAAATAAATGGAAGACGATAATGATTGTAATCTAGATGGAGCCTTAGCTACTGGTTTAATTTTAGAGGCAAGATTTTTACCAACACTAACAAAAAATTTATTAAATTCATTTGTTACTTCAGATACATCGGAAGTCAGTATTCCAGTTTTAATTTTAATTTCTTTAATATCACTAGTTTTTTTATGAGAATTTGTAATTTCATTAACAAAATTCCAGAACGATTTACTGTCGTTATTTGCCATATTCTCAATTTTTAATTTAAAATACCTAGCTTTCGTTTCTTTAATTAAGTTATTCAATTTATTTCTATACGTTTTAAATTCATTTTTTAATTTAATACCGAATGGATTCTTTTGTAATTCCCGATTTAGTATATCTCTTTTGTTTATTGGCGTCACCAATCCAGCAGTTATCCAATTTTTTCTTTTTGTATCTTTGTGTTTAATTTTTTTTGTAACAGTACTAGAATTTAATGCGATTGTTATACTATCTGTAAGTAAAACAGTCAGTTATATTTGTTTTAAAAATCGCTGACACTACATCGTTTATATCCTCTTTCGTCTTTAGAAATAAATGATCAACACAAGACTTGCTATTTTCTTGTACCCTTGTGTAACTGTTAACATTGATATGAATCCAAAATTGCTCATGATATTTAAATATTCATTTAAAGCAGTATTTTTTACTAGAATATTTAAATTTATATCACCAACAATAATACTGTAGTCAGCATTTTCAGTACTAATAGAATTTAAGTAATTATCGAGTTCTGTTAAAAATAAATCTAAATAACTAGAGGGTGATCTGTATATGGCTGTAATTAATATCACTTTATTACAAAATTTTAATTCAACTTGAATTGCTCGATTTTGTTTGATATTTATTATTTTGTATTGAAAATTTAATGATTTTTTAATTAACACTACAACACCATCATTTTGATATTAAACTCCCTCATTATAAATAACATCGTAATCAATTGGACAAAAAAATTCAGGATCTCGAATCTGCCAGGTCTCAGTTAATACTATACAATCATATTCAACACCAACTTGATTTAAAAATATCCTTAGTTCATCAACATTTTTATGAATACTGCGTATATTTATATGAAATAGATTAAATTTCTTATTATTTTCATCATTTTGTAAGAAAATATTGGCAGTTACCGGATCATTGATTTCAACTGCATTTACAGGAACAAAATTATAATCTCTTATATACTGATTCATATAACAGCACAGATCCAAAATGAAGGATCAAGAAAAAGAAAAAAAAAAGTAAATGAAGTAAGATGACGCCCGCCATGTGCCCCGCTCTCCAAAATTATATAACAAAATAAAAATATACTTAAGATAACTGAGTGCGCGCAAAGGAAAAATTGTAGTGTGTGTGAGAGTGCGTATGATTGCTTACCCAAATAAAATAAAATAAATTTAATATAAAACCTATCACACACATGTATATATAAATTTATCTGACTATCAGGGGCGCAGGAACAGGGGGAGCAAGGGGGGCGATTGCCCCCTCATAGAATATATTGGGGGGGCAAATAGTGTAATTTGCCCCCCTGATATATTTCATACGGTTTTTAAAAATGTGTACATAGGGTTTTCACATTAATTTATACAAGATGCTAAAACTCGTTGTTCTATTGTAGGTGGTGCAGAAATAAAACACGAAGAATTTGTTAAACAAGTTTTTATTTTTAGGTCGACAGCGAAGAATTCGATATAGTCCATTTTTGTTTCATATGGTAATACAATTGTCAAAATTCTAGGGAAATCATTGATAACAGGCATTGTCATTAGGTTAAATTGTGTTGGTACATAAATTTCTTATTATTTTTGTAGTGAGGTTCGGCTTCATGTCGGCAGGTTGACATTTCATTATTTTAAATTGAGCTTTGGCTACTATAAAATGGAAATGTGATTTTATAATTTGATTTTAACTAGTTGGTAGGTATTGCACTAAGAACAATTTTAGTTTATAATAGCCAGAACTGCAGTTTAAAGTAACTACAATGTCAATCAGTCAACATAAAACCTATTCTCATTGCAAATATAATAACCACAAGTTTATGTACCAACACAATGCAATGAAGTGACAATGTTTGTTCTCAATGGTTTCCCTAGATTGTATTTCCATATGAAAAAATATGTAAAGGAGTTTACACTAAACTTCTCTCGCACGAATTACATCCATTTGCAAAAAATGTGAATTACATCAATTTTCGCCCCCAGGCGAATAGTTCGAGCCGAGTTTCTGCTGCGTCAGAAAGACACCATATTATTCTGTCCCACTTGTGATCTTTACCCTGTAGCTGCTAGGTCTCATTTTTGACAATGATAAAGCCTGAGCTATGTACAAATTATTACGTTTATTATTTCTCAGTTAAAGCAAAAATAAACAAAATTTAATTTTTTAAGGTGCTCACCTTGTATAAATTACTCAGAGATGTTTTCGGTTTTATGCCAGGTAGCTATATAATCTGTATGCAAAATATCGCCTTCCTCCAACAAATAGTTGTTGAGCTATACCGCCAACAGGCAGATAGAGAGATAGATGGAATCGAGAAAAAATCATTTTAGCTTAATTGTAACTATTATAGTTACTTATGTATCAAGTATATAAATGTAGGACTTTCTTGGAGTATTTTATGCAGAGCGAGCATAGCGTAGCGGTAAAGAGGATGAGTCAAATAAGGTTTGATTATGTACGAGCTGCATGCAAAGCTTTCCGTTCGACTGCACTGCAAAAGATATTATTTTATCTACAATATCATTTATATTACACACAGAAAATTCAAGTTGCTATTCAAACATTTGATAGTTTCGAAGTGCGCTTCTTCTAGGTTAATTGCGTTAGTAATATCAAGAATAGCGATCTATTACCGTAAGGTATTAAAGATGAATTTCTTTCTATTTTTTGTAAAGTTTTCAGTAACCTAATACAATGTTCTTTCCTGATTTTAATAAAATGACATTTATTTTCATAATAACTATTAAACATTGACAGGCGGACAGGTGTTTTTGGAACAGTTGACATAAAGCTTAGTCATGTTAAACCATTCAAAAAAAATGTCCCCCCCCAATAATTACAGTAGTTCCTGCGCCGCTGATGACTATTTACAAACTTAAACTGTATTCAGGTATAGTAATGATTTAAGTAAACATTATTTACGTTTATGGCTCAGAGGGAATCCAATTGAGCTGCAGTTGTAATCCTGTGCCTTCTCGCCCTATCTCTACTGTTAATCACACCGTCACTGGTCCAGCAATTCTTCCAATCAAATTTATCGGTTGCCAACTTCAGTGATTCATGTCTTCATAAACGCGTATGCCGGTAAAATTCTTATTTTTAATAAACAACATTTTCGTTTTAAAGCTGGTAAACTTCACAATCACAGCACGATGTTTGTTATCAATTTTTCGTCCGACTCGGTGACAACGGTCTATCTGTTCACTTTTTAAATTAAAATGTTCTGCTTTGCACATGTCCTTAAGTTTTTGCTCAACCTCTTCACTATCAGTTTCTTCAATTCCAAATACTCTGACATTATTACGTCTCGAATATTGTTGTAATTCTTGACATTTTGATTATTTATATTAAAATCATATGTTCTAAAATTTTCCACTTTTAGTAGGTATTGTAAGAACTGTTAAACAGCATACGGCCGATATTACATATAACTGACTAGGATAATTTATTAGCCTCGGCCACAAAATTTATATTCGTCTGATTTTGATTCTACAGCAGAACTTAACATATTCGTTTCAGGGTTAATGCATGTATTTTATTAGTAAGAGCATATTATTATTATTGTATAATTACAATCTATTTATGTTGTAGGTGAACTTCCCTTGGATCCTATATCATTAAAAGAAACAGTCGAACAAACATAATCACCAGTAAATAAGAAACTATGGATAATAACTCTTGTAATTCTGCAGGAGCTGTGTCGTCCAAATCGCAGAACATGAATAGCAATGAAAGTTCTGATAAGCCATCTATTAAACAAGAAGTAATCGAATCTCAGAACATGAATAGCAATAATAGTTCTGATAAGCCATCTATTAAACAAGAAGTTATCGAATCTCAGAACATGAATATCAATGAAAGTTCTGAAAAGCCATCTATTAAACAAGAAGTAATCGAGTTAAAGGATGAAAATTATGAAAACAAAACATTTGACAAAATTAACACAAATACTGCTTCCAGTGAAGAGAAACCTCATAGTGACTCTGTTTGTGAATTTGGAACAGCAATGAAAAGTACTTTAGTTACACATGTGACAACTCATACAGGAGAAAAGCCTTACAATTGCTCTGTTTGTGAATACAGAACAGTACGTAAAAGTCATTTAAGTATACATATGAGAACTCACACAGGAGAAAAGCCGTACAGCTGTTGTGTTTGTGAATACCGAGCAGCAGTGAAAAGTCATTTAGTTAGACATATGAAAACTCATACAGCAGAAAAGCCGTATAGTTGCTGTGTTTGTGAATACAGAACAGCAGCGAAAAATCATTTAGTTAGACATATGAAAACTCATACAGCAGAAAAGCCCTACAATTGCTGTATTTGTGAATACAGAACCGCACACAAGAGTGATTTAGTTAGACATATGAAAGCTCATACAGGAGAAAAGCCTCACAAGTGCCCTGTTTGTGCATATGAAACAGCAGTGAAAAGTACTTTAGTTCAACATATGAGAACTCATACAGCAGAAAAGCTGTACAGTTGCTATGTTTGTGAATACAGAACACCACACAAGAGTGCTTTAGTCAGACATATGAAAACTCACACAGGAGAAAAGCCATACAGCTGCTCTGTTTGTGAATACAGAACAGGACGTAAAAGTCATTTAGTTATACATCTGTCAACTCATACAGGAGAAAAGCCATACAGCTGCTCTATTTGTGAATACAGAACAGCACAGAAAAGTAATTTAGTTATACATCTGTCAACTCATACAGGAGAAAAGCCATACAGCTGCTCTGTTTGCAAATACAGAACAGCAGTGAAAAGTAGTATAGTTACACATATGAGGACTCACACAGGAGAAAAGCCATACAGCTGCTCTGTTTGCAAATACAGAACAGCAGTGAAAAGTAGTATAGTTACACATATGAGGACTCACACAGGAGAAAAGCCATACAGCTGCTCTGTTTGTGAATACAGAACAGCAGCTAAAAATAATTTAGTTACACATATGAAAACTCATACAGGAAATAGCCATAGCGTTGCGCTCTCTGTGAATACAGAATGTAGCCCATAAAAATAATTTATAGGTAGTTACACATGTGAAGCCTTTACCGGAGAAAAGTCATATAGTTACAAGTACACTGTGAATATAAAGCAACTCTAATATAATTTTATTACACATATAAGTACACTACAGGAGAAGAACGTTATGGTTACTCGGTGTATGAGTACAGAAAAGCACAAACAAGTAGTTTGGTTACACATAGGAGTTCTAATTGTGTAGTGTTACACACAAGATTTTGCTTAGGAAATAATCTTATTATTTGTGAATGCAGTCCAGTATAGAAAAGCATTTTACATATGTTTTATGTATATGGAATTAAGATATACAGTGATAGTACAGTAAAATTGTCGTTTTACCTTAAAAAAATTGGCCGCGGCGATTCCTCTTGCCCAGTGGTTTAGGGTCATTAGACAAGTGTAAAACTAAAAAGGCGTCACCCCACCCCTTGCCAAACAGCCGCCATCTTAATAACAATTGAATTTGTTTTTCCTCGCGATCCATTGATCGCACAGAAAAAGTTATTGAACAAAAAATATTGGAAATTAAATTCTACACATTTTTTATTCTTGCCGTGATACCGAGAAGTTGATATTTAAAACGGTAGAGGGCGACAAAGTTACCAAAAATCTGTTTCCGCCATTCTAGCGCTGTAGGGGTGATTTTTTCCAAAAATTGCCAATGTGAAAGTTGTAGTGCTTGAAAAGAGATACACGAATCTCTTTTAATAATGTGATTGATTTAAATAGTCTCTGAGTGACAGCCCTTCAAAGTCCGAGCAGCGCGGAGAAATGGAGAGATGTAAATTATTTATATCCCTCACTTATTATAACTAACGAAATGCCATGTCTGCCATTTGGTTAACATAAAGAAAACCATTATCGCTCGTACTATTATCCATTTTTAATCAGAATACAATCACGAAACAGCACTCGCAATCGTATTCACGGATTTCTTCCAAGAATTTTTTACATTGCGTTTATAACAATTTGTGAGCTCTTTTTTCAATAAAAGTTTTAGCAACATTTCTATCATGGTCGATAATGACTCGGTTGTGTCCGAGGCTCCGAACCAAGACGAAGAAACAGCTCCAAAAAAAGAAAACGTGTCTGAGTAGACTACAATATATCTTAGGGTTTATGCAAAAAGAAATTACTTTCAATATACGAGCCCAGAATCAAATCATTTGGCACAGTTAAGATTTTTCCGGTATCTTTATTTTGTACCCACAAAAGAAAATCTTCTTGGTCAATATTCTTACATCGTAATTGTAGACGTTTTTAGCAGTATTATAAGAGCTTTAACACTAACAAATTACAAAAAGTAGTCGGAAAACATTAACTTTAATAAATATTATACACCAAGTGAATTAAATATATGTTTATTTACGAAAAGATGTTGAGCTCACGAGCGCGTAGTGCGAGTGAGATCATACTCTTTAAGTTATTTAATGTTTAATTCACGTGGCGTATATATGTTTTTATTCAATTTTGACGAAATTTTGAACAAAAAATTTAAAAAACATTCAAACTAAGATATAAATTTGCCCATTCATCGTCGATTTGATCTAAATTTTAGTAATTATATATTACACACTACAAAGAGAAAGAATAATTGAATGTAAATATTTGTAGATAATAAAAATATGTTGTTCTTCATTAAAACTTTTTTAATTTTCTAGTGAATTAAACTTTTTTAATTCTCTAGTGAATTAAAACACTTTTATTTCACTTGTGAATCATAGACTGTGAATTAAGTTTATGGGGTTAATAATGTCACTTTAAACTGTCAAAATTGAATAAAATAAATTACCGATTCATTTCATTTGGATCAAAATATCAAAATATAATTTCGTTCACCGTAGCATGTTTTAGTTGAAGTGAAACAAGCTGTTTGTTGTTTAATAGCATATAGACAGTCGGGTGTCTCTATTATTTTTGCAGAAATGGCACGTGGTAAAGCAATTGTCAATTTGTTGAATTTTGGTCATTCCTGTGGCAAAATTTACAAACAATTGCAATTATCATATTATGTAATAAATATTACACCAGCAAATTTAAGAGCTTTACGGATCTGAGCCAAATGATATCATTCTGGGCTCATATACTCCTTTCCCATCATTTTCATTTCTTTTACTTATACCAATTTCTCGGTATCGCGGAAATAACCAAAAATGTGTAGAATTTCCGTAGGTTGTGAAAACCTATTCACATTGAAACTACTTGAGTGACGTGACGATTTTATCACGCAAAAGAGAAATGGTTACTTCGCTGCGCCGGAATATATCGTACATTTCCCACGCTGCGCAGACTTTGAAGGGTTGTCACTCAGAGAGTATTTAAATCAATCCCATTATTAAAAGGGATTCGTGCATATTTTTTCAAGCACTACAACTTTCACATTCGCAATTTTCGGAAAAAACTACCCCCACAGAGCTAGAATGGCGAAAACAGATTTTTGGTAACTTTGTCGCCCTCTACCGTTTTAAATATCAACTTCTCGGTATCACGGCAAGGATAAAAAATGTGTAGAATTTTATTTCCAACATTTTTTGTTCAATAACTTTTTCTGTGCGACCAATGGATCGCGAGAAAACACAAATTCAATTGTTATCAAGATGGCGGCTGTTTGGCAAGGGGTGGGGTGACGCCTTTTTGGTTTTACACCTGTCTAATGACCCTAAACCACTGGGCAAGAGGAATCGCCGCGGCCAATTTTTTTAAGGTGATGGGGTATTTTCCGACAATTTTACTGTACTATGAATTTATTTTAATGGTTAACATAGTAGTTTCGTTTCTATGCCAGCATTTAATCATACAGGTCACTTCCATAGTGACCAAGGAAATCAATAGATTAGAGCGTTTATTTTACAAGTTAACATACGAGTTTGAATTAGGTACCGAGTGACTATAAATGATTGAAATTTTTTTTATTAGGTTGGCACTGTTTATGTTGGTGGAACTGTAAGTCTATGTCAAATTCGAGGGTAGCAGGTTAGGTTTTGCGTCAGTTTTGACATAGAATGACGCCAAACCTAACCTGCGAACATTGAATTTGACATAGACTTACAGTGCCACCAACATAAACAGTGCCAACCTAAGAAAAAAAATTTCAATCATTTATAGTCACCCGGTACCATATATATATAATACACATATATTGCTGGTAGGGCCTGGAAACTTCAGAAAACATTACGGCGCCGACATAGTCTCACTTAGAGTATAACGCGTCTCGTGCGCATGCGTGAGAATTCGAACTCCGCCTTTAGAAGCCAATTTTAAACTTGACCACTTCCCCATTGGGCGGACGACGCCGCCGCGCTTGCGCACAGCTCACCGTATACATTATTATATTTTATTATATATACTTCTGGTTGGGTTAGTTCCCCTTTCTGCACTGCGGCCTAAAAGACCTATTGTGCACATCCCAGTGCTTCACCTAGCCTCACAGAGGTATTCCGATGTCCTCAAAAAAGCTTCCTAGTGAGTTTAGTGAGGTGTTTATCAGCAGTTCGGGTTCAATTGTTGTTTCCCCAAAGTGTTTAAGTCGCAGAGTTATGAGTTCCTCGCACTCGCATATCCAGTGGATTGGAGTCTCGTCCTCCTCTTCACAGAATCTGCATTCTGTGTTTGTTGCCACTCCTATTGTGTGCATATGTTTGTTCATATAACAGTGTCCTGTAGTTATCCTTGTTATGTGTTTTATTTTCTCCCTTCCATTTTCCAGGAGTGCCAGTGTCGCTTTCTTGGACGGTTCCCCTATGAAGTTCCTAGAGTGCCTTGCTTTAGGGTAGTCGTTCCAGAATTTGCGATGTTTATCTCGTAACCAGCTTCTAGTTTGCTCCCTGATCATGCTATAAGCTATGTTACAGGTAGGCTCTGGTCCTATCAGCTGGGTAGTGCTGGCTGATTTTGCTAATTTATCTGCTTTTTCGTTGCCTGTTATTCCTTGGTGACCTGGGACCCACAACAGACTCAGTTTGTTGTGTTCTCCCAGTTGAACCAGTTTTTTATGGCATTCATATACCAGTTCTGAGTTGAACTGGTTAGATGACAGCGCTTTTAAAGCTGCTTGGCTGTCCGTCAGGATGTGTATTCTCCTGCCTTTGTAGGATCTCTGCACCATTAATTGGGCGCAGGTTAAAATTGCTGTTACCTCGGTCTGGAATACTGTTGCATATTGTCCCAGGTTTATGCTTATTGCATTTCCTGGTCCCGTACCATAAATGCCCAGACCTGTTCCATTTTCTGTTCTTGATCCGTCTGTGTACCAGACTTCCCCCTTTAGTTTGGTTAAGACTTCTTCCTCGTTCCACTCTTCCCGCTCTGGAAGATATACTTCAAACGGTTTTTGGAACTGGTAGGATGTCTTTATTTTGTCGGACTTCATCTGCAGGATGAGGTTTTCACGTAATCGGTTAAAGATTTCGGTATGGTATCCTCGATGTCCAGGATAACGATCATACCCTTGTGTTTTCAGCCTATATGCCCCTAGTCTCGCTTCCGCCTCTACCCTTAGGTGTAATGGGGGAAGGTTCAGCAAGGCTTCTAACGCGGCTGTCGGGGTTGTTGACATTGCCCCCGTTATTCCAATACAGGCCATTCTTTGTATTTTGCTAAGTAGGTTCTTATTTTTAATATTGCTTGCCTTGTGCCACCATACCAAGGATGCATAGGTTATCGTTGGTATAATGACTCTTGTGAAGAGCCAGTATACCATTTTTGGTGACAGTCCCCATGTTTTTCCAAACATTCTTCTGCAGGTCCAGAATGCTCTGCAGCCTTTGCTTGTAACATGTTCCATATGGTGTTTGAATGTCAATTTGGTGTCTAAAATCACACCCAAATATTTGACCTTCTCCACCATCTGTAGTTCTTTTCCGTATAGTTTTAGTTTCCTATACTTGTTTTTCTTCCTTCTTGTGATTGACAGAAGCGAGGTCTTTTCCGGGTTGACCGATAGTCCCTTGGCTTCACACCATCTTTCCACAATGTTGAGGGCCAATTGCATTCTTTCGAATACTACACCCTCAAATTTTCCGTGTATGTAGATCGTGATGTCGTCAGCGTAGCCCTGTGTGTATAAGCCCCTCTCCTCTAGTTCCCGTAGAAGGCCATCCACCACGAGGTTCCACAGTAGAGGTGACAATACCTCTCCTTGTGGGCACCCTCTGGTTACCGACACTTTCACGGTTGTCTTATGAAGAGAAGTGGTTATGACTCTGCTTTTAAGCATGTTTAGTATCCATCTGCTCAGGGTGTCGTTTATTCCCCTGCTATTCAAGGCTAGATGAATTGAGTCGAACGAGGTGTTGTCAAAAGCACCTTCGATGTCCAGAAAGGCTCCTAGGCCAAAGTCTTTGGATTGTATAGTTTTTTCCCCCTTGCTGACTAGTTCGTGTATAGCCAGTTCGCAGGATTTTCCTGATTGGTAGGCATATTGGTATCTATGTAATGGAGAAATCACCAGTACTTCGTCCCTTATATACCTGTCAATTAACTTTTCTAGCGTCTTCAGAATGAATGACGTCAGACTTATTGGTCGGTAAGATTTTGCCTGGGCATAGCTTTCCTTTCCCGGCTTTGGTATAAATACCACTCTCACCTTTCTCCAGCTTGCTGGTATGTAGCCTAGGGCCAGACTTGCCCTTAGCATTGCACATAGACGGGTGGATAGTTCACCCCAGCCCTGAGTGAGTAGAGCTGGGTAGATCCCGTCTCCACCTGGAGCTTTAAATGGTTCAAAACTGTGTAATGCCCATTTAAGTTTTGTTATGTTTATCACTTGATGTGCTGTCTTCCAGTTCTCTTGTGTGGCCCTGCGTAAAGGTATTTCTACACCGTGATCACTGGTATTATCTTCTTGTAATAGTATACTGCCTGGGAAGTGTGCCTGTAGTAAAACTGCCAGTGTTTCTTTCCCAGTTTCCGTGTATCCTCCTTCAGGTTTTTTTAGTGTTCCCACTATCTGTGGTCTATCTTTCGCTAGCGCTTTTTGGAGTTTTGCACATTCTGGTGTCTTGTCGATTCCCTTGCAGTACTCCCTCCATGAGGATCGTTTTGCTTTCCTCACTTCGTTATTGTATTTTGTAAGGACTTCTTTATAAGGTTCCCACTTCCCTGTCCTTTTTGCTTTGTTAAATAGCCTTCTTGTCTCCACCCGCAGCTCTGAAAGTCGACCGTTCCACCATGGAACATCTCTGGTTGACCTTCTGGAAGTTGCAGTACAACTCGATTCGAAGGCATTTATCAGTGATTCAGCGATGGCATCTGCCATTGTTTCTAATTCAACAGTGTTACTGGCCCTGGAGGGGCAATCCCGTAGTGCCTGCTTAAGGTTCTCTTTATATGACCCCCAGTTGCAGTTTCTGGGATTCCTGTACTTCAGGTCGGTTAGCACTGGTGTTTTGATGTCAAATCTGATGTATCTGTGGTCCGAGAGCGATGGCTCTTCAGATACATACCATTTTTCTACCATGTTTGCCATAGCTGTAGTGGCTATAGTTATATCAATGACCTCCATTCTAACACTAGTTACAAATGTGGGTTCATTGCCTAGATTCATAGTCCAGTCGTTGAAGGTTTTCCGCTCCGAATTCTTTGAACCTTGACCGATTGACGTGAAATTTGGTGAGTGGTTAGGGGATGGCTCAAGGAGCAAAAGTGACATAGCGCCGATGTGCGCTTTTACCCTGAGAGTGGATGCCACCCCTTCTCGGGGGTGGAAATTGTTTACTCAAAGTAACCCCAGAAATGGATATAGGAACAAATTCTAAGTAAAAAATGTTCTATATAGTTTTTTCGATAGATCGATATTTTTCGAGCTATTCGCGATTGAAAACTTAGATTTTTCGTGATAAAAATGCATGTTTTTGGACGGTTTTTCGCGAATAAGTCGAAAACTTCGCGTTCTATCAAATAAGTTGTAATAACCAAAAATGAAGCTTAGAAAACAGCAAAGAGATTGGTTGGTTTATAAATGCTCTAGGTCCAAAATAAGAGAAGTTATGGCTCGTTGAAGAAGATTTTTTTTTGCAACAACTTTGTTCGAAGTAATCAACGTTAATTAACGAAAAACCGATGCATTTGTCGGGAAAAACTTATAGAACATTTTTTGTAGTGATTGAAAAGACCTTTAAAATGAACACTGTTAAAAGTCGATTGCATTATAACTAAGTGAGTTACGATGCAAAAACGATGGGCCACTCGAATTTAAAAAAAAAATGAGCGATAAAACCCCAGCCATTCCACTAGAATTGATATTGACCATTATCCCTTTACAAATTACTTTATTTTAGTATTACTTATGTAGTCCAAAAGTTTGGGCGGGTTAGAATGCGTATTTTTCGAAAAAAATATGATGAAAATGGAAAACGTATTTTTCAAATTTCTTAAAAAAATACCTTATTTTGAAAATACTTAAAACTAAAGAACAAAACGTAAAAAATAATATAGTACAAAAATGTGGATTTCTTCTTAACGAACATTTTAGTTTTTTGTTTATTTCTGTAGGAAAAAAAATAACGGAGATATAAATGTTACAAGTTTGCATTATAGTGCTCGCACCACCCTTCCCGAGCCCTTTAACCCTTTACTTTTTGAATATGCAAAGTCTGAGCATGTCGAAAAACTTTTGGATTACATGAGTAATACTATAATAAAGTAATTTGTAAAGGGATAATGGTTAATATCAATTCTGGTGGAATGGCTGAGGTTTTAGCGCTCATTTTTTTTTCAAAAATTTGAGTGGCTTACCGTTTTTGCATCGTAACTCGCTTAGTTATAATGCAATCGACTTTTAACAGTGCTCATTTTAAAGGTCTTTTCAATCACTACAAAAAATGTTCTATAAGTTTTTCCCGAAAAATGCATCGGTTTTTCGTTAATTAACGTTGATTACTTGGAACAAAGTTGTTGCAAAAAAAATCTTCTTCAACGAGCCATAACTTCTTTTATTTTGGACCTAGAGCATTCATAAAACAACCAATCTCTTTGCTGCTTTCTAAGCTTCATTTTTGGTTATTACAACTTATTTGATAGAACGCGAAGTTTTTGACTTATTCGCGAAAAACCGTCCAAAAACATGCATTTTTATCACAAAAAATCTAAGTTTTCAATCGCGAATAGCTCGAAAAATATCGATCTATCAAAAAAACTATATAGAACACTTTTTTCTTAGAATTTGTCCCTCTATCCATTTCCGGGGTTATTTTGAGTGAACAATTTCCACCCCCGAGAAGGGGTGGCATCCACTCTCAGGGTAAAAGCGCACATCGGCGCTATGTCACTTTTTTTCTTTGAGCCATCCCCTAACCACTCACCAAATTTCACGTCAATCGGTCAAGGTTCAAAGAATTCTGAGGTAATAGCATATTTTTACCTTCAACGACTGGACTATCATTGTCAAGAGCCTATTTTCTAAAAAGAAATCAAGGAGTGACTCACCTCTGGGGTTGGTGTTATTGCTTCCCCACGCTATGTGGTGAGCGTTTGCATCACATCCTAGTAGTAGCTGCAGATTCGCCCCTCTGCAGTGTCCTACTAGCTTCCTCATCTCAGGAGTGGGTGGATCTCCTGGCTGGTCATATGGGAGGTATACGGATCCGATAATGATCTCCCTCTCGTTCCCTTCCATAGCCATTTTGGTTTTGACTGCCACAAGATCCCTACAAGAAAGGTCTCTTAATGTGATCAGATTCAAATTTGATTTAGCAAGTATGCAGGTTCTAGGCATGACTTCATCGGAGCTGTGCAGAGTCCAGCCCTTGGTCATCCCTAGTCCCATTATTTTATTACCCTTAATCCAAGGTTCTTGAATTAATATAATATCAATATTATTTTTGATGGCATAAGCCTGTAAGACCGCCGATGCGTTCTTACAATGGTGTATATTTACCTGTAGCAGTTTCAGCGCCATTGTAGCTTCTGCTTAGGTTTTTGGGCTTAAGGAGAGGGAGGTTCCTTAGACCCTCCCCCTTCTTTCACCTGGGGGGGTTCTGAAGTCCCTTCCGCCTGTGGTTCTTCTGCAGGTAGAGGTTCCCGAGGCCCCTCTACCTCCATTTCCTCTGGCGATTGCGAGAGTGGAGGTTCCAAAGATCCCTCCACTTCCATTGCCTGAGAAGGTCCTTCTTCTTCTGTCTGCCCTTCTTTCTTCTCGCCTTCCTCCTTCTTCTTACCCAGTTTCTTAAAAGATACCCGGGAGAAGTTTAGGAAGGGCCTATAGTCAACGTCCTGTAGCTGAGTCCAGGACTGTTCTGACATGGCGATGACTACCTGCTGTCCCTTGGGGTCCGGCTTGGAGTCCGTCACCTGCCAGGTCTTTGTGCAAAGACCTTTGTTCTGTTTCTGCAGCCTGTGCAGAATGGTTTTGGCTTCCAGTACTGGTCCTGGAATCCATGCTAGGGTGTATACTGGTTTGGGAACGTCCTTGGCCTCCCTGAGTACTAGTTTCGCTCCCTCCCATGGTATACAGCCTTTTATTGTTATCTCCAGCCACGTTCTGGTTTCGAGGTCCGCGCAGGTCACATTAAGTCTTCCCCTGCCGTGGCGTACCTCAAGAAATCTCGGGTGGGGTACATTCCCCCCATCTTCGATTTCATCAATTTTTTCGAGCAGGTAGGTTCTAATCAGTGATGGCCTCTTTGTAGCTGCGAGCAGGTTCTTCCACCCTGCTCGCAGAATTACCATTTTTTCCCCAGTGATGGCCTCTTTGTAGCTGCGAGCAGGTTCTTCCACCCTGCTCCTTTTTTTCTGCTGCTTTGGGGTACTTCCTTCGGATCGGTTCCTTTTTGACCCTCTCCCGTCGTCCCCTTTTCTTGCGCCAGCCCTGGTCCCTGAAGGCCCTGGTTGCGGCTGACTGCTTGGGACTGTCCCGGTGCCTTTGCTCCCGGTTCCTGCCTCTTGCAGTCGTTGGCGCTTCAGTTTTCGCTTTGCAGCGCCCGATAGTTTCCTGTATTCGGCTGGATCCATCCAAGATCCTCCAGCCGATCCCTGGGGTTGCCCCCTAGGGGGAGAGTTATTTTTTTTTGGGTTTTCTTTTTTTTCATTTGTTTTTATAGTTAAATTTAGTTAAATATCACTTATAAGAAAAAATGTATCATGTTTTATTAGGTCTTGTTTATAAATGGGGATATAGAAATAAGTCTGAAGAATTCTTGCATATAAATCAGTATATATATAAAAATCTACCACAAAATTCACAAAACAAAAATGAAAATGAAACTTATTAAGTATTTTCGTACAGCAATACACTGGTTACACTCGCTGTAAAAGCTACCAAGCACAACGTGCGGCTGGAAGATGAAGCCTGCAAGAAGTGTGTCTGGAAGCGACAAGGAGAGATGCACGAGCTTATTTCATTTTTAGAGTAACAGAATAATTATTTGACGCACAAGTAGTTTTTCGAGAAAGACTAAATATAAATGGATAGCGCGAATATTTATTATGTACAGCACGGGTGCGTAACTTGACCGTTCTAAATTTGGTGAACATTTAGTAAAATCGATAGACATATAGAATTTAAAATGTAAGCAATGGTAAAACAATGCGCAACATAGCTATTGTAGTGGTGCTGTTCTCATTTTACGAAGTATAATAATTTGGGTTGCATTAAGATTTTTTGATGTTCCTTAAATTTTTTGGTGGACAGCGCTAGGGATGTATGGTTTAATTTGGTGTACATTATATTTGATCCCTGCAAAAAATAGTATATACATAAGGTATAAAGGTGTAACGTTCAGCAGAATGTGGGCGGACCTCAAATTCAACCAATAGGACACGGGCCCACAAATGGCACGATTGGTAGTACTGAAGTGTATTGTTGAAGACGCTGTCGATGTCAAATTTGAGGTTAGTTTTGCGTCAGTTGGTGTCAGACTGACAAAAAACCTAACCCGCTAACCTCGAGTTTGACATCGACTGACAGTGCCAGCAACAATATACTAACGCGTCCATGGTTACACCATGATCGCGGCTATAATAGATTTCCTGTGTAGGCCCATGGGGATTTGTTAACATCTCCCCTCTACATTCTGAACGACTGCACATCTCCGGGAACATTTCACCTTGTATTCTTTACACCATTGGCTAGCCAAGAAAGTAAGCAGATTTATACAGACACAGTTAGCCTTGCAATGATATGTCACTCGCATTGACAAACGGTTTGACATCTAAAAAAATCTTGAAGATTTTCTAATTACGATCAATTTTGTTGGAGTTGATAGTGTAGTATAAAAAATAATATGTAAACCATGGTGGTAAAGTGGTTTTCCAGGCCTCAAGAAGTAGCCAGTCTCGGCTATGCCTCGCCTGTCCATATCTTCTTTTGTTCTGGAAAATAGCCACTTTGTCGCCTAGGTATAAAATATATTATGGTTACTAAGTTTTGTTTTATTTTGCAATTAAATGCTATTTACGGATTCCTTAACATTTTAAGTAAGCAAAAAGCATTTCATCAAAAAGCACAATGCATTTGCTTTGAAGTGTATTTCATAGTCACACGAACATGTTAGATTTTTATTTAAAAAAATTATTATAAGTATGAACATTAGGTACCTATATGTTAAAAATTTTTGACTATTTTAATTAAATTTGGAAATTTTGGAGATTTTAAGTCAATTATTATGTAAAATTTAGCATGATTTATATTTGAGGAATAATACAAATCAATAAGTCGTAATCAATTTAATAGTAAAACGTTTCGACAATAATATTGGCTTCATCAGTTATAAAAATTATGATAACATTTTGAACAGATAAAGTAATTAATGGATTATAAAGACATTATTATAGTTACGTTGTTAAATATTTAATTGTTTGAAAATAATGTTGATAACTAAATTAATCATTACGACCTTTTATATTAAATTATTATATTAGTTATGACATAATTGAGTGGTAAATTTATATGTAAACTTTACGATATTTGTAAAAGAACGTAATTACTTTATCTCTTCAAAATGTTATCATAATTTTTATAACTGATGAAGCCAATACTATTGGCGAAACGTTTTACTATTAAATTGATTACGACGTATTGATTTGTATTATTCCTCAAATATAAATCATGCTAAATTTTACATAATAATTGACTTAAAATCTCCAAAATTTCCAAATAAGTATGGACAGCGGACGTGGTTGAGTAAAGGGCCCAACTTAGCAAGCAGATGGACAAGGGTTCAAATTTTACTGTAGCTGAAATTTTTCTCAGAGCGGCGATGGATTTAAACTCATTGGTGAAGTTAGATTAAGGTTTGTTGAATGTGTTGTGTGTTTGGATGAGGAGGAGCATAATGCAAGTCGCATATGACCCGTTGCTTCTATTGCACTTCCCAGGTGGTATGAATGGTCATCGACAACAAACAATCAAAGGAATTAGAGTATATGAATAAATGAATTAATTAAAAATAAAAAAAAGTCCATTTATTTATTTATTTTAGAGATATTTTTACTTTTTTCTAAGTTTATAGTCAAAATGGTGAAAGGGTTTTAATTGCTTGTACATGGTACCCATGATTTTAATTCTACAAAAAATTTACTATGCAGCAGCAGCGTCGGACTGGCCCACCGGGCAACCAGGTAAATGCCCGGTAGGTCAATCCAGTTTGGACGCCAAAATGTCCACACAATCTTTTTTTCAAAAAATAATTTAAAAAATTGCACAAATGTTTTTACAAAATTCAAAAAAATTCCAAACTTGGTGTCAAACTATGGTCCCAGTTTTGTATGTGTATGCATGCATCATGCATTTATTATTTCTTAGTAGTCGTGGAATGAACATGATTGTATGTGTGGGGTTCCCGCAGCTGGTTTATCGATGCTGCCATCTAGGCAAAGCTTGAATTTCAACGACATCATTGACAAGTTTGCAAATGGATCAGTCTCTTTAAAATAAAAATTATTGATGTGGTTCATATTGTTAAGTATAATTATTATAATGGAATAGAGTGTAATAGTATATTACATACCACCGTGGAAAGTGTTTCATTCCTGTCGAGAGTTTAAGTAACTTTATCTCGAGACAAGAATGAAGCTTTTCACCGTGGTATGTATACTATTTTACTCACAATCGGTTTTTTGTCATTATTTATTTAAGGGAATTTAGGGAAGTTTCAAATAATACGTGTTTTGATCGCAGTTTAATCAGTCACTTTAACAAAGGAAATTGCGATGCTGTTGCTAGGTAACATGACAAGTTCATTGAAAGTGACGTTTAGCTAGCCGGGAAAGGTTTTCCTGGCTAGCTAGGAAAGTAAAGTAAACAATGACTCGCTTTCCTACTGTTTTGAAGGTTAGAGACGTATCTATTATTAACCGATTGTGAGTAAAAGTTATTATAAATTCAAAGCTTGCGATCATAATTATCTATATTTTTTTGTTATAATTGTTCCAAGCTCAAAGTTTATAAATCATCATAGATAAAGAATATTTTTTCGTTATTTGTTTGAATTTCAAAGTTTATAAGAATATAATAATTACCTACCTCCTACCTATTTTATTTTTTTGTTGCTCTGTTTCATGTTTAAATGTTAAAATTATTAGAATAAATATTTTTTCCACTACTAGCATTAAACGATATCATTATTTACTTTGTTTTCGAGTCAAGAACCTAGTGGTTAATAATATTTCATTATTAACTACTGGTTAATAATGATTTTATTTTTTATTAATGAAAGTGCAATTAATTATAAAAGGAATAAACATGCTATTAGCGAAACAAATAATATATAAACCACGGTAGAGAGGACTTATCAGCCTTGCAACTTATTTTATTTCGCATCTCTGGAAATAATTCTGCTCGGCTGAGAAAAATCTGTTATCTACCTTGGTCTATAATATATTACCATTTACATTCCTCCATCATTTTCTTTATCGTAGTTATTGATTGTGTTGTGCTTTCACTTGCCATTACTGTACTGTGCCATTACTGGTAAGAGGAGTGCGTTTTCAGTCTTCGAGCTCCCTACAATCATAAAAATTTCGCCTGCGGCAGGGCTTTGCCACCCGGACTCCCCATTAGCCGGGGGGGGGGGGGCTGTGCCCCCCTCTTCCTCTTATTTTTTACATGTGGAGGTCACATGCATCCTTTGCCCGGTAGACCAAATTTTGCCAGTCCCACGCTGTGCAGCAGTCTAAAAATGTTTAAGGTTTTTGAATGCTCTTTATTCAAAACTGAGATGTGAATTTTATATTTTACTTGTGCTGTGAAACTAATCTTAATCGTAGAATAACAGTACATAAGAAACACTTTCTCAAGATTGAAGTTTGATATAACAAATACATATTATTTGTAGGTACTGTTATTTTTCTCTTTCCCAATGGATTTAAAACAAAAAACTCTAATGCTTCATGCTATATATGTTAGCATAACTACACATTTAAGTTGAACTTGTTATGCAACTATGGATTATTTGTTTAAATATTAATTATCAGTACACATAAAACACCTATGTGATTAATAGAAATAATATTTTTCATCTGAAAAAGTATACTATTAATTTATACATATACTATACCATAGCTACAATAAAATATTTTATGTTTTAGAAGCCTCGATGAAACGTAGAGTAGATAATGCACAAAATAACCAAAGGCCTCAAAAAGAAAAAGAAAGGAAAGAAATCAAAGCATAAAGAAGAAGAGCTCTTCAAACCTGAAGAATTAGAGGCATATCGAAGAGAACATCAGCAAACTTCTACCCCTTCTGCCCCTCTTGAAGAGGTTGATCAAAAAGATGCACCCGCAACTGCAAATGATGAGTGGAAGAAGTTCAATGCTCTTACAAGTGGAATAGATAATATCTTAAAGAAAACCCAAGGTAAAAATAGGCACAATACAATTTAAGAACTTATTAATAAATTGCAATTTCAGACGACTTAGATCGTATCAAAAGTACTTCGTTTTTTCAACGGGTTCCTACACCTAGTGAAGTGAAAAGAAGGGAAGAGGCTGAAGCCTCTGAAGAACAGGCACTGCCAGACCAATCAACAGTTCGTGTTGAAGAACCAATTGTACTAGAACCAGGAATTGTACAAGTATCTGAATCTGAATCTGAGGAAGAAGAAGAAGATATATTTGACACATCATATATCGATGTAATTGCAGCTGGAGAAGTTAAATTAGCTTATATTCCTGGTAATAGCTATTACGATTATTTTTTAATGTCAATTACAATGATAAATTGTTACAGAATCTCCAACAGAGCAACCTGAAGGAGACGATCCATTTGACACGTCTATAGCAGAAAGAGCTATATTAGGACCTGCCGTTGAAAGAAAAGGGAAGAAAGTTGTGCCACTTGGTTTTGCTGTTGAAGTTTTAACGGGCGTGTACAAGCTCCTACTTGTGTTCCCATTAAGAGACCTTCTACTCGGCGAACTATCCTTAAAGAAAGAGATTTGCTTCTTGGAAGTTTTGATGACAATGCTAATTCTGTAACAGATAAAAGAAGTAAAATAACTTTGTTTTTATAAAACAATATTTTAACAATATATTTTTATAGATGAACCTTTACCAGAAAGCAAACCGAGTTTGTTAGATGATGATGCACCATTTTGTGAAGAACCCATAGATTTAAGTAAATCACTTTATTTAGTAAATCCTACTTCTACAGTTGTGAGAGGACGAGCTTCAGGGGAAAAACCCAACAAAAGTGTTGTGGAAGAATTTGATATTATTACAAAGCAGTATCTCAATTAGAAGATGAAGATGATAAGGAATTTGCTTTACTAGCTGCTGAAAGTTTATCTAAAACACCAGGAGTTGCCATTTTGCCAACTACTGTCGCTGCAGAAATAGCAAAAGAAGACTGGAAAGCTTTTGACGAGAGTAAGAACACATTTTATAATTTGTTTAATTATCATTGCTATTATTCCATCTGTTGCTTACAGGAAACATAAAGGTATAAAAGGACTAAACGGAATAACAGAAGACCGTGACGAAGATCCTTTCGACACAACTTTTGCTGAAAATGTTGCACCTGGAAAATGCGAACTGAAAATAATCGAAAATGAGATATTAAGTACTGAAAATGATATAGATTTTAATCCTCGAGCTGAAGACAAACTAACAGAGCTTATTAAAAATCAAGTTAGTATACAAGTAACTAATCCTGCTGGGCAAGAGTCATCGTTAGAACGAATATCAGGTATAACCAAGCTTATAAAGATTAATAAAACGCATTTGCATGCTTGTTTTTTGTAGAATCTGAACTAAACTCAATTCAACCACAGCATCGAGACTTACTGGGCGGGAGTATAACTGATTTGTCAAGCTTAGGAGATCAGCCGCTGAAACCTAAAGAACAAATTGATGAAAATTATATTGAATACTGTGATCCCTTTGACACAACTATAGTTGAAACTGCTACAGCTCCTGGTCAAGCAGAATTAAAATTTTTGGAAAAGGAGTTATTGAGTGACATACAAACTAAAAACGCATGTGAAATTAGTGATGATGAATTCGATCCACGAGCTGAAGAATATCAAGAACAATTAAAGCAACATAGAAAAAGTAGTGGTGCAGGTGTAAATAAAACTGTTGCTTTTACATTACCAATACCAGCAAGTGGAGGGGATTTATTTGCTGTTGAAGAAGAAGACAGCACAAAAGCGTCAAAGCCATTGACACCCTACTACGTACGAGAAAATTCTCTTCCTGAGCAAGTTCTTAGTGATCAAGAGTTAGAAGATGCAGATCCATTTGATACATCTTTTGTGACTGCTATAGGTCCAGGAAAAGCTGAATTAAAAGTAATTGAAACTGAATTATTTCAGCAGAGTCTAGTTTAAAACACAGTATATCAGATCAAGACTTTAATCCTAGAGACGAAAAACAAGTAGCTGTTGCCAAAGTTGTACAAACTATCAAAGAAATTTCTGATCCTGCCAATTTAAATAAGCCAAAAGATTTGCCGGTCCGTAAGCCAAAACAAATTGATTTGCTGGCAGTAGATAATGAAGTAACTACAAAAGTTTTAACACCAGCTGCTGAGAAGGCGACAGAATTTGGGGAAATATCTTATGCTGACCCTTTCGATACTTCTATTGCAAATAATATCTTCCAGGAAAAGCTGAACTTAAATTACTGGAGACTGAACTTATACATTCCAATTCTGCTTTAAAACGTGTGTTAACAGATCCAGATTTTAATCCAAGGGATTCCGTTGATCCAAAGGATCTTCCTCCAAAAATTTGTAAAGAAGAAAAACCAAATGTTCCAGATTTATTAGAGCATACTACTGTTGACACTGTTACTACAAAACCTCTTACACGGTTGTTGGATCAAAAGTTAGTTTCGATCTAGATTATGATGAAGATGTTGATCCTTTTGATACATCTATAGCTAATAACCTTGGTCCAGGACAAACTGAGCTCAAACTATTGGAATCAGAATTAATTTAAGATTAATTACATAAAAATGGAAGCCAAAGGGGCAAATCCCTTCTTATTTGCGGAAGATGATTATTCTTCTGGGAACTTGGGTAACTCAAATCCGTTTCTTATGGCTGAAGATGACTTTGTTGAGGAAGCTGCTTCAAATGATAACCCATTCCTTTCTCAAACAGCGACTTCTATGGCTTCAAATTCAACTAATCCATTTGCGTTTGATCCTATGGAGTTAGGGCCTCCAGAGGCAGAAGCTGCAACTGATATACCATCTACGTTTCAAAGTAATGTTGGTGATACAGGCGCTTTTATTGATCCTACCTTAAGCTTTCAATCCAGCACTGATTTGATTGGTGTCAATGCACCTCAAGAATTGTTGACAAATACTCATACAGATATTCCTAACATTCCACCTCAGAAACCTACAGGGTTAGATCTTAAGCATACACATACAGTAGCAAGTACAAATATATCAAGTCAAGTACATTCCATGGAAAATGATGCAAATATGATCAACGGTCCACCAAGACCTCCGCCTCCAAGACCACCACCCTCCAAAGAAACACAAGATCTCTTAATGTCAGTAATGGGTGCAATGGATGCAACCAGTTCTCATTTATTGGATAAGATACCTCCAACAAGGACGCCAAGTCCAGTATCTATGAGAGACTTACATTCACCAAGTCCTACGCCTGAACCAACTTTTGCCGATCTTTTAGATGTAAGTGACGGTAAACCTCCAGAAACCAATAAAAATGATCAAACAAATGATCTCTTATCATTAAGTGATGACAATACATGTGATATTAATCAAAATCCACCCCTATTCGACCAGAATCTTCACCCATGCAGCCTATAACAAGTCAGCCTTTAATGCAGTCATCAGTAAGTCAACCTCCTCCTCCTCCTGCTCGACCAGTGCCACCGGCTGTTAGACCGCCAAGACCATTACCACCTCAAAAGCCACCACCCCTGCTTTTGCTCAACCAACTCAGCCTCAAAATTATAATGCAGCACCTCCTAAACCGCCACCCCCAAGCCAGCCGCTTCAAATTCAAGAAATTAAACACAAGAAACTAATAAAATTGAGCATAAGCAACCTGAGCCAGAAGCTTTTGACATGTTTGGAGTTGAAGATGAGAAAATACAAACTCAAAAACCTGTGGCATCTACTGCGGATATAATGAATCTGTACAGTACACCTCTTGTTTCGAAACCACGGCCGAAAGAACCGGATTTATTGTTTGACACAGTAGAATCTGATATTAAACCTGTTTTGACAACAGAAGTTGTTACAGTTAATGCTAACGTAATTACTAATACCACTGCGGAAGCAGTTATATCAAATGCTCCTGAAAATGTTCTTGGTAACACTGTTATAGCAGAACCGATAGATTCCTTGGCAAATACACCAATTGTGCAAGACAATTTTATATCACCTGAACCATCACAGTCAGATTTACAAATGGATACCAGTGACAGTCAGAGTAAAGGGTCTGTATCTAGTGTAACATTTAATCCGTTCGCCGGAACTGAAGAAAGTACAAGTCCTATGAAGCAAAATAATGCTTTCCAACAAGAAAATATAAATACATCGGAGATTTTTGGAACACCTTTGATTAATGCAAACCAAGTTCAAGATAACTTTGGTTTTGGTGAACCAAGAAAAACAGATGATGAATTTGATGCGTTTGCTATGAAATTTGAATCTGCAGCGAAAGATGAAAATAAAAATGGCGCTTTTGACGCATTTTCTGGTGAAACTACCAGTGCATGGGGTGGTGATGCAGGAGATTTCAATGATCCATCTAGTGGATTTGGTAATGAAGAACCTTTTGATGCATTTCTGTCATTACAAGAACCTCCTAATGTGCCTCAAAGTACACCAAATAAATTAAGTAAAGCACCATCACAAGATTCCGATGAAGATAAAGACTTTTCGGTATTTATAAGGTATGCGCACGGAATGTTTTGTTAAATTTTATTAAATGTACTAATGATTGCAGACCAAAAACAAATGATGTCACCTTTACGGATGAAGCGATGCCTGTTTTGGCGCCTCCGCCAAGTGCTCCAATTCAGACAGCATTTACTGATACGTCTCCCCGATTTAATCCATTTGATCAACAAACCCAAATTGCATCAGAAGTGATTGGACAGGAAGCAGCCTTACCATTAGGTAATTTGTTTAAATTAACATGAACCTTTTCATATTTTTGGTGTGGCAAATTTTAAAATATAAAAGATCTTCTATAAAAATTAGATCGTTTGTCATAGGAAAGTCACAACTTTACACTCCTTTCTAGCTAAAATCTATGCTTCAGATATTCAGTGTGAATTGTGCTTATTATCTATTATTATCTATGATCTATATACCAATTAGGGCAGGCTGTGATATGTGTTATACGTTTGGCAGTACTGAAGTGTATTGTCAGTCTATGTCAAATTCGAGATTAGTAGGTTAGGTTTTGTTTGTTCTTTGACACAGGCTGTAGCAAAAATTAACCTGCAAATCTCGAATTTGACATAGAGTGACAATACACTTCAGTACTGCCAAACGTATAACACATATCACAACCTGCCCTAATTGGTTTTTTTATTGATCTCTCGTTCTTTAAGCATTAAGCAACTCATGGTATAAACATCTCAAAATATGCTAATGTTAATTTTTTAGAAATTCACCCTTTTTAACATTTTGTGTTGTCTGAGACACCCTACAAATGAAATAATAAGAAATAAAACATTAAAAATCTACTTTCTGTATGAATGCTGTCAAATTCTCTAGTGGCAAAATTTATTATCAGTTATGTCCCTTTACAGGTGAAGGCTTCCAAAGAAGTGACTCTCAAGAAACGCCTCCCACACCATTGTTTGATGATGACGTTTCTCAGCCTTTAGAACCATTCCCAAGAATAGCATTTAACGAAGATGGATGGGAAATGCAACTCCGGCAACCTAATAAAAAGAAAATTACAGGCCAGAGGTAAGTGTAATTTATTTGGTATCACATTTCATTAAATGCTTTATTTTAAGATTTTGGAAAAAAATATTTGTACGACTTCTAAACCAGAGCGACTGTATTCTTTTACAATTGTTTAATCAAAGAGGTGATAAAGATCCTTTTCAAGAACTGCCACTGCAACCATGTTATTCAGTATCAGATATTGGAGCACAACAATATGATAACTATGGAAAAATATTTACAGTCAAACTGCAATATATTTTCTATAAGGAACGGCCAGGTGTTAGGCCAGGACAAGTAAAAAAGGCTGAGCGTATTACTAATAAGCTTTCGCAATTTGCATCTTATGCAATTCAAGGCGATTATCAAGGTATTCTAATTACAAATATATTTTTTCAATATTCCCACCACTAATTAAATATTTCCGCTTAGGTGTTAAGGAGTTCGGTAGTGATTTGAAGAAACTTGGACTACCAGTGGAGCATGCTCCACAAGTTTCACAATTAATGAAATTAGGTTCATTAAATTATGAAGACTTAAAACACTTTTCAGTTGCTATTGAAGAAGCGCTTTTTAGATTGCAAGCACATAGAGATCGAGCATTACACTACAAAATGGAAGAAGTGCAAATTACGTCGGTTGATGAACTTTATGTTGAACAAGATGCTGAAGGTACAAAAGTTACACTGGTAGTTTTGTTAAATAAATCAATAAAATTATGTCATAATAAAATACTTTGTAAAAAACAGCTATAATTAATGATATAAAAATTAATCCCATTTGCAGGACATATAGAAAAACAAATTGCTCGAGTTCGTTTATTCTTCTTGGGATTTCTTACTGGAATGCCTGATATAGAATTAGGAGTCAATGATATGAGAAGGCAAGGAAAAGAAGTAGTTGGTCGTCATGATATTATACCTGTAATAACAGAAGAGTGGATACGTTTAGAAAACGTTGAGTTTCATTCGTGTATACAGCAAGATGAGTACGAGAACTCCCACATTATAAAGTAAGATTTCGATAAAAAATAACGTCAAGTTTACAGATTATATTTCTAGATTCAAGCCACCTGACGCCTGTTATATTGAATTAATGAGGTTTAGAGTTAGGCCACCAAAGAATCGAGAACTACCATTGCAACTTAAAACAACCTTTAATGTTACAGGGAATAAGGTGAATCCCATTACTAAAATTACTTTTTAGAATAATTTTCTAATTTATCTACATAACAGGTTGTGATAAAAGCAGATGTCTTGGTACCGGGATTTGCTTCGAGAAAACTAGGACAAGTACCATGTGAAGATGTGGCAATTAGAATTCCAATTCCAGAATGCTGGATTTATTTATTTAGGGTAGAAAAGCACTTTCGATACGGTTCTGTTAAGTCTACGCATCGAAGGTAAGAATTATTATCAATACTTTTTGCTATGTAATTTATGCTATTCATATCACGTATTGTAAAATGTATTGCAACTGGTGGTAATCATTACAGAACGGGTAAAATCAAAGGCATTGAACGGATATTAGGTACCATGGAAACGTTACAGGAAAGTTTAATAGAAGTGACATCTGGTCAAGCAAAATATGAACACCAACATAGAGCTATTGTATGGCGATGTCCAAGATTACCCAAAGAAGGGCAAGGTAACTATTTTTAACATACTTAAGTTTTGCATAACAAATCATTATATGATATCGTAACTAATAGGGGAGATCGGGGTAAGATGACGATAGTAAGGAAAACTTCACAAAAAATGCTTTGTTGAGGTTAGGTATCAACACGAGCAGCAATAAATTAAAATCACATGACGAATAATCGTCATCACTACACAAATTCATGCAGTTTAATAAACATATTAATTTACCTGACTATTTCCCACATCTCTTACTATCCAATGAAAAGCCATGCTTTTTCAAAATTCAACCAATCGTGTGTTTTTGTAGTGGCAAAAAATAGAAATTTTCCCTTGGGATTTTGTCAGTTTCTTTTGCCACTTGCATCCACGGCAACCACCAAATATGTTGCTTTAATCAAGGTGGTATTTAAGAAACGTCATTTAAACTGTCATTACGCATCAGTATAAATGTCAAACTAAACCCATATTTGGGTAATAGTCCACAAAATGTATTTCGGGCTCACGATTTTGTTCGGCAAATGTTTTACTCACGATTTGTTGTTTTTTTGGCAATGCCCCTCGACAAACTAACTTTGACAAATTCCCTCGCCTTCGGCTCGGGAATTTGATCAAGTTAGTTTGTCTTGTGACATTGCCAAAACAAAATACTTTCGTAAAACATTTTTACCGGCAAAAGCATTTGCCCTTAATACATTATTACTGATAAGTTCTTACATATATTGCAGACCAATCCAATTTGATTATTTTTAATCACGTGACTCAGTTTGACAAATCAGACCTCACTTGAAGTGAAAACGACCCTAGGGTGATTTTCAATCACTATGGAAACTACCTAATTAAATTTCAGTAGTATCCTATCACAAGTTGGTGGCACTGTAAATCTAAGTCAAATTCGAGGTTAGCAGGTTAGCTTTTCCGTCAGTCTGTGTCAAAACTAACGCAAAAGCTAACCTGATAACCTTAAATTTGACATAGACTTACAGTGCCACCAACATAATATTATTATAATGAAGTGTCAAATTAATTTGTCAGAAAATGGCTAATTTATTTAAGAACTTATCTTTCCAAATTCACCGCGGCCAGTGATAAATCCTTATAATTTTGACAAATAATATCCCTCAAGTGCGTTGCCTTTAAGAAATAACCCTCGGCTTCGCCTCGGGTTATTTCTAGGCAAGCACTTTCGGGTTGTTATTTGTCAAAAATATTGCGGGTGATTATCACTGCCCTTGGTAAATTATAGCTGATAATAATCCAGAAGACACTAAAAACGATCACTACAAAATTATACCGCGATATTGAAAAACAAACTTTATCGTTATGTGACTTAGTTGCGTCTGAAAATATTACTTTACCTACACATTTTAGTCGTAGATACAATTCACTAGATGGCGCTAGTATTCAGTTTTGTCTAGAGATCCTGTATATAGTTTACTAAGAGTTGGGCAAACAGCCAGATTTGACATACATTTTTGATCCAAATTAGATATTTGACATATGTCGAACAAAGAGGTTATGGGAACCAATCTTGCTAACTTGCCTTTGATGGGAGAGTTTTCAGAGTATTGATCATCTTAGGAACTCTAGAACCGACTATTAGCAATATACAGCCAATTTAGTTAAGATTTAGATTTGCATGTGTGAAACTATCAGGCGTAACTTGTTACAAAATATGCAAAAACCGCACTTTTATCACACATGCCTTGCAAAAAGTGATCCAAACCAATCAAAATGTATCCCGTTGTTTGCCTAACTCTTAGTAACCTATATACAGGGACTCTAGTTTTGTCTAGAGATCCTGTATATAGTTTACTAAGAGTTGGGCAAACAGCCTGTTTTGACATACATTTTTGATCCAAATTAGATATTTGACATATGTCGAACAAAGAGGTTATGGGAACCAACCTTGCTAACTTGCCTTTGATGGGAGGGTTTTCAGAGTATTGATCATTCTTAGGATCTCTAGAACCGACTATTAGGAATATACGGCCAATTTAGTTAAGATTTAGATTTGCATGTGTGAAACTATCAGTCGTAACATGTTACAAAATATGCAAAAACGGCACTTTTATCATACGTGCCTTGCAAAAAGTGATCCAAACCAATCAAAATGTATCCCGTTGTTTGCCCAACTCTTAGTAACCTATATACAGGGACTCTAGTTTTGTCTACAGTCGCTTTATATGTAACAGTCTGGCCATATATGGTCACGATTCCCATTGGTGCCGCCATTTTATGTCTTGCGTCATTTTGACAATAACATTTAAATTTCAAGTGTCAGTCAAATTTATTCAAATTTTGATTTGACATTTAGGCAACTGAAGTTCTTTAAAGTACAAGCGCATAATTGAAAAACAATAATAATTTGTATAAGCAGTTGGAAATATATTTTCTTAACAGTAAACTGATGAGGCTTAAAAGAATTTGCTTATTTCAATAATTTTGCTTTAGATATGGGGTTTTGCTGTGCAGTAGGATGCAAAAGCAAATCGGAAAACGGCGTGCTAATGAGAACTTTTCCTAGAAATAGAGACAGGCGAGACTTGTGGGCAAAAAAAGTCAACAGGGAACATTGGTATCCTAATGATAATTCCAGGATTTGTGACAAGCATTTTGTAGATTCGATGTGGGAGAAACAACGGGTTGATGGCAAAAAGAAACTTAAGGAGAATGCGGTTCCGACTATATTTACCTTTTTATCGTCTGCTTCCGAGGCTAAAGCCGTTGAAAATACTAATATATTTCTAAACAACTCTCCAAATTTTAAAGTACCATCAACAGTGACTAAGCACACCCAAAATGAAGTAGATTCTCATGTAAACTTGAAAGAAGAGATTAAGAAACTAAAAATAGATTTAGAACAAAGAAATAAAAAATACAAACAACTGCTAATTAGAAATCTAAATTACAAAAAAATTATTCGGAAACTGAAACGAGAAAATAGATGTTTAGAATCAAACAATTTGGTAAATAAGGTTTTTAACAAAGATCAAATTCAAGCCATAAAACGTAAATCTACAAACTTTATGGAGTGGAGTAACAGTACAGTAAAGAATGCGTTAAAATTAAAATTTGTATGTGGTACAAACGGATATAAGGAACTACAACGACAACGGATTCCTCTACCATCGCCAAGAACATTGAGAAGACGTATACAAAATCTAAAATTTGATTTTGGAATATTAGATGAAGTCTTCACTTTCTTGCAACTAAAAGTAAATTGCTTTACTAAGCCTCAACAGAAAGACTGCGCAATTACTTTAGATGAAATGGCGATAACACCAGGGAGAACTTATGATTCCTCATTAAATAGATATTTGGGGCAAGTTACTTTACCACAGCATACAGGAAAAGCAACTCATGCTCTTGTTGTAATGTTAGGCGGTATTAGTTCCCGATGGAAACAAGCGGTGGCCTATCATTTTACTGGAAATTCAGTGGATGGTTCGGTTTATGAAAATATATTATTTGAAATTATTTATAAAGCAGAAGCAATTGGGTTAAATATTATTAGCATCACGTCAGATATGGGAGGGTCAAATCAGGCTCTATGGAAATTGTGGGATATAAAAGCAGGTCGTTTTTCAAAAGCCAATAGTTTTATTGTTCATCCCTTTGATTCTTCTCGCAAAATTTATATGCTAGCCGATGTGCCACATTTATTTAAAAATATTAAATCTATGCTGGTTAATAATAAAATCATAAAAATTCCTCAACATATTCAAAAACAGTATAATTTACCAACTGACATTATACAATCACAGCATATCAAAGAATTGATAGGCCATCAAGAAAAATTACGTTTTCTGTTGGCGCCTAAGCTAACAGAAGAAGATCTAAGCCCTACCCATTTTCAAACAATGCGAGTGTCTACGTCTACGCATGTTATACATCACGATGTAAGCAGTGGCTTAAAATTTTTATCGCAGGAATTAGGAAAACCTGAATACGAAACCACTGCATGGTTTATTGAGAAGGTTGAGGAGTGGTTTCAACTCATGACATCGAGGCATCCAATTATGGCTATAAGCAAACTACGACCAGAAATGTATGATGCTACTATAAGAAAATTGAAGGACTTCATAAACATCTTTTCTGATATCAAAGTTGGTAATAGAGGAATTTGGAAGCCATCACAGACGGGTGTAATAATTTCAACCATGTCTATATTAGACATTCAAGAGGAATTACTAAATAAAGAGGGATACACCTTTCTGCTGACATCAAGATTCAGTCAGGATTGTCTTGAAAACCTATTTAGCATCATACGATCCAGACAAGTTGTTCCGAATGCTTCCCAATTTAGATATAATTTTAAATTAGTCTGTGTTTCTCAGTTTCTTAAAGATGTGTCAAGCAGCAGCTATGGAGAGGACAATAGACATTTTGTGGCAAATTTTTTGGACTTTATTCCCCATAAAGTTCCTGATAGCCAACAAGTAGTTCTCTTGCCAGACAATTTAGGAAACCAACCTGGGGAACTCAATTACAGCGAATTAAATTCGCTATACAATATATGTGGCTACATTATTAATAGTATAAGAAAAACTAATACTACATATAAACAATGCTTAGCTAGCTTAGGTTCGAAAAAATATGACAAATCTTTAAGGTATGCAAAATTATCACATATTAAGTGTTTTAAAGACGATACTCTGTTTTTTTGTAATAATCAAACATTTGAATATTTTTTAAAATTAGAAGAAATATTCGTTAAATACTGGAATTCTATAAAGAACCAAAATATTAATATAAAAGCATTTTATATAAATAAAATGCAGAGTGTTTGCGCTGAACATATTGCCATGTGTCACCAATTAAAGAAACATATAATTTACAGATTTATAATTTTTCGTTTGAAGATAGCTGCTAAGAAGAAGAGAAATAAAAGCTCACAAATAAATAAACACAGTAGCAAGTCTGTGGCAATGCAATGTATGAGTATATAGCTACCTATATATAAAACATTAGATTTAAAAATGAGTAATTTTAAGAGAATATTTATGTTACTTATGTTTGATTCGAATTACAGTTATTATTTGCATTTATGTAATGTTTGGTTCAAGTTACAATGGTTATTTGCATATCTACAGTAATTTATAGCGTAAAATGAAATACATATAATAAATACATATCGTTATCAATAGGCTTATAAGCCAGTCCAAAAAAACTGACTTTATCAAAGTTCAAGTTTTAGGTATGGTGTCTTGTGTATATGCAAAAATAGGTGTGATCGAAAAGCTTTCCTATAAATAAAAATAGGCGGGACCTTTGGCCAAGCAGGTTAATTGCGCATATTAGAATAATATAAAGGATCAGAATATAAACGTAAAATAATTTTAAGCGTATTGTATACCCACTGTTTTATTAGTTTTGTAATGACTAAGTTCTGTAGGTTTATTATTATTCGTGGGAGCACTAATTGTAAACAAAATTTATAATTTGTCATTGATACAACATTTTTTGTATTCAGTCATGTATTTATCTATCCAAGCATTTATTTAATTGAAATATTAAGAATCCCCAACTCCGTCACTGGTTTTGATCCGCCACTGAAGGCGGCCATTTTATGTCTTATGTCATCAGTGACATTTCATATGGCCAGACTGTTTCTATAAAGTGACTGTAGTTTTGTCCACTTCTTTTGGTATTTCAATAAAACCCCTTGGTTATCTTACCCCGTTCGTCATCTTACCCCGGTCTCCCCTATACATATGCAATGATTAAAATGACAAATTTTAACTAAATATCATTAACTTATTCTTCTTCTTCTGCTTTCTCTTAGGCCCATGGCCCTCTTTTCCCAAGGTGATGCTTATCTGTGTTCTTCTGACTGTAGACTGTCGATTATCTCGCCAGCGTTTTAAAGGTTTCCCAAGCTGTCTTGGCCCAGATCGTTTACCTTTTCTTGCTATTTTTACCTGTCTATCCATGCAAATTTTATAATTTAACATAGAATAGCCATATGTTCATAACTCATGCCTATATATCGTAGTCATTAAGTTAAAACCGCGTAAAATTTCACGACTTTGGGATAGACGGGTTCACCAGATCTCAGTAGTTCGGCTATACTGAAGCTGGTCTGAACACACCGCTATTACATTTGATATTTGGGTGGGCACCAGTGCAGACGGTTAGCTACGTGTACAGTATCTACAGCAAGCGTTGCTGCGTCAAAGTTGAGCAAAATTGCCCAACTCCTGAATGGCAAGATCCAAATTTAATTTTTCACAGGAAATATTTCAGAACGGCTTTAATTTAATCTAATTTCTGGTTTAACTGGGCCCCGGGGTTTTGCCTTAATTACTGCAAGCTTTAAATTCATAATAACAAAGACACATATGACATGCGTAGGTTTAGCATAATTTTCACCAAAACAAAATGGCTTAAATCCGGAAAAATCCTTAGCACTGAATCACGGTCAAAGCAGCAGGCTCTGATGCAAAGGATACTTCCGTGAAAGTTTAATTTCTTTTAAACTAAAGACTTAATTGCTGTAGCTGTTTGTGTTCAACTGTCCTTTAAATTTTCTTAATAATTGTCCAATCAATGGCCAAACACAACTTTTGAATTTGTAGCGCTTGAAGAGTGCCCTTTCGTATTGTTTAAGCGCATTGTACTTTCACTCAAAGAAACAAAAATATTTAGCTTAACGAATGACAGTTATTACACTCTTAAATGACTGGGGCTACATAACAAGAAATGTAAACTGTAAATACAAACGGGCAGAGCATGAAACACATAAACCAATTTATAAAATTGAATCTCCGTTAGTTTATAGTCAACGGAGAGCAAAAACTTAAAGAAGACAAATAAACAACACCGCAACAAATATAATAGCGAGGGCACCCTATAAATACAAAAAGAAAGCTGTATCCCAAAATAGAATAAATCTTACTATACACAATACTATACCAATAATATAATGTGTAGGTTGCTCGTGCAATATTATACTGTATTACAAGTTCAAACTGAATCATATGGTAGCGCTAAAAGCGCCACAATATTTAAAACAACAAACAATAACATTAAATTAAGTCAACAATTGCTTGAGTGAGCGCCCCCTAGTTTATGCACATCACTCGGAAAAATTCGCAACTCGGTGAAGCATTGTAAAATTTAGCACAGATACTTAGATCTAGATGGGGTGCCAAAGAGGGGTGATTTCTCCCAACTGAGCCTAAAGTAGCAGATCAAAATTACAGTTGTTTCCGGGTTTAGACTAATTTAAATAAACCGCGGGTGAAACCCGCCGAAACAAGCAACGCACCCGCAATATGCTAATTAAAAGACACTGAAGCGAGACATCATTTATATGCAGACATCAATGCGAAAGAATGGCTAATTGCCAATACAACACCGACAACACAAAAAACTCTCTCACACTTTAGCTTTTACGCTGCGGCCCAACAAAATTTTGACAACCCGGGGCTGTAGGTTTGCACTCCCCGAAAACGTTTGCTTGCCTTCAAGCGTAGGACACAAGTGCCGTCACTGCCATCTGCCGTTCACAAAATTGCCGAATAGGTACCATATCATATGCCGAAAATACCCGACTTGATCCGCAAGCACAAAACTGCAGAAGGCCGGTTAATTCAACTGATTATATTTTTAATGCTTATTAATGGATATTCAATAACTTAATAACCCCTAAACGGATAAAAATAGGGTAAAAGAAAAAAGAGGTGGAAAGTGAACATTTTTGATTTTTTCTCTGCGAGTTTGTTTTAGAATAAAACAGGGTAGAAAGCTAGTTAGTTGTATTTCTAATTTTTTTGATTTTTTATATTTCAATTCATGAAGAAATATAGCAAAGTGTAGCTCCAGCCTTATAATACCCAAAATTACCCCTAATATTCAATACCCCTGTAAAATCTTCTCATTTTGGGTAATTACCCAGTGATTGGCAGCACTGCAAGTGAGTCTCTGCCTTCAAAATTGGCGTTTGTCTTCTCCACTACCCTACGTATGTTCGTTACCCTGCCCATAGCTATCTTTTCTCATTCCCAAGACTTTGTCGCTTTCATCGCATAAAAATTCCATCTAAAGGCATTTTAAGCTCCAACGCACGTTTGTTTCCGAGAATTTCGATACACGTTCAGAACTTTGGATCCGGAACACTAATAAAAAATATAATCTGAAAGCACACGTGTTTTTAAGGTTCTGCGAAAGCTTTGACGGAGGCCTTTCTAGATTGAAATCTTTAGACGCGGAAAAAATAAACGCTGCGTAAAACTAGGAAATACTTTAACATATTCACTAAGGCGTTGATCAAGTGACAAAGAATAACAGAGTTTGAAATTAGGAATAACTACTTATAGCAAGAACTACTTTATGCCGCAAATAAGTCATGAAAGTGGACACTCTCATGTCGGTTTCGGAAAATTTAAAAAAATATGTTAAGTTTTCAGTGTAAAGAACTGTCGAGAAGAATTTACTATGTATAAAACTGTGACATAGTTCCTTTACTTGAACACAAAACAAAACTGCATATTTTTTTAACAATGATACAAAAGGAGGTAATTACAACTAGAAACTTTAATATTTCAGGTGCATATACGACACATAATTTAGTATGTCGATTAGCGCTGACCAGTTACGATCAAGTCCTGATCAACTGGCGGAATACTGCTATGTAGAATTCACCATGCCTGCAACTCAAGTTAGCCATACTACAGTTCGAAGTGTGAGTCTTCAAAATTCAGATAGTGATGAACCTCCAGAAAAATATGTTCGATATTTGGCAAGGCATGAATACAGGTTGGCAGCAGTTTTTTCTATCTTTCTAATTATATAAGTAAAACCTTTATTTATAGAGTTGGAATTGAGCACACAGAGGGCGACAATGTAGCAGCCTATACTGCTGTTACTACTGTAGCGAAACCTGCTCCAGTACCAGAACCCCCTCCAACCATACCTGAAAACGAATCTAGTGATGATAGCGATTAAAAGTCTTATACAAAGTATTAAACGGTTAAGAAACTGTATTATTAAGTAAGTAACTTACTTCCTTTTCCATTCTGTTTTATTTAGTGTTTTGTTCTAAAATTACGTCTTTGTTTACATTATATTTTGTAAGTCCAAACCTATAACGATTAATAAATATACGTATTTATTTGTGTATATTTTTTTAATACCTGATAAATCTTCCATGTATTGACATTTAAATAAATAAATTTATATTTTCAGTTTTCTTTTGTTACCTTTCACTTATTATTCCTTTTTTGATCAAATATTGATATGTATCTAGTTATAAAATAAGGCAAGCTTCGTAACGACGGTTTAGGAATTGGATGAACAGCACATAACGAATAATTAAGAGTATTATATAGACATATAGAACTATCATAACTATTTTAAAAACATGTATGAATTAAGTATACTAAAACAAAAATATACAAATGCGTGTTGTCATAATTCACAATCATGTTTCAGTGCTTAATGTTGTTTCACAACTTAATCCTTGAATGTAGTGTTTGTTATATACGTAATTAATGAGGTAATATAAACGTTGGTACCACCAATTCTATAATTATTACAATAATTAGCCTAGATAGCATAAAATTATAAAAATGCAAATATATTTATTTTGATTAATGTATGATAAGAATTACAATTAAAATAAGCGGACAATATCCCAGTGTATAAGATTAGAATAGTATAAGTTTTATTGTTAGATATGCAGCTATGCAACAGTATTGATTTGTGCTTTTAATGTTAGATTTCTAAGGTTCGAAGTAAGCAAATAAGTATTAATTTTGTGATTTATTTCTACATATCATGTGAATAATTTGTTTAATGTGATTTCAACATTTTAAAGTGTTAAAAAACACTTAACTGCTAGGATCTCCAAAGATTAGTACGTAGGAAATAATATAATGATAATAATAATTAGATTTAAGTTTTTAAATATATACAGGTAGTCAAAACTAAGTTTTTAGATACTTTTCAATTGTCAAAGGTATTTATTTTCACATGAAGTTATAGATCTTCTAAAGATGTCATCTAAACCTTTAATTATAAAATTTTAATTATAATTATAATATACATAAAGCAACTGATTATACTAAGTATAGTTTCGATTACCCTGTACATAATGTCTTGTAAAAATTGTGTACTAAATTGTTAGCAAAATTCTAATGATTTTAGGACTTTAGTATAGAAATTTTTATATATTAGTTGTAATATGTTAACTAGTTCTAGTTTTTGTATTTATTTTATTTATTTTAACTTTAAAATATAGAGCTTAGTGCTCTATAGCGAGTCACAATTCTAGTCACACACCTACCAGTTGTAAAAAGTAATATTAATTACCTAGTTAATAGTTATTGTACTTAAGTGGTAATGATTAGTGATAAATATATAATTCTACTCAATATATGGCGAACAGCACATTATATAACATCTACGCAAATCTGAAACGGTGAAATCCTATCAATGTAAAAATGTTGGATATAGTTACTTATACGTATTTAAAGTAAATAGTAATGATTCCAGATTAAGCTGTACTATGTAGTTTATGGAAATATATAAAATAATGTATAAAGTTTTAAACTAATTTTTTTAGATTTATATAGTAGTTTGGTATGTTAACGTAATAGTATTTGCCTATCAGTACAAAAACTCTTCGACTCATAGTTAATAATATACAATTACGAGTTTCTGCTATCCCAACTGCAGCTTACTCCTTCGCTAAACCGTTCCAATCACTTTTCCTGAAACCTCTGGCTTCTGTGCATCGTGGATTTCCTAGATTTCTTAGACAGAACACATTATGGTCTACTTGTGGCCAAAAAACAATTTACCCCCTTTAAATGCAAAGCCTCCTGTGCAAAATAAATTTTAAAAAATAAAAAAATTGTATTAGGAATTTTTATCGGAAAATTTTACTAATAAAAGTTGTGTGCTGAGCTCAGTAACCCAGTGGTTAAGCATCCAGACTACTAATCTAAGGGTTGTGAGTTTGATTCTCAGCCCGATGAAGTGTTTAAAAATAAAAAAATACAGATTAAAACCACTACAGGATGCCATATCAGTAGGAAGTGATGTAAAGCCGTGAGTCCCATGTTACTACGATGTGTAACATGTAAAAGATTCCTTGTAGGGTTGGAACGCCTTATTAGTCTCGGCAAAATTCTAAGTAGGACTTTGACCATATAACTGCTAGACCTTGTTTAAAACAAACAAATAAATAAACAAAATTATTCGAAGCTTAAATCTAAAGTTTGATCAAAACATTTCAGTTGTATCTGGAAATACAGTATTTTACTCATCGTATCATGGAAAATAGTTTCATTTGTAAAGAACATGCTGAATGACGTCCTTAGTAATATGTGGTCTGAAGTAAACCTCACATTGTACTTCTATGTTTTGACAGTAAGTTGATTGTTTGCCAGAATAAAATCAAAATCTTTTTTTTTCTGCGGCAGTGCGGAAAGTAGGTAAATACACTAGGAGACAGTCGCGGTGTTTCTGTCCAAATAAATTTGGAAGGACGTAGAACGTAAGCAATTATTATTTATTGGACGCCACTGGATTATTAATTCTGATTCAGATGATTGGCGTTTCCTAACTCAGAAGAGACGATCACATAGGGATATCGTTGAAATTGCTGCAGCAATGTGCTTACCTTGCCTCTGCCTATTAACATTTAATTTGCTCATAAAATCACCTGCAGGCAGTTGTACAGAGCATAGGCAAACACATTGTGCTAATAATAATGTATATTAAACACCAGCAGCCAGAACTTATTCTTTATATCATTATTTGAGAAAAAGGCCTGATAAGAGATATAGTCCAGTCAATCTGTTATCAAAAGGGGGTGTTACCTTGCATCAAATCGGGTAGTTCTGATTTTTTTATATGTCTTATATGGTTGAGGCTAATGATGAATCTAAGTTTTCGACCTCGGCCGAGTGCCGGAAGTACTTCAAATAACTAAAAAAAGCCAAAATGTTCTACCTTGTTTCGGTTTTCGTCAATTTTAACCCCGAAGAACTAGTTTTCGTAAATGTTGAACGTATATGAAATGAAATAAGATAACATTTCCTACATTTTATGAACTAGAGTTTTTTTTCTCCGATCAATCGTTCAGCCGCGAGAGCGCCGCGAAGTTATAGTGCAGTCAAATGGTAGAAAATAGTGGAAAGTTTTTGTGGAATTGTGATATTTGGTTCCTATATGGTTTTTGGGTCGCTGTATACGAATATCAGGTTTTCCAACAATAATTTTGACCGGAAACACGTTTTTTTAAGCAAAAACGGTCTTAAAAAACGGTTTTTTAAAAGTTTTTCTAAAGTTACTCGAAAACTATCCAATTTCGTCAATGTTAAACCTATATGAAACGAAAGAAGATACAATTTCCTACATTTTATGTACTAGAGGTTTTTTTCTCCAATCAAACGTTCAGTCGCGAGAGCGCCGCGAAGTTAGGTGTTAAAAGCAAAAAAAAAAGGAAATTATCCCAATTTATTTCAAAAGTAACTCGAATACTATCCATTTTTCGTAAATCAAAAATGGTATATGAAATGAATCTTCATAAATGAAATGTTGGAAAACCTGATATTGGCGTACAGAGACCCAAAAAACATATAGGAAGCAAATATCAAGACTTTTAAAACTTTCCTCTATTTTCTACCATTTGACTGGACTATAATTTCGCGGCGCTCTCGTGGTTGAACGATTGATCGGAGAAAACAATCTCTACTTCATAAAATGTAGGTAATTTTATCTTCTTTCGTTTCATATAGGCTCAACATTTATGAATAATGGATAGCTTTCGGATAATTTTAGAAAGACTAAAAAAATGTTTTTTACACTGTTTTTGCTTAAAAAACATGTTTCCGGTCAAAATTTTTGTTGGCAAACCTGATATTTGTGTTCAGTGACCCAAAAAACATAGAGGAACCAAATATCAAAACTATACCAAAACTTTCCTCTATTTTCTACCATTTGACTGGACTATACAGGGTGATTTATTATAAATTTCAAATTCTGTTTACGCCAATGTCCTAGGCTTCTTAATACTATCTAGCGAATGAGATAATTTCATAAAAATCTTACAAAGGGAACTTGACCTTTTCAAACTTATTTTTTACATTTTTTTAGTATTTACTCTATTTTTTATCTCATACACTAGAACTGTGAAAAAGAATAATTCTGATATAAAAAAGACTAAGATTGGACAAGCCGTTTGGGAGAAAAACTCTTTGGAGATAAATTACAATGTGTTTTTAAAATATTTTTTTAATGCCCTTCCTACCAATAAATTGCCATCAAATCCATATCGTTTGACAGATAAAACTACAGGCTATCATACAAAAAAAAGTTTGATATGGTTGGCCCACATACTCGTACTTAGTAGATATGACGCTTGAAACATTGGCTACTTTGACCGGTTTTACCTTTACCCGCCCCTTAATAAAACTTTGGTCTCTTGTAGTTGGGTAACTAAATGGAATACGACCTATGTTCATCTGACATTTTTTACTCAAAATGACCTCCCCAACATACTGTTGAAGTTTGGTCCGCCCGTTATAAATCACCCTGTATACAGAAGATATCTTTTAGGTACAGACAGTTTTTGAGTTATTTTTCAACAATTCTACAATGCAACTTAGCTTATCACAGAACGAGGTACCAAGGACCATTTTCGTCTCATATTATTATAATTTGAATGCAGATTGATTTGCTTAACATTATTTGTGTTGTACTACTACGAACCTTTCGAGGTAGAACCGACTAAAATCCTAAAAATGCAAAATGTGAAAAATGTGTTAAACTGTGAAAAGCTGTATCTTCAAAACTATTAGGTCTACAGACACCGTTCTGGTCTTAAATTGTATAAAATTTCCTCTAATTTAACACATGATATAACAACTTTTGCTGAAAATCCAGTGGTTCAGGATGAAAATCGACAAAAACCGTATTTCGGTCGAAAATTTTTTTTTGTTATTTTAGGTACTTCCGGTACTCGGCCGAGGTCGAAAACTTAGATTCATTATTAGGCCTCAACCATATAAAACATATAAAAAAATCAGAACTACCCGATTTAATGCAAGGTGAAATATACAGATTGACTGGACTAATAAAACCACTAGAGAACTTGGCTTTATTTAACTAAGGACTTTGGCAGTAATCATTATAATAAATTGACAGAAGAAATCAACGACTACTAATATTATTTAATTACATATCAAGGCCCTAGTGACGTCACGGCTATAAACCGCAATTAATCATACCTATTAGGCTGGTAACACTCCATCTGTATGTTGACAATATTCAAAGCTCTCCCTGAAGGGTAGTAGCTGAAACCTAATGTCTGTGATGCGAGGAGCAGAATAACGCACAAATTAGCATTCGATTTAGTAGAAGTAGTGAAATTCAGAGAGCTCCAGCTCCTTAAAGGTTCATCCGGTGTAATGCCAAGTTTTCCCCACGCCTGAAACATGAGAATAGTCGCCGGAACAACAAAGGTACGAGAATTTTATCTACGGCGCACGGCTGACCCATGGAGATGGTCGCTGAGACGACAGAAATGCTAGAATGTGACGATGAATGTTGATCCACGGATATGTTTACTCAGCGGGGCCGAGAATCCGCGAGGGCCTCGTATGTAATTGCTGTGCGTATAAGAGAATCTGATCACAGTGGGTTGTTACGGTTGGCAACATTTAATCCACGATAACGAGTTGTTTAATCACGCTTAATTGCTTTGAAGTTTAATACAATCTGGTTAATTGTGGACTATGCTCTTCTAATGGAACTTAGTAACTTCGCTTCGTTCCCACCGCGTGTAGTGCGTAAAAAATATAGTCTACACTCGCATCATGTCTTACTTCCTTGCCTCCTCCAATTTTTAAGCGAAACGACAGTCACAACAGTTTCCTCCAAAAAGGCCACTATACCAATAACACAACAACGAAAATAGCATGCTCAATTTGCAACCACGGCAAGAGCCGAGCGGGACTGTTTGCTCTGCCTATAGCAGCCAATCTCCTTTAGTTGATATGCGAGACTGTGGGGTAAAAAAAGAACAATAACTAATGGGTAAAAGCTGAAGGTGTGGTGAGCATTTGTACGAGGCAACAGCAAAAGGAACTAAAATATTGCTTTACTTTAGGGGCAAGAAAATTACGTGGTAATTTAAAATTTAAAAATAATCTACTTACATCTGTTATTTTTGAAAGCATACATTTATGAGTACTTAATCTTTTATTGACATAGACGCCTTTCCCAGCCTATCTTCTTATTTTACTATTTTAAAACTATTACATTTCCTACTGAGAATCAAGATTGTAGAGAAAAAAGAGCTGTTTCTTCTTATATCATAACTAAAGACTAGCTTTACGCATTTGTATTGTAAATTACTATTGTACCACCATTGAAAAATAAATAATCTTCCAAATTTGTAACACTCTCATTTTTACTTCCTTTTATGATAGAGGAAGTATTGGATTCACCCCAAAAACTCGAAATTGAGTTTTTAACAGATCACGTTTCACAGTCCCTTGAACTCAAAAAACATGTTTTTGTTCATTGGTCTGTCTGTCAGTCTGTGTGTGACCAAATATCTCAAAAACAAAAAGAGGTATGGCGTTGAAACTTCATATATAAGTTTTGCGTACTATCTAGATACGACAGCAAGTTTTTGAAAAAAATCGCATAACCGGAAGTATGGCGTTTAAATTTTGACCCGGAAAAACCTTTAGTTTTAACAATGGATGCTGTCAGTTACGAAATTGGAGTGTGGTTCTGTCATACATATATCCGGATGGTACTGAAAAACCAATTTGTTTTGTATCTTGTAGTTTAAATAATGCAGAAAAGAATTATCCCCAAATTGATAAAGAGGCTTTATCCATATATTGGGAAGTGAAAAAGTTTTAAAATTATTTATACAGTAGACATTTTATACTTTGGACAGACCATAAACCTATAGAGGCAATTTTAGCCGCAAACACGGGCGCACCAAGCTTAAGCGTAACACGGTTACTTCACTATGCTATATTTTTGCAAGAAATTTACTATACCATTAAATATAGAAAGACCACACAACATGGGAATGCAGTTTTCAGTTCTCGTTTCCTAGAGGGAGAAGAGGAAGTCAAACCAATGAACTAAGTGTGCTCCAAATTAGCCAAATCTACAATTTTATATGCAAAAATAATTACTAAATGTATACAAGAAGACGAGCAGTTATGAAAAATGTACCATGACAAAAACAAACAAAACAAACCTGAATGACCAAAAGAAATTTACTATAGAACAGGGGTGTATAATAAAGGGTATGAGAGTAGTGATCCCTAAAAACGTTAAAAAATATAATATTAAATGAACTGCCACCAACAGCTAATGAAAAGTAATGATTATTATGTAATATTGTATGTATTATCTGTAAGCTCATTTACCTTGCAGTGTAGAGGCTGGTGCTTTATGCGCTTGCATCTGGCGGTACAATGCTCAACTTGCCCCGGATTTGGGATACAAAGTTGGAGCGTGCCTTTTATGTAATATTGTATTTAGTTTAATAATGTTATTTGTTGAGAGTTTTTATAATTGTTAAAAAAGATAAAAGTTACCCACGTGTATAATTAATCCCAAAGTACATCCTACCGGACAATCACCACGACTTTTCCCTCGGTTTTGGAGAGGAAGATTTCAGAAATTCTTCAGCCTGAGAAAATTTTTATTTGCTTTCGTCTTTCTCTCCTGTCTTTCCTCTTGCCCAGTTTCTCAAATGCAATATTTGAAAGAAGTTGAGAGGTAGAGTTTGTAGTTTTAGGTCCTGTAGCACCAGGGCTGCTCTGACATGGTGATGACAATCTATTGTCCCTTAGCATCCAGCATGGAATTTGTTACCTGCCAATTTTGGTTGATAGACAGAATCATTCTTGTTTTCCGTACCTACTAGTTTTGAAATCCACTTAAAAGTGTGTACTGGTTTAAACATAACCTTGATATCCTTGAGAATAAGTTTTATTTCTTCCAATATTATATAATCTTTTCTCCAGTCAACGACTGGTTTCAAAAGATCTGCAATAATAATATTCATCCAAGCCTTGCTGAAGTGCACTTCAACAAATCCCTTCATCTATTTTTACTTCCTATTACGATAAAGGAAGTATTGGATTCACCCCAAAAATCCGAAAATCAGTTTTCAACAGATCTTCACGTTTTAGAGTGCCCTGAACCCAAAAAAACATGTTTTTGTTCATTGGTCTGTTTGTCTGTCTGTGTGTCAGTCTGTCTGTGAACAGAATATCTCAAAAACGAAAAGAGGTATGACATAGAAACTTCATAGATAAGTTTTGTGTACTATGTAGATGCGACAGCAAGCTTTTGAAGAAAATCGCATAACCGGAAGTAGGTGTTTACTCTTGTGATTTCTCAGATTTTTTTCGATTTTTTCAAAAACGGCCATAACGATTTTTTTTAAACTTTACATTTTTATTACATTTTTAATGTGTTTTGATGTGAGACAGGTGATTTTCCAGTTGAATACTTTTAAAATGGGATTTCCTTTGTTTTTTTTTAAATTTATTTTATTAACTCCTATTTTAAGTAGAACACCCGGTATATTATTACATTTTTGAATTCAGTTTGAAATTTTAGAGAAAATTTGTCTCTTCAACTAACGCTTTATTTTGTACTGTTTTTGTAGAATTTGCAATTTTTGAAAATTTTTTACAAATGCTTAAAAATTAAAAATCAAATTTTTAACAGATCTTCACGTTTTAGAGTCCTCTGAACCTAATAAACATGTTTTTCTTCATTGGTCTATCTATCAGTCTGTGTGTGTGTGAACAAAATATTTCAAAAATGAAAAAAGAGGTATGACGTTAAAATTTCATATAGGTATAAGTTTTGTGTACTATCTAGATGTGATAGTAAGCTTTTAAAGAAAATTGCTTAACCAGAAGTATGGTGTTTACTCTTGTGATTTTTCAGTTTTTTTAGATTTTTTCAAAAACGGCTGTAACGATTTTTTTAAGCGTTACATTTTTATTACATTTTTTAATGTGTATTGATGTGAAATAGTTGATTTTTCAGTTGAATACCTCTACATTTTTTTTAGTTAACTTCAACGAACTCTCTATTTTGTACGGTTTATGTAGAATTTGTAAGTTTTGAAAATTTTTGACAAATGCTTAAAAATTAAAAAACAAATTTTTGACTTCACTGTAAAAAGAGGTGTGCATGTATCACACCAAATTTTTTTGTAGTTGAAAAGTCTGCTCATGTGTTCGAGTATCATCTGGGTACCCTTTTGGTATAATTATCATTTTTGTACCAGAGAACGCCTCTTTATATGTAGAAGCAAGTTCAATCTCATTGCTTCCTTTTGTCATTGGTGTGAGGAGTACGTAGGTCCGATTGGTTCCTCTTGGACCCTTTCTTAACATTTGCCCCTTTAGTTAGTTATCCTTGGTACCTGATGTCCCAGGATGCAGCTAACTGCTTGAAGCTGCACTATCCCAAGTTCCTGCCTTTTACAGTCATTGGCACTTTAGTTTACATTTGGTAGCTACCAATGGTATTTTATATTCGACTGGATTCATGTATGATCCTTCAGCCGGTCCCTTGAGGTGCCCCTGAAAAGAAAAATGTTTTTTAGTTTTCATTTTATTGCTATATAACGCTGCACCTCCAGTGCCGTGCAGCTTTTGTCACGATGTCTACCAAAGTGGCTTGGAGATACTTATCATCTAGATTCACTGCGTTTCTTCTCAACAAGGCCATTAACCAGTACGATGCAATCTAAGATTACATATTCCAAATTTTGATGGTGATACCTAATGGTCTTGAGGTCGGTATACATTACCCAAGCCAAGCCTGTAATGTAACATGTAATGTACCAAATTCGTGCAGTTGAGACGTGGTCTCGAGCACCAAACGAACTTGTTACAACAGGTTTGTGAGTCGCTCGCTGCGATCCGCTGAGAGTCAGTTTTCGAAACAAACACAAAGGGATTTTCAGTTCTAGTTGGGACGTCGTTTTGTCAGTTTAGCTAAGTTGTACTCGACAACGAGCCACTTCTTGCGAGCATGGAGTAAACTGGACGAAGGAAAGTACGTTGCAGTTGATTGAAATCTACAAAAATCAGACTGTTTTGTGGAATCCTAAAGACCACAACTATTACAAAAAGATCCTAATAGAAGATGCGTGGAAGGAAATCGCTTCTTTAATAGGAGAAACAGAAGAAGTCCACAAGAGTGAAATAATTAGTTTGTTGGCATCCTTTAGAAGTGTCTTGAACTCAGATTGGACTTCAAAAATATGTTTCCTGTTTAGAGATTGTCGGTCCTATTTTGTTCAACAAAGTTTCAAAATATGTGTGGGAGACATCCTGGTAAAGTTTTTTTACTGTCCACTAAAGTGCTGGGTCTTTAGATTTAACAGTAGTTCCGATCCGACCTGTTTTTTATAGAGTTCAGTGCGCTGCCACTGTCGAGGTCTCTTTTGTTTTTTAATTTCAATTAAATTTGCTATAATTAACATAGCATCACCGGCCAGAATCAAAGCTAAAGCTTTGTCGCGAGAAGACATGGCGTATCAGCACCCTCGCCAATACTCGACTAAACTGGGGATATATTTATTTTTATACTGCCGAATGCTCGCGACATAGTTTGGCTCGCCGGATGTTTAGAAGAATGCTCTCGGCGTGTTTGCTTCACGTCCCAACTGACGAACATTACATTACATGTTACGTTACAGGCTCGGCTCAGCTAATGTATATGGACCTTTGGACTTACAAAGACTGTTGGACATTGTCGTTGATATACCCTGTAGTTGACATTCTGCCTCGAGACAAATTAATTGGCCACTCGACTTCTGACATTTTTAGATATTTATTTACCTACTTTGTATTTAAAATTGTAAAGTTTAGCATATTGATATAAATATATTTATCTACGACAGTGTGTAAAATTGCCTTTTAGTTGGCAGTTTTAAGTTTGTAAAACGACTGTTTAATAACATGTTTTCATTAGTTTACGTCGTTAATAGCAACGTGCTTAAAAAATTTCATTAGGCACGTAGTTAGTAGCAACGTGTTTTAAAATTTTTAAAACACTCAAAATTAGGGTCGGTTGCTAGTAATTCTAATTTACATGAAAACTATTTTTTATATTTACCGTATTTTTTAGATTCTATCGTAGATAAAATATTGTACGATACACATGCGTAAAGCATCTTTAGAAACTCGTGGGGCTTAAAACGCTCGCTCACTCGCGTTTTAACTCTACCCCACTCGTGCCTAAAGAGTAGCTTTACGCAGTTGTATCGTAAATTACTATTTTCTAATTTGCTGTCTTAACAAAGCCGTTACCGCATCCATTTTGACTGCGGTCATGAACCATTACCAAACCCGAAATCAACTTTTTTTCGGTTGGTGACATTGCACGAAATGTCAGTGTGAGTTTAAGGTTATAGCCAATGACACTAATGACAGTAAATTAACCGTAGCATTTTCGGCAATTTGCCGTATTTCTGGCGGAGTGCAGGACATTTCTGAATTCATTGTGAAACACTAATCCACACTAATTTTACAATTTCAAGTGCGAACGCTTGCAAAAAATGACATTTATGATGAGTCTACTTAATTCAAATTTAATTTTTTTTTTTAAATGTATGCTTTGCAATAAAACTGTTACCAACTGTTACAAAATTCCCTAAATTACCAAAATTGATTTTATTTGTAGTAAAACGGTATTTAACTTGCAAATTAGAAAAAATTACATAAAAAACTCGTTTTATAAAACTTCCGAGCACTCGTCCTTCACAGCACTCCTGCCTTCGGCAGTCGTGCTGCAAACTGGACTCGTGTCGAAATGCAAGTTTTTATAAAACTCGTGTTTTAATATACTATTATGAGTGTTAACTAAACATCTAAATTATTCCTCATACAATTTATTTAACACAAGAAAAAACAGTTACCATTATGTTTGTCATATTTAATATTTAGTTAACCAAAACTGAGAAAATAGTTTTATAATTTATAAATAAAGATGCAAAAAATTTGTTTGAGATTGCAGCTGAACTCTCTGATCTTCCAAAAAATTGTTTATATATGGAAACTTATATTTAATTAATGGTTTTACATTGAGCAATGCTGGACTTGGTAGCTTAGTGGTTAAACATCCTGACTACTGATCTAAGGGTTGCAAGTGAGGTTTTTAAAAATAAAGAAATGTGGATGAAAATCTCTACAAATGTGGATGAAAATCTCTACAGAATGCCACCTTTCGGAAGTGATGTAAAGCCATGAGTCCCATGTTACCACAATGCGAAGCATATAAAAAATCCCAAGCTAGGGTTGAAACTTTTTAGTCTGGGCAAAATTCTAAGTATGACCACAACAGCGGTGCCTAAGGTACCTGTTACTCTGCATGCCCAAATCTTGCCAATAATAAACAAACATCAAATAATGTAATTATACTTTATTTTAATTTCCAGTCTCATAATAATGAGATACCTATGTACAAGCTTTAATTGTTAAGATATTTATACAGAAATTATAATGCAATAATAATATTTATGAATTTTATCTTGTTGATAATATCAGATATCCAGAATATTCTAGTGAATCAATAATTTAAATTAGCTGAATATAAGACAACAGTTGCTATAGTTACATGTAAATAAATAACATATTGATGTGTCATTTATACAGCTACAAACTCAAAAAAATCATTTGCCTATTTTTTTCTTAATTACCACAAGTGTACGCATTTTTACTAAAAGCTGCAATAATGTCACAATTAACGAAAAGTTCTAAAAAGCAAACTGCAGTATCTATAGAAAACAATGCAAGCGCAACTAAAAGTGACAAAAGCGAAGAGAACTATAGCGATTTGGAAAAGAGAGTGCATGAACTGCTAAGCGACAGTGGGTCTTCAACGGAATCTTTATTAATAACTACTTCAGAAGATAATGAGCAAGCAGAAAAATCTGAGGATTCGGAGGAAGATCCTGACATGACATTAATTTTAGATGCTTTGGAAAAATCTGTTGGCAGTTCCAAAGCAAAGACACAAAATAAAACGTTTTCAGAAGATAAAATCAGAGACATCGAACGCAAGAACGCAATACTTATGGAGAAAATATTGTCGCACAGTCATAGAGCCAGCCAATTTACTCCAACTCCTCATATTGCAAAACCTTCGAGTTCAGCTGTAAACAGAAAAAAACAACAAAGACAAATAGATCATGACAATTTAGTAAGTTTTAAATGAATTAATGTGGCTATAATGATAATGTAAAATAAATAATTTTTGTTGCAGATTTTGTTACGTAAAATACAGAGTGTAAAACCATTTGGGCTCAGCCATTCAAAACATTGATCTATTCAAAATTTGTATTGCTATTTTTATATTTTGAATATACACTTCTATAAATAAACTGGTTTGAAGCCGTTTCCTTATTTGTCAACACTTTTATTAAAGAGACTATTAAGAGTAATTGTGTTAAGGTCAACTCTGGGTAATCCACTGCAGCAAATTAGTTGAACCTTTTATAACTCAATGCAAACTTGCATTGATTGTATCAGCTAGAAATAATAAAATACTTGTAACTATTTTTATACAAATACTAAAATAAACGATATTTATTTATAATTGACATATTTCTGTTTATGTTTATGGTTTTTCAATAAGAACAAATTAAAGCTGTTGAGTAATTATATCCAACAGCCATTAACCATGGCCATGACACGCTCAAGTAGAGAGGAGTGTATAACTACTTGGCTTAATTGATTACAGTTTTATATTTTATATCAGGCAGTAGATATTATCATTTAAAATTTTAAGCTTTCACTTTTTGAGAATCAAAACCAAATGTTGGATTTCCGATAAACCGAATAGTAAAGTAGATTTTAAATTAAAAGTAAAAACCACGGAGTAAATAAAAATTTCAAGCGTATGTAACTACTTATACCCAGCAAATATTTAATTCAAATTAAAGTTAAGACAATAATAAACATGATTAAGTTATAATTAGTTGTATCACCACCACTCGAGGAATGCTACACTATGCAGTGCAAAAGCAAAAAAGACCCGTCTCACTCGCTCTCTCCAACCATGACCGCCTGCATGCCGCAGTTTAATGTAATGTGTCCGGTCTTATATAATGTACTTAACTGTTGTACTAGTTAATAAACAGTTGCAAATGTGAATGATAAAGTGGTTCTTTTAATCACCCATGCCACGCAAAAGTAAAATAACATTCAATTTCATAGGTAGATAAGCGAATCATGAAATTTAGGAAAATAAATATTAAATAAAGAGTAAAATACTATTCCGTATTTTGCACTCTGCACCTCCACCAGCCATAGACTTACAACTACAAGAAAACAATGGGCCATGCTGATCTATTAAATTCAATAAACTTTTAATTCCATGACAGGATTAAAAAAATCTGTCTTTACATTTTGACCAATAAATGCCAAAATTGGATTATTTTATAATGCTTGGCAATCAAAAATTTTGCGATAATAATAATACCAGTTGTACAAAATTAAGTTTAATAACCTACGAGAGAAGTCAAGGCCCTTCAAGGACTATAGCATCAAGAAAATAACATTTTACTAAGTGATATTGTATTAACAAAATTTATTATATAAACACGGTAGACAGGCAAGAGCATTTAAAGTAATAAAGCGCCTAAGTAAAACAAGAAAGATACTACAAGACTACACGTCATCGACAGGGAAATGGGAAGAACATTATAAAGGGTTATGGTACAACCCAGTAGCAGTAAATACAAATAACACCAAAGAAATTGACTACGATCCAAATGATATTGATCTAATCACAAATTAATAGCTGGACTCGGCATTAAAAAAGAAAAGGCATTAGGAATCGATGAAATTAATATGGAACTTATTAAATATAAAGGATCGATTAGTACTCAAATTTAGCATCTGCTAAACCTGTGCTGGAACAAACTCCAAATACCAGATGAATGGAGGACGGCCAAAATAAAGTCTTTGTATAAGAAAGAAAAAGGGTTAACTGCCAAAACTATAGGGGCATTAGCCTTCTAACAGTTGGATATGTACACAACTAGATTACAGCCAATAGATGAAATATTATTATTGGCAGAAGAACAAAATTAATTTAGAAAAGGTAGATCGTTCATAGATGGAGTTTTAACACTCCACGTACTAATATAAAACTGCCTAAAATATAATATAAGAACCCATATTGCCTTTTTTGATTTTACAAAAGGCATTTTTTCGCACTTAATAACCGCCATAAGAACCTCTACAAAACCACAAATATAATATGTGATGCTTGTGTTATCACAAAAGCAAATCTAATTAATATCAATCAAGGGGTGAGGCAAGGATGTGAGATGTCACCAATGCTATTTAATTTATATATTGACACCCTGATAATGGAGTGTAGAAAATAGCCCCACCAGATATATACATTAACGGAAACGAGTCCATTAATACGTTACTCTACATCGACGACCATGTAATTCAGGCAAATAATGAGGACGAATTACTGAAGACAGTATACAGGGTGTCTCAAAATTGACACCCGTGCCTTCGAGATTTGATTCAAAGGGCTAAAACAAATCGAAAATTAAGAGTGGAAAATTTTCAGATTGTCCCTCGTTATCGAGTTATTGATAAAAATGTAAATAATAAGTTTTATCGCATGTTTGCTCCATTTAGTTGTGTAACATAATTAAATTAGGTGGCTATGGCGATGTTAAAAATTTATGAATTGTTCTGTCATATTGACAAGTATCATTTCCTTCGGTTGTGTGTGTTTAAAATGGAACGATACTACTGTAATTGAGATTACGTCGATATGTTGAAAGTATTAGGTGCATGTAATGACAATGCCACTGCTACAGCTAGGGTATATGCGGAGAGGTTTCCAAATCATCAGCACCCTGATGCAAAAGATTACTGGAAACAGGTAATTTAAATCCTAGAAAAAAATCAGGCAGGACGTCAACCTACACTAAGCGTCGATCAAGAAGAGCAAATTCTTGAATTTGTTGAGGCGGAACCAAGTACAAGCCTTCGAATTGTATCGTCCCAAACTCATGTCCAAAAAGATACAATTCACAGATTATTAAGGAGAATTGGTCTGCATCCATTTAGGCCTCAAAAAGTTCAAGTTTTGCATGACGGGGATAGAGAGCTTTGAGTCAATTTTAGTAGATGGTTGTTGGATAGCGTAAACAATGATCCACATTTCATTGAAAAGATTCTGTGGAGTGATGGTATTATAAATACCTACTCATGACTCATAACCTGCATGAATGGAGGGATGAAAATCCTCACTTAGTACGCCAAAGATCTTATCAAAGATGATGGTCAATTAACATTTGGGCTGGGTTATAAAATAATAATGTAATTGGTCCGCACATTCTACCTAACTGACTTAATTCAGCCATGTATCTTCAATTTTTAAACGAAAATTTACCACTGCCATTGCTCGATGAAGTTCCATTAGCAGCTAGATTAAATTGTTGGTTCCAACATTATCGTGCACCGGCACATTATGGAATACAAGTGAGAAATATCCTGAGAGGTGGATTAGAAGATGTGGACCCATACCATGGCCTCCTAGATCACCGGATCTGAATCCGCTGGATTACTGTTTCTGGGGCTATTTGAAAGAACAAGTTTACCGCGAAGCAGTTTTGAATCCTGAAGATGTGGTAGCCCGTATTCACGCTTCTGTGGTGTCAACAGACGATAATATGCTACAGAGCGTTCGTGTTTCCATGATAAATCGTGCAAATGTTTGCCTTGAAGTAGGAGGCGATCTATTTGAACACATTTTGTGAAAACAGATGTGGAAAATATCTTGTTTTCTAATATTATTTGTTTTAAATAAAGTTTAAAGTTGAAATGTTAAATTTTTGTTTTTTATCAATAACTCTATAACGAGAGACAATGAAAAAATTTTCCACCCTTAATTTTCGATTTGTTTTAGCCCCCTAAATCAAATCCGAAAAGCACGGACGTCAATTTTGAGACACCCTGTATATGCAAACCCTAGTTTCAGAAAAATACATTGCAAAATTTCAACTGACAAAACTAAAGTTGTGACATTTCTAGGAAAGGAGCTTGTGAGATCAAAAATGCTAATAAATTAGTGTCCTTTAGACATCTCCCCCTTCAAGTATTTGGAATGCGACATTAGACATTACATATCAATGCCATAATGATGTAACGAATAAGTTAATAGATATTAACGATAGGTACTACTTTGATTGTGGGCATCTTAACGAAATGAGTTTGATTGCCAGAACGAGACAGTGAGCCAAGTTCTCAGGCAATCAAACGAGTCTCGTTGCCATAAGCAAACGTGTATTGTTCAATATTTTATCTTCATCAATAAATTCTGGTTTAATGTATTTTTTTATGTAAAAAGAGTGCGATAATGAAGTTCTTAACGATAGTGAAATTTATTTGGTAGGTAATTAGTTTATAAAAACAACGATGAAGATAAATATATTTAAAATAATGTGCGGAACTAAAAAAGATCAATTAAAAATAAAGCCAGAAGAGACGCTCAACTAAAGTTTTACAAAATAATGTCTTTGCCAGTCTTGATGTGTGGAAGGTTAAACTAGAACTGATAGAATCCACAATGACAAAATATATAAAGATCTACAAGTGACTGCAGTATGCGAACAAATACAACAGCATCTACAAAGATGTGACGACCATCTGCAAGAAATGGGCAATAATAGAATGCCTAAACAGATCTTATATTATATGATATATAAGCCAAAAGGGCAACGAGATGTGAAACAATAGGAAACACAAATGGCGAATGAAGTTGGAACAGGCCGTGAAGACTAATCCTTAAAGAAGATGATAATAATATTATATTAATGTCATATATTTCTAAAGAACACTATCTGCGCCAAAATATACCGAGAAGCAAGTTCTGAAAGTTGAAAGTGGAGCAAAGTTTTTGATAAGAAAGCTCGAGTTCTTAAAATGTGGAACAATTCTAATAATGGATGACGAGCCTTATTTTGTGAATAATCAAGTTCAGATACGCCAGTACCCGGATTAAAGTCCCATCACTATTCAAATAAAACATCCTGTAAACAGTGTAAACAACAAATTCAAGTTAAGCTCTAGGAAAAATTTACAAAAAAGTATTTAGTGTGGCAAGCTCTGAGCAGTGATGGAAGATATTCACATCATTTGTCTCTACCGGTACTAAACGGTATTAAAATTAGATTGACTCCATTTGTAAAAAAATATATAAAACAAGATATAATATTATGGCCAGATCACAACATCCACAAGTCATTATACTAGAGCAGTTATGGAAACTTTCAACACTGAAGGTGGTTATGCGAATAGAAATTCTTCTAATGTTCCAGCCGCGAGAAGAATCAAAAAGTATTGGGCATTGGTGAAACAGCAATACGCAAGGCGTAAACCAAGAGTAAAATAATTTTAATTCTTTTAAAAGGATTTTTAGAAAATTGATTTTGAAAAGCCACTCGATTTCTGTGTAAAATTGCTAAGTGCAGGGGGTTTAAAAAACTTAAAAACAATAGTTAAAAAAAGGCCGTATTCAATATATAATTAAATGTTTTCCTAAATTGCTGATTGAAAAATAGCTATTTAAGTACGTTACAAGTACGAAATTAAGGACACTTTTGGACGAGCCGCAGTTTATGGACAATCGAGCGCAACGAGCATGCACATAAATAAGGCGAGTCTGAAAGTCTGCTTGCGTGTGAGTTACATACATAATTTAGTTATCAGTCTTGACATAGCTTATAAAGATACTTATCTTGTATAATGTATACAGAGTGTTTATAGATCGCTAGACAACCCATAACTTCGTTGGTATTAGAGATATTCAAAAAAAACTTTTTTAATTTTAAATTCCAGTAAACAACCTACCAATTTAAACAATGGCCTTCTATTTTACGTAGTGATTACAATTTTGGTTTTTTATTTTTTAAATGGAACACCCCGTATATTTGAAATTAGCCCCAAAAATGCTTTATATAGTATGCTTAAACTAAAATTTAGAAACTTATATTTTTGAAAATTAAAGAATATATTTACCTAAAACAGGCCATGACTTACAAAAAATCACTAACAACTGAATAAGAAATGCTAAACAAGTTCTACTTGGCTCTAAACTCTCTTTATGATCAAACTATAGCACCAAACCTATTAAAACAATTGAAAACTATGTATTTTTAAAATTTTTGTGTATCTGTATTATTAACAAAGTTATTGGCTGGGCACCGATTGACAAACACCCTGTATATAATATGAGCAAAAAGAAAGTTCATCAAAGATGCTATGTGATCATAACCTTGATTAAGACGTCTCGTAATAAATGCAACTGAAATATTTCTAAAGCCTGCAGAGAATAAGAAGAACATATAGTACAGAGTGTTTCAATAAAGTTTAGCTTACAAAAATAAATGATACAGCCTGTATTTCTTTATGGTTATTGAAGCCCTGGTGAGTCCTGCTTTCACCCCTAGTTTTTCTTTTAAATTGTTTTCGATGTTTTCAAATTATAAGCGTTTTTAGTATTTTTTTATCAATATCAAGCTTTCACCGAAAACATTACATTTCTGCCACTTTTGAATATTTCTTTTTTGAAAAATGAAGAGATTTTCATCTGGGATAGAAATATACTAAATTTTCAAAAAAAAGAAACCTTTTCATTCAGGGCTTTCAAAATACTTTTGAATGTTTATTTTCAATCTTTAGTTTCTGAATTTGTTTTAATGGAACACCCTATATTTTATTACAGACATAAATAGAGCCTTAAATTCCCTTTATTTTGACCCCAACATGTTATACCTAGGTACTTTATTCCAAATAATGTTTGAAAAATTAAGTTTTTAATAAGAAAACATGAGAAATGTGTACTATTTGGTGCATGGTTTATAACAGTGCTGGTAAAAAAACCAATGTGACGATTAACCGGATTTCGGTTAGTAACCGTGTTTTTTCACACATCAACAACCGGTTAACTGGTTAATCGAAAACATTGTTATAAACCGGTTCACAAACTGGTTTGTAAACCTGTTGAAGACCGGATTGAAAACCTGTTTATAAACCGGTTTGAAATCGATTTATAAACCGGTTGCAAAATCAATTGAACTTGATTTAAAAGTCTGTTTTTAATAATAAAAATGCGATTGTGTAGTTTCCACATTTTATAGTACAACCAACTTACGTTCGGTAAACCGGTTTTAAATCGATTTTAAACCGGTTTCTAAACAGGTCTTTAAATCGGTTCCCTAACAGGTTTACAAACTGGTTTAAAATCAGGCTTTCGGTTAAACGTTTAACCAGTTTTGGATTTATGAAAAAACTGTGGTTAAGTGAACACCGATTAACCGTCAAATAGGTTTTTACCAGTATTATTATAAACCATGCACTAAATAGTAAGTACACATTTCTCGTGATTTTTTAATAAAGCTTTTTCCCAAACACTCTTCGTAATAAGATATATGTTGGGTTAAAAATAAACGAAAATTAAGACTTTATTTATGCCTGTAATAAGATATAGGGTGTTCCATTTAAAAAAATTGAGAAAATAAAGATTGAAAATATTGAAATTTAAACAAGCATTTTGAACGCCCGGTATTAAAATATTCCGCTTTTATGAACGTTTAGTATTTTTATACTCTTTATGACAACCCCCTAAATTTTCAAGAAAGAAATATTTAAAAGTGGAGAAACTGTGATGTTCTAAGTCAGTGGTTCTCAAAGTGTGGTACGCGTACCCCTTGGGGGTACGCGAATATTTTTAGGGGGTACGTGGCAGGCCAACAAAAAATAAAACAAACCTTTAAATTTAAGTAAGGGAAAAAATTATGTGTGTCCTTAAGACCACACGGGAGAAGTGTAAACTTCTATGACATTGGGTATAATAAAATGCTGCATAAAAAATGACCTTTTATATCACCCTGTATAATTTTCCACCAAAATGAAGTTTTAGCGAAAATATAAGGTTTTGAAAATTTTGAAATTTTTGACTCGCCCTGTATAAGTCAAAAATTATATATAGTGGTGGCGCGATGGTAGACGGGTGGACAGAGTGCATCAGCTGATGTGATGTACACCCCTCCCCCCTTTTTGTTTTTAATATAATACAAATTTATGTAAGCAATATCTCTTTGTTTTATTTAAACATGACGCGTAATTGAGTTACACAGGTTAAAACTATACCTACTAAATATAAAGGTTTAAGATTTTTTTTTATATTTCAGTTTACTTACTGATAAGGGGTACCCAAAACTTTTTGTTGGTAAAAAGGGGTACAGTGTCTAAAATAGTTTGAGAACCCCTGTTCTAAGTCAAGGCTTGATATTGACAAAAAAATCTGGTGTGATACACTCACACAACTTCCTTTTACAGTGATCTTATAATTAGTCAAAAATTTCATTTTTAATTTTTAACCATTTGTTAAAAATTTTCAAAAAGTACAAATTCTACAAAAACGGTACAAAATCGAGTGTTAGTTGAAGAGACAAATTTTCTCTAGAATTTTAAGGTGAATTCAAAAATGTAATAATATACCGGGTGTTTTATTTAAAATAGGAGTTAATAAAAAAAATAGAAAAAAAAACAAAAGAAACCCACTTTAGAAGTATTCAACTGGAAAATCACCTATCTCACATCAATACACATTAAAAATGTAAGAAAATGTAAAATTTAAAAAAAATCGTTAGAGCCGTTTTTGAAAAAATCGAAAAAAACTGAAAAATCACAAGAGTAAACACCTACTTCCGGTTATGCGATTTTCTTCAAAAGCTTGCTGTCTCATCTACATAGTACACAAAACTTATATATGAAGTTTCAATGCCATACCTCTTTTCGTTTTTGAGATATTCTGTTCACAGACAGACACACAGACACACAGACAGACAGACAGACAGACCAATGAAAAAAAATATGTTTTTTGGGATCAGGGGACTCTAAAACGTGAAGATCTGTTGAAAACTCAATTTCGAATTTTTGGGGTGAATCCAATACTTCCTTTATAGTAGTAAAAGGAAGTAAAAATACTAAAAACGTTCAGAAGTTGGAAACACTGAAAGCAAGGAAAACTAGGGTTTAACGCAGGTCCTATATGGGCTTACATAAACATAAACGAATACAGGGTGTTTCATTTAAGAAAATTATACTTTTTTCGTGGCCTTTCGATTCGCCGGATTTCGACTCGCCGGAATTCGTTTCGCAGGATTATAATTTTACCGGAAAGCTATTCGCCTGATTCCGTTTCGCCGGATTGTAGGGTGGGTGTCATATAACGAAATTCGGCAAAGTATTGTGTCTTGTTCTAGCCTGTTTAGGTTAGTTGCAGTCTTTGATATTTTTTTCACTACCACGACCGGTGTTGTCCCCACGATTAGCATAGTGTCCTCGATGTTTTGATATCCGGCGAAATGCATTCCGGTCAAAAGACTTCCGGCGAATGGAAAAGGAGCCACTCTTTTAGAATGTAACTCTTTTAACCCCATTAAGATCACCTTGATTAAACTTTTTATCGAAAAAAGTAAAGGCGTAATCGGAGACCGGCGCACTAAATGGACACCCTATACATACTGTAAGTTGAATTTTATTTTTAACACAATTGTATAAGCCATAAAAATTATTAGTCAGTTAATTAAACAATTTTCAACACAATAATAAAAGATGCTAAAGATTAGGAATGTATGAATGAATTGGAAGAAACATTTTATAATTAAAAAACAGCTATTAAAGATAAGTTCGACAATTTAACAGATTAATGAAAAATGCAATTTAAAATATTAATATGGTTTGGAAATGCATAGAAATATTTAACAATAAGTAAGAACATCTTTTAAAAATAAAGGTTGATGTCATGTTTAGGTATATCCGGACACAAAAGCAAATTTCCTAAATACGTATGTTTAAATACATAATGTTCCAAGAAATTGTCCACGTCTTTAAAAAAATAAAATAACATTATTATTTGTGGTGAGAGCTATTGAATTTGTTCTTTAATGTATCTTTTGGAAATCCGGTTGTGCAGTACGAAAAATTCCACAGATGTGCACTCTTAAAATACTTTAAAAGAGTTACATTCTTTTTAAAAAAGAAATCATTTCGGCATTAATAATATAAATTGAAATATATTTTAAAACTAAATGAAACCGCGGCGTTCAATTACCTGCAATACCAATCTAAGTGTGTACAGAAGTGAAATGTTCCTAGGCAGTTAACCACAGCCAGCTTTGAATTTCAAGTTCAACTAGTGCAAGCGATTACTGCAAGAACACGACGACAACCTTGGAACCAACTGTATGGCTGTGAAATGTCAAAAGCAAAAATAAATAAGAAATTATTATGATAGTAAATGTGCGTCGAGTAATTGTGCGAACTTATAAAGACAACGTGAAGTCGAGCCAAAAATAGCGGCTGTGCTTTAGTATGTATTTTCGAAAAATTGCAGTGTGGTTAGTTTGTGCTTTCTACTGGTGCAATGGAAACGCTCTTGAACCGGACCACTCCGAAAATTCTCGTCCTGAGGGCTACACCAATGCAAATAAAAAAGAAAACCTGAAAAGTACTTATTCTGTACTTAGTGAGTCTATCTCGCAAGTTGTTAAAAACGAAAGTAAGGTTGTAGTTTGATTTCTGCTGCAAGATTTAATGCTCAATATCTCGTTACAGATTTATACGAAACTTGTAGCAGCGATGACATATCGTGCTTTAATATGGACCCACAGGATAGGTTGGGCTTGGAAGCAATAAAAGCTTTGCATAACCAACTAGATGACGACAGGAATGGAAACGTAGATCTTACAGAAACTGATGACGTATGTATTGTTTAAACGTTTTGTAATAGAAAATGCGTAACATAAGTTTACGGACACAAAACGACTGCAAAACCTATGGAATTTTATTGTTATAGTTTATATGAAAAGGTATTTGCAATATATTCGTAAAGGAAATAAAGCTTTTAAGATTACAATTAGTAAATGAAATACGATTGAATTTGTATTTTGTCAAATCATGGGGCAGTATGTTATCAACAGTGTTATCGTGATTATCAAGCTTTAATTATAAATCTTTCGGTATCTTGTTATATGACAATAGTAGCAATGGAAATCTAAAATTTTCGTACCACTAGTAGATTTAGTAAAATAAATCAAATATAAGGTTAATGACTCACTGGTGCCGCTAAAATGAATGTAAATTTAAAAATAGTTTTGTCAAAGGAATTCATACCAGCGGTCCAGCAGATGATGTTTAAAATTGGTTTTAAATACAAGTTAGTAAGAAGTATAATAAGTATAGTTAGTAATTTGCAGTTTACATACTGTGTTACACTGTTACTGCATACATTTTAATCAATTCATATAACTTATTTACTTCATCGAATTCCTCTTTTACCATTCGTAATGTAACATTTTATATAGTACGAGACTATGGTCAAGACCATAAAAATGTGTACATTGCAAGAGCAGTACGTTTTAAAAAAAACTTCACTGCATTACGAAAAGAAATTTGTGATTGAAGTAATCACATATACACGAAGTATTCAAAATCATAATACAAAAGTAGAGTATACGTAATTACTTATTTAAAAAACTTAGTTTGAATGTCTGTTTCTAGTTTTCAATAAATAGTTTTGCATATCATTTTTAATCCTTGAGGATGCAATCTGAATGTTTTTATTGCTTTCTAGGAACATTGTCACCGTTTTTATCCCCATTATAGCATCACTACAGTGGACAATATTAGCATCTACATGACATAAAAGATAATTTACGTGACATAAAACTTAACAAACAACTAAGTTTGGAGTTGCATTTCTTAAATAAAGAAGAAAAAAGAAAATATGCAGCTTACGGGATGTCAGGCAAAATGCATGTGGTGACTTTGTTGCAAGTAAAATGTTACTTACAACAGAATTTTCAGTTTATAACTTAAAATACTGTATTATCTGTCTTAATAAATATGATAGCTTTAGAGCTATTTTATAATTTGAGAAAAAATACTGCAACATCTAAAACGAGCTTCAGAGCTATTTTATAATTTGAGAAAAAATACTGCAACATCTAAAACGAGCTTCAGAGCTATTTTATAATTTGAGAAAAAATACTGCAACATCTAAAACGAGCTTCAGAGCTATTTTATAATTTGAGAAAAAATACTGCAACATCTAAAACGATTAAAAATGCACTAGAATTTGAAATATAAAACATTTTATGAAATGTTTACTATTATCCTAGTTTATTATGGTATTTAAACAGTATGTTCAGAGCTAATCTTACATATTTATAGTATCCAGTCGAGTACTGCTTAGAAATATTAAAAAATACAAATGTAATGATTACTGTTTGTAATTTAGTGTCTATTCAATTGACATTCCAAATAAATTGTTTAATTTATCTCCTATCGTTCTAGTTCAGACAGGATTGAGTAACAGACATGAATTGTGCAGCAAAACACTGAATTAATCTTAAGTTTTTTAATGTGAGAGTACACTTTGACTTAAAAGATGAACATAAACTCTAAAAAAATTAAATATGAAAACTAATTAAACGTTTAATTTAATCATTTCCATACTGATCTTGAATCTGGCATTTAAAACATTATTGGAAATTATTTCAATTTATGTGCCTCGTTACACATCAAGCCCATATAAGTGTTTTAGTGTGTAATTAAATGACCGAACTATAAATAATAATTTTTACCGTTGATTGTTTATTTATGGGTTTCATTAATGTATAGAAAATCATCTATTAATTACCCTTATTAATGAATGATTTTTTATTAATGAACGATTTTTAAAAATCGTTTATTAATAACCCCTATTAATGAATGATTTTTTATTATTAGACGATTTGGTATAGGTAATCAAAGATACCATTAATGTCAAATTCTTTTCATGGAATAAATTAGATTTTCTTCAAATTAATAATATACGATCAACGGAAAAATATTGGAACTAACTCGTGTGTTAATCGGCCATTAATAATAATCTCTATAATTAACGCGCAAGCGCTAGCTCGATTATTAATCGCTCTCATTAACATAGTTATTTGTTAAATAACTATTACTTTTCAAAAACAGAATTTACAAACTAATTAATTTATTTTAATTTTGGAATATATTGAACCTGGCAAAAACAAATGGCTTTTAAACTATTAGTGGAGATTTTAAACAATTAATACACTTCACTGCAAAATTAAGGGATCAGAAATAAAAGTGCAATATTTTATTTTATTGTTGAAAATATTGTTATGAAACTCATACGCAATAAAGACAGGACTATTAATAAACATTTAATAACATGACTTCGGAAATTTAACTTTAAAATCAGTAAACAATACTAAACGACTTGGTAATCAAAAACTAAATCAAAGCGTTCTAAATTTTCTACTAGCGGGTATTCTATGTGAGAAGGCATGCTTCGAATACGGTCCCGTAATTGTTCTTGAGGTATCTGAGCCTATTTTTGCAGGAGCGCTTGTGTCAGCTCTTGCAACGTTCGTGGTGGATGTGGTAGCGACTTTACCCTTCTACCTGGGATGTTTCAAATATGCTCTATTGAGTTGAGGTCTGGACTTCGTGCAGGCCACACCATAGTCTCAACATTGTTGTCAATAAGCTGCTGATTCACAATATGTGCAACATGGGGACGAGCGTTGTCATGCATAAAAACAAACCCATAACCAAATTGTTCAGCAAATGGTTCCACATGTGGAATGATGATTTCGTCCCTGTACCTAGCAGCATTTAAGGCCCCGCCATTTACTATAACCAAGGCTGTGCGGTCTTGCATACTTATTCCACCCCATACCATAGCGGAGCCATCTCCATATCTGTCAACCATCCGGATCGAACATTGAGCAAAACGCTCTCCAGCGCTTTGCCACACTCTAGCACGTCTATCATTGGTGGTTAGAGAAAATCTAGACTCATCGGTGAACAATACTGCTGCCCATTCTTCATCTCCCCAGTTCAAATGATCATGAGCAAATGCTAAACGTTGCCTCCTGTGAAGGGGGGTCAAAATTAGACCAGTTGCAGGACGTCTTGCCTTCATACCAGCATCATGTAGTCTTCTCAATACGGTATCGCAGCTAATGACTGTTTCTGTGGATCGTTGGAGATTGTCCCTCAGCGATCGAGCAGTGATGAACCTTTCACTTCTCGCTGATACGACCAAATACCTGTCTTCACGCCTGGTGGTTTTCTTTTTAAGACCTTGGCCAGGTCTCCTGGTATAATTCTCTGTCATTCGAAACTGCCGAGACACTCTGCAAATCATTGACTGCGCAACCAAAAGCCTTGCAGCAACTTCTCTCTAAGTATATCCTTCTTCGAGCAGTGTGACCACTTTAGATACATCTACCTCCGAAAGAAAGTTTCTCTGGACATCTGCTGCCATTTATTTTGATTTATATTACTGTATCAATTGTTTAAAACACCCTCACAGGCAACTTTTAATTACAAGACTTATGCGATTTCTGCAGTATTTGTTACCAAGCAGCATTTTTGTGGTATCTTAAGGTATGAATCTCCCTAAAATATACGTATGTAACGATAAATAGTGCTATATTTATTGCATATGAGTATAATAACCATATTTTCAACGATAAAAAAAATATTGCACTTTTATTTCCGATTCCTTAATTTTGCGGAGAAGTGTATTTTCTGTTTATAATAATTATAGGATGCAACAAAATATACAGCTTTCGATTTTTAGGGCACTTAAAGCTACAAATTAAAATATCTGATTTTACTGTTAAATGCAGTTTTTCGTGATCTGTTCAATTATGTCTTTTGTTTAAATTAGATATAAAAAAGCAACCCAGTGAGACAAATGTCTCATTTAATAAAACAAAAAAGACCGTTTTTCAAATAGAACGTGTATTAAATAAAAACTGTACCCAGACCTGGAAAGTGTCAAAGTGGTACGCCGCATCGGAACATTCTGGAAGCTGTCAAAGTGGTTGCCTAACCGATCGAGGTTTTAAGGCGCAGAGGGTCGCAGCTCCGTGATTTCTCGAAAACCGGAAGTGCCACGTGACTGAAATTCGGTTCTTGACCTGACATGACCATTCCAAACATATAACTTTAATAACTTTTTTCTCTATCTCTTACGGTTTGGCTGCTGAAACAGCGTCCCGGACAGACAAGTCTATTAGATAAAGGATTTAGCACCAAAAAAATTAAAATATTTAATTTTTAACCTTGAGTTTAGAAAAAATGAAACAATTTATTGTTGTAATTTAAAAATAATTACAACAAAACTTAACAACTTGAAAACTATTCTCGCGATTTGTTTGGCCGTAAATAAATATTCCGCAACTTTAATTTTTACCATATCCAGCAACAGGATTCGGTGACTTGGGCTTTTTAGGTGTTTTGTCCATGCCAACTAACTCGGCGTTTTGTCCACGGTAACTAGTTTGGCGTTATGAACAAAGTCAAGCAACCCCAACTTTTCGATCCATGTGGCGTCATTTGACACGGTTCGGTGATATGTCCACCGACAGAATACAGCGTTTTGGAAATTTACGGCATTTTGTCCACGATAACAAATTCGGCGATTTGTTCATTTTCGGCGATTGTCCACCCAGAGAATTCGGCGTTTTGAACAACATCGAGCGACGCCAACTTTTCGATCCATGTGCCGACATTTTACAAGGTTCAGCGATATGTCCACTGACAGAATTCGGTGTTTTGGAAATTTACGGCGTTTTGTCCACGATTACAAATTCGGCGATTTGTTCATTTTCGACGATTGTCCACCGAGAGAATTCGGCGTTTTGATCAACATCGAGCGACGCCAACTTTTCGATCCACGTGCCGTCATTTTACACGGTTCGGCGATTTATCCATTTTCGGCGATATGTCCACCGACAAAATTCTGCGTTTTGGAAATTTACTGCGTTTTGTCCACGATAACAAATTCGGCGATTTGTTCATTTTCGGCGATTGTCCACCGAGAGAATTCGGCGTTTTGATCAACATCGAGCGACGCCAACTTTTCGATCCACGTGCCGTCATTTTACACGGTTCGGCGATTTATCCATTTTCGGCGATATGTCCACCGACAAAATTCTGCGTTTTGGAAATTTACGGCGTTTTGTCCACGATAACAAATTCGGCGATTTGTTCATTTTCGGCGATTGTCCACCGAGAGAATTCGGCGTTTTGAACAACATCGAGCGACGCCAACTTTTCGATCCATGTGCCGTCATTTTACAAGGTTCAGCGATATGTCCACTGACAGAATTCGGCGTTTTGGAAATTTACGGCGTTTTGTCCACGATAACAAATTCGGCGATTTGTTCATTTTCGGCGATTATCCACTGAGAGAATTCGGCGTTTTGAACAACATCGAGCGACGCCAACTTTTCGATCTATGTGCCTTCATTTTACACGGTTGGGCGATTTATCCATTTTCGGCGATATGTCCACCGACAGAATTCGGCTTTTTGGGCATTTTTGGCGTTTTGTCCACGGTAACGAATTCAGCATTTTGGGCATTAAAATAAGATTCGGCGTTTTGTTCATTCGGCGATAAGTGCTAGACCCATGAAAAACAAATAATAGACTCTGCTTGAAAATATAGTGTCAATTTGTCAAATGTTATATGGATGTTACGTATCGTTATGTTCAAATTTTGGGAGCATAAAACAGACTTAATTCTAAGACTAAAAAACATAAAAGTGGTAGGTTGATCTTTATTCGTTCTGAAGTTACAGACTTTTGAAATTATAAACCACAATCAGATTTCAGTTCATAAATTAAACAAAAACTTAATTTTTTAATTAATGTATGTATAATCTGTAACCTCATTTACCTTGCGGTGTAGAGGCTGGTGCTTAATGCGCTGGCATCTGGCGGTACAATGCTCAACTTGCCCCGGATTCGGGATACAGAGTTGGAGCGCGCTTTTGGTGCTTGCGCAGTAACCATTGTGTGAGGTGTGTGTCTTGGTGATGTGTTGATCTTGTTACTCTATCTCTTAGGTCTGTGGTTCTGAATAGAGCATAGTTAATTTGGTGCCCAACTGTGAATGGTCTCACCGAGCCCGATTCCAATCGCCAAGGTTACGGAAAAATTCCGACCCCCACGGGATTTGAACCGAGGACTTGCTTAATGCAAGCCTGGCGCTTACCCAACTGCGCCACGCGGCTTCTTTTAATTAATGATATTTTCAAAATGCCCCCCTAATTGAAGTGCATATCCGCATATTCTTCATTAGAAAACCGGTAAGGCATTTTAAACAAACGTTTCCAAACAATAACACAGTAACTCACTTCAAACTAAAGTTAAAATTAATATTCAGACTTGCTATTCTTAAAGACTTTTATCTGAATGACGTTGTGGTGGTGTAGTTGATTGTTCCACAGCAACCTGGATTTTATGATTTTAATGATAAAGTTTTAGTTTGGTTTGTGAACTTAATCTGATTGTGGTTTATAATTTCAAAAGTCTGTAACTTCAGAACGAATAAAGATCGACCTACCACTTTTGTGTTTTTTAGCCTTAGAATTAAGTCTATTTTATGCTCCCAAAATTTGAATATAACGATACGAAACACCCTGTATAATGGGGAAAAGTAAAACAAAAGTTAATAGTTATTTTTTTACCAGAGGCGCTGGTTTTTCTCTGTCTGCCCTTATTTGAACTATTTGTGGAATTGGAAGAATTTCTAAAACAACTGCACCGTCAACCATAGAAATATCTTTTTCCATTAATTTATATTTGCATTTACTATTATTCAAACTACAAGTTAAATATTATAGTTTTACAATAAATTCATTTGTTAATTAATTACAGGTTTGTTTCACATTTACCGTAATTTTTAGGTGCTATACTGTGTTATATTACAAATAATCTACGAGAGAAAAGTTGAACCCTGTCGGCCTGACAGCCTCGAGGTCTTTTCTAGGGTGCATTAATTGTAATAATACACGCTTGCTATTTTACCCAACAACTTAATAAATATCAAAAAAGCATACATTTTGTATTGACAGTTGTGAAAAGTCAAGTGACAAATCAATTGAGAGTGAGCTAAAGTGTTTACAAGGTGTTCCAAAATAACGTTTAAATATTTACAGGGCATATAGTACGGTCAAAATCAAATTAAAAAGTGTAATATACATAGGTCTGTAAATGAATCGTTTGCGACATAACAACGATTCTGTTGCAATAGCATAATGATTTGTTTTATTAAGGTTTTATTGGTTTTTATAAAAAAGATTACAATTAAAAAAGATGTTCAAAATGTTGTCCTTCCATTTCCACACAGCATCTACATCTTCGTTCCAAGGAAGCCCGCAATCTTTCAAAGAACTTGAGTTTTTCTTGAATTATCTGTCAACCGTGTTCCATTCGTTGGCGCAAATCTTCAAGATCGTTTACAGGTGTGGCGTAAACTAAACTTTTTAAATAAGCGCAGATACTAAAGTCTCATCAATACAAACAAAAATGTCCTAATAAACATGGGTCTGGAAATGCTTTGTTTCCGAGATGCAGGGTGTTAAAGATTTTTTTAAAATCGTTTTTTTTTGTTATCTAAAAACGCTTTGAGCGATTTTAATGAAATTTTTACAGTTTGCTTATCACTTTATGAGGTATCTTTTGGACCTACTACAATTGATGTAGTAATTCCAGGAGCGTGCTCAGGGGGCATATCGATTAGGTTTTTTAACAAAAAAATAACACCCACGAGGTTTTTTGCAATTTTTATATATTTTTTTAATAAAGCAATTAAAAATACAACTTTTCGTCTCCTGAGCTTTTTAAGATCTCGCTTCTTTTTCAAGAAAAAAAATTAAAGCCCATATTTTTGCACGTCTCTAAACCTGTTAAGACGAAAACTAAAATGCTTCAATATCTAAAAACCCCTTAACTGATTTTAGTGTAACTTTGAAGGTTTACGGGTGCTATTAATGATCATGTGTTGGCACACTTAGATTTAAATTATTTATTCCAGAGGCGGCGGAATTTTTTTTTTTTAAACTTTAACACTGTATGTCAGAAAGAAAGCATTTTGGGACCCATGTTTATTAGGACTATAAGTGGATAAAATATCCGACCTTTTTTTTTCACCGCCCTTTATACAGACGTGGAGTAAAGCGTTATTCGAAGATTTGCGTGAAGTTGTTAATAAATTATTAGAATCTGGTAAAAATTGATATAATATCGCAAACATTATATTTATCTCGTTATAGAGCACGCGACATTATTAAATTTTATAAGAAGAATTGTTTGATTGCTACCAAGTCGCCTTATAAGCAAAGCTCATTGATAACTGATAATAATGGGGGAACTGATGTGCAATGGGGCTTGTAAATTCAATCTAGCTTTTCCTTCAAAAGTGTATTTCTAATAAAGAATTTCAATATTTTGAGTTAAATTTTTTTTTAAGTCAGTTATTGAAGTGAATTTTCTGAACCCAGAGTTGACTAAAACTCTGAAGTTAGCAAATAGTTAGTGGTATCTTGGGTTTTGTACTTAAAAAAAATTAAGTGATGGTTTGTATCTCCTCGAATATTACTATTACTATTACGTTTTGTTTTTTAGAAAAACTTGTACTATTTTGAAGCTCTTGAAGCTTACAAGATAATAATTGAAACATCCTGCTTCATTACTGCCTACTAGGGATGTTCCGAATACTCGTATTCGTATTCGCGAATATTTGCTATATTTTCAATATTTGTATTCGTAATCGTATTCGCCAAAAATTAACACGAATATTATACGAGTATTTGACATTAAAATTATAGAAATGTAGATAAAAATTGTAATAAAAATATAAAACAGGTATTCATACATTAAATAATAGTAGTTTGTATACCAAGGCACTGAAGTATAACTTTTTATCACGAATGTGGATTTAGTTGCCGAGGCCCGTAGGGCCAAGGCAAATAAACCACATGAGGGATAAAAAGGAACTTCAGTGCCGAGGTGTACACTATGTTTTATTTGAAATCGAGAAATCGTGAAATTACAACATTTTAACCAACTTTTGTAGGTTATGTTCGGTCAATTGACGTTTATCTGTCGCCTCGCCACCTACAAAAAAGTCGTAAAACAATGGATTACTTCACTGACGATTTCTCGTATTTTAATGACGATTTCGGCGTACTTCACTGCCGATTTCAAATAAAACATTTTTTTTAAATATTAACCATTCTATAATATTAAATAAAAAACAAAACTATTTTCCATACTATTTCTAAAATTTGCAGCGTGTAAAAAACGATGTTGATGTTGATATTATTCACTCAAGGTCATGTATTCGTATTCGTATTCGCGAATATTCATAAGAGTATTTGTATTCGGTATTCGTATTCGCGAATACGAATTTTTGTATATTCGGAACATCCCTACTGCCTACTAAACACTCCCACCATATGGAGAAATATTCTAATAGATAATTTATTCATACCTAATTCATGCTCATACATCTAAAATTATTTTTCCTGTGCATTTTTTTTGTTTAACTTCAAGTAACATCGAAAGGTTTTAATTTGTACTCAAAAAGTTACAATAATTATTGACATAGGTCTTTTTTATTTGTTGCCAGTTGTCCTTATCTTGTGCTTTTCCTCTTGGCTTTTCATCTTGTGCGAGTTTTACATACATTTTTTTATACGTTCTAATTTGCCATTCTATTAACCTCTTCACTACATTTTCCATAATAGTTTCAACGCTAGTTCACTCCCTTATCTATTTGTTATTTTTCTCATCTCTTTAAGTGTGCCTCCTAACATGCATGTTCTATTGCTCTTTGTGCTATATTTAATGTAGAAAATGTTAATGTCTGTGTCCTAATACCCTAAATTATCGTCAAGATACGTGTTACAAATAGTTTTTCTTTGAGTGTTACTGGGATATCATTGTTCAAGATATAAATCTTCACATGCAGAACAGTAGTTTGATTCCTCATTTTATCTATTTTCTTACCATCCAATACATCTTTAAAAGATCTGTATGGAAAGTTACAAAAACAAACACTTACCTGTATCCAAATGTTCATTAGATCAGTTATCGAGTTTTAAAGTTCTTGAAAACAAAATTATTTTTGTTAATAATACAAGGGCTCTGGTTTAATGATTCAAATTTCAATATGCTGCCATATTTTTACTTCCCTCGTCTGAAAGACAAAGGAAGTATTGTAATCACGAAAATATCACCTTCCGAGATTTCTTCAGATCTTCACGTTTCAAGGTCCCTAGATGACAAAATAATATATTACATACCAGTTGGAAAGTGTTTATTCCTGTCGAGAGATTAAGTAGTTAACCGAGACGCGTAGCGTCGAGGTGAACTTTATCTTGAGATAGGAATGAAACACTTTCCACCTCGGTATGTATACTATTTTATTCGCAACCACTTTATTCTAAACAATAATTGGAAAAATTATTATTGTTACGTTTTTAACGTTCGGGCTATTTAAAAATTATAACGACGCTTCTTGCATTAAACATTTATTTGCAGCGATTAATTATTATTATTTACAAGCATACGAGAATTATCAAGCAGATTACAAATTACTAAAACTACGAACTATTTCTATCGATACATTTATTTATTAGCACACTGGTTAAACAGCAATTAATTATTTCACTCTTAACACTAACGATATAATTGGTTATCTATTTCTATTATTTATAAGTTCACGCGTTTTTATTTATCTGGGAGCTCGGCGCGCTGATGCTGAATTTGAAACTGAACCCCGGGTCTGAAGGCCGTGCATTTATATTCCACTGGGGAGATTCCAGAATCCTCGCGAATGCATTCCGGCATTCGCAGGTGTTGATCTTGTAAGCGAGCGTGAGTCATTCAGTACACGTGGTTCTAGATCGATCCGGAAGCCTCGAACGCGGTGACGTGTCTCTTCAGGGTCGCTCTAGCATCGACTGGAAAAAGGATTCACCCGCGCACATCTGCTTTCAAGGCTGTCTCGGTTGCTGACGCGTTCGGATTCGTTACATTATATTATGATACGACAGGTTGTGACGCGCATGAATGGATCAACGAGATTCCCAGTGTCCCTACCTACTCAGCGGTCGGGAATGGATCGCGCATGAATGGATCAACGAGATTGTCATTGTCCCTACCTACATAGCGGTCGGGAATGGATTCATTTTCAACCGGCAATCACTTTTCCGACTGGTTGGAAAGTTAAGTTGGGAATAGCTCATTTTCCAACTTTTTAAAAGTCAGTAATGATCTTATTACATATATGGTTGCGAATAAAAGAGGTTCTCTTAATTCCGTTCGTCTGTCTGTCCATCTGTCAGCAGTATAGCTCAAAAACTATTCGTCCGAGGAAGACGATATTTTGCATACATATTACAGGCAGACCATGCCGTTCGCGGATTTGCGTTTTGCTGATTTGATTTTACGCGGGGCACTTATGTGCTCCTTCCCCCACAGATGGAATTGCCAATGTTAACTGTTTCAACTTTCACACACTAAGTAAATAAAGCAGACGTACGCGATTAATGTCATGAACATCTAAATAACATTATTTATCACGAACTTCTAAACACACTTATCGAGCCTATTCCTTTGAATCTCTTATTACCAAATCGGACCTGAAATAAATTGTAAAATTATAACTTGAATAAACAAATGGACATTCGAGCTCTAGATTCAAGTGGCAGACTTATTTTACGTATGGAATTTTAGTTTGTATACGCACGTTTATGTATTTTTGAATTTTTTGAGGTTGCATAGTGTAAAAAATCTAGTTTATGGAACCTAATTATCATTATCATTTATATGTTTACTTGCGCATCGCGGTCTGTCTATGTACCTCGCATGAAACCGGTACAATTTCATATAAATATACAAGGTGTTTCAAAAATGTCTGCCAAAATTTCTAGGACGTATAGTACATCAAAAAATAAGTGTAGTTTATTCTATAAAACTATTTCTGAAAATGCACTCCCAATGAGCTACAGCCCCTAGAAGAAGACTCTCAAAAATTGTTTTTTGGCATTTTCTTCAAAACTGTTACAGGTAACTTAACAAAACTTGGTATAGGGGCGTTGTTTTTTATGGGAAATATTACTAATTTGTTAGAATCTTCATATTTTATTCAGGGGCGTAACTTACAAGGGGGCTGGAATGGTTCAATTACCCTATCTTTTTTGTGCGTGGTTTTATCTAATACATTTATCAAAAATCTCAAAGCTTGATTTATCTTACATAAAAAAGGCCATTTGTTGCTCATTTGTTTAAGTCATATCTAGGCCTACTCAAAAGATTTTCGAATGCATTTTGGGCAAGCAAATTCAAAAGCTTGAAAAACACGTCAACATTCAACTGCAAATTACACTAAAACGGTCAACTTTAAAACATTTTAACAAGAATGCCTTTTTTATGTAAGATAAATCAAGCTTTGAGATTTTTGATAAATGTATTAGATAAAACCACGCTCAAAAAAGATAGGGTAATTGAACCATTCCAGCCCCCTTGTAAGTTACGCCCCTGAATAAAATATGAAGATTCTAACAAATTAGTAATATTTCTCATAAAAAACTACGCCCCTGTACCAAATTTCGTTAAGTTACCTGTAACAGTTTTGAAGAAAATGCCAAAAAACCATTTTTGAGAGTCTTCTTCTAGGAGCTGTAGCTCATTGGGAGTGCATTTTCAGAAATAGTTTTATAGAATAAACTACACTTATTTTTTGATGTACTATACGTCCTAGAAATTTTGGCAGACATTTTTGAAACACCTTGTATACAGAGTGAGCACCTTTAAAAAATTAAAATTTGATTATTTTTGGGTGAATTTTAAAATAGCAGGAAGTAATATTTTTCACATAGGTCGGGCTTTACATTTGCCGAAAATAAGACTCAACCGATACAGGATAATGTCACAAAAGAGTAAAAATATTTTAACAATAAGACCATTCTGTTCAAGAGAGGCGCGCGCCGCATTTTTTTAGTTTGGTACTCAGCCAACAGCCTTTAGGCCAATTATAGGCGTCGCTGTACATTTTATGGGGACTTCCAACCCCACTAACGACTGTCATGATGTTATTATGACATCCGGGACCAACTATTTCCGTGATAGCCGTACCACGAGGCGCCGAGAGATGCAGCCATGGAACTCCCATCCGAGTTCTGACCAGAAAGAGCGTTGCTTAACTCTGCTGATCGAACGTGGACGCTTGTTCAAGCTACACCACTCGGGACCATTTATTTCTATAAGGCTTGATGGCGCAGTTGGAATTTCGATGCAGTTACATCCGCTGCGGAGATACGGTTACGATGGATATGCAGGTGCGGTGGGTTCAAACCCCAGCGTGATAGATTTTTTTTAAATTTGCAAATTGATCTAATTCGAATAGAGAAGTTCTGCGTAAAGCCAGATTTTTTTAAATAATAATTATATAATTTTTTCTATCTTATTTCCCTTTTATACCTTCAACCGTTTAAACTTAACAAAATTATACACAAATGCCCAAAGAACAAAATTCTTTAGGGTTGGCGTTTGGCTTATGCTGAAAGTATAGGGACATATTGCTACATAGAAAACACTTATTATCAAGTTACGCTTGTTATACGAACTTAAACAAGACTTAATTTAAAAGACAAATGTTGGCTGATTATTGTAAGCTATTTTATAAATGGTAAAACATTCGCTTGCGTTGTAAAATTGTATTTAAAATATCGACGCTTTTGTAGCCATTTTCCATTTGTATTTTTACCATTCAACAGTAAAATTTACTTGTGGAAAATAGAAAACAGAAACTGTAAAACAGCTTACAGGAAGATGCGATTTTTGATCTTTTATTTAAGAGGTCATTGAGCTATTTCTGCTGTTTATTTTTTGAGAATAAGTGTTTTCTAGACAAATTCAAGCTGTTGTCATTTAGGGCGAACATTAGAACGCCAAATGTCGGCTATCTGTGCTGTTCTTGCCGACACCTGATAAATTTCCACACAAATAACGTATAAGTAGTTTACGCATTGTAAGACAGATGTCGTGTTGTCATTTTAAAGCCAAGGTTGTGAACATAGCACAAATTGCCTTAAATTTAAACATGGCAAATTGCGGTAAATTTAAACTTGGCAGTGCAGTCGCAAATTCTAAATTTGTATGTATTATCTGTAACCTCATTTACCTTGCGGCGTAGCGGCTGGTGCTTTATGCGCCGGCGGTACAATGCTCAACTTACCCTGGATTCGGAATACAGAGTTGGAGCACGCTTTTGGTGCTTGCGCAGCAACCGTTGTGTGAGTTGTGTGTCTTGGTGATGTGTTGACCTTGTTACTCTGTCTCTTAGGTCTATGGTTCTGAGTAGAGCACAGTTAATTTGGTGCCCAACTGTGAATGGTTTCACCAAGCCCGATTCCAATCGCCAAGGCTACGGAAAAATTCCAACCCCCGCGGGAATTGAACCAAGGACTTGCTTAATGCAAGCCTGGCGCTTACCCAACAGCGCGACGCAGCTATATTCGAAATTTACAATACGATAAATCACGAATACGAGTGACAGTGGATGGTTATTATTAGAGCGCGGATTTCTAGCTCTTTTGCTATACGTAATAATTAATAGCTGAACAGAAACGTTTAGAACGAAATACGAATTATTAAAAAGGCAATTGTTTAGGAATATTTATTTTTAGGTTGAAAAAGAAGGTTTTTCTGCAAATGTCTTAAAAGTCGTTACTACCAAAATCTGTCATTGAAGAAGACGTTCCTCTTACTTTTATAACAGTTGTACAGTGGAGCCTCGATTATCTGAACTAATTATTGCACGTCACTGTTCAGATAACGATTTGTTCGGATAACACTAGTCTACAAAAATTAAAAATAAAAATGCGACTGAAGTTCTAGTAGGTGTACTAGAGTATATAAATCAACCTTATTACGAATATGGAAAGCAAAATTTTCCATCACGTATAGATTTTGAGTTATAGAATATATTATGTATATGCGTATTTTTTTTATTTTACAATAAAATTTTAGGTACCAATATTTTTGAATAAAGTCTATCGCAACAAAAATTAATCTGGAAATATATAAATATAATATTTTATTTATCAAAATATACACGAAAGTACTGTAGTTATGCTAAGTCTGCTGTTGATGACTTCTTTGCAAATGTTGATTTTCTCTTATATTCAATATCACTTTCTCTCATTCATAAGGAACCAGCAATAGTCCCCCATCATTGATGGATCCCACCGGCCTTGGTAACGATGTTCCATTGTAAGGATATCCTGGTGAAACCTCTCTCCTTGTTCATCGCTCACAGCACCCAAATTTTCGGGGAAAAAATTTAAGTGTGAATGCAAGAAGTGTATTTTAAGAGACATTCTACAACCCATTTTATTATAGTTTGCAAGTAGTTCGTCAACAAGTCCTTCGTAGTGTTCCACTTTTTTGTTTCCTAAAAACTCTGCTACAACTCCTTTAAAAGACTTCCAAGCACTTAGTTCAACATTATTCAATTTTTGATCAAACTGTGCATCCTTTAGTAACTTTCTAATTTGCGGTCCAACAAATACTCCTTCTTTGAGCTTAGCATCACTTAATTTTGGAAAAATCTCTTTGAGGTATTTAAAAGCATGTCCTTCTTTATCCAATGCTTTAACAAAATTTTTTATTAATCCCAGTTTTATATGTAACGGAGGTAACAAGACTTTTTTGGGATCCACAAGAGGTAAGTTTTTTATGTTAGCTTGGCCTGGAATAAACTGATCTCTTTGGGGTCATTCTTTTATTTGGTAATGGATCTGTGTTGCTCTACTATCCCAGAGACAAAGAAAACAGCAGTACTTGGTAAAACCTCCCTGAAGCCCCAATAACAACCCTATCACTTTTAGGTCGCCACATATCTGCCATTTGTTGATGTCATAGTTTATTGCATTTAGAATTAGCGACATACTTTCGTAGGTTTCTTTCATGTCAACTGCATGAGCAAGAGGAATCGAAGGTCTTCTGTTTCCATTATGCAACAACACTGCTTTCAAGCTAATTTTTGATGAATCTATAAACAAGCGCCACTCCTCGGGATTATGCTGAAAGCCTAATTTTTCCATAACACCATTTGGATTTATACATACACACATTTTATCCTGCATAGTGAAAAACGAGGACAGCTCTTGGTTACGGTTCCTGAAGATTGTAATTTTTGTTCCCTTTGCTAGTAAATTCCATTGTTGTAATCTTGAACCTAACAGTTCGGCATGCTGTTTAGACAAGTTGAGGTCTCGAACTAAGTCATTAGTTCAGCTTGCTCAATTAAATGTGGTCCGGTAATTTCACTTTCGGAACAATATGTCGTATCCTTTTCTGATATTATATCCTGTTCTTCATTTTGCTCGTACATTTCTAAATCTTCTTGCCAATTTGCTGGAGGAGCTGGAATTGGTAAACTTTCTCCATGAGGAACAGGCCTGATGGCCGAAGGAATATTTGGATATTCAATATTATGTTTGTTCTTTCTTGAAAACCCAGATACTTTTGTCATACAGAAGTAACAGTCGTTAAAATGGTTGGTAGGTTCACGCCAAACCATAGGTACTGCAAACGGCATGGAAGATCGTTTTCCATTTAGCCAGTTACTTAGGTTCGCGGCACAAGTCTGACAACAAATATGAGGAGCCCAATCCCGATCTTGATCACCAACAACACATTCAAAATACTTGTGATAAGCCACCATAGTCATTCTATTAATTTGCCTTCTTTGTGGTTTAGGTGTAAACTGGCCACACACATAGCAAAACGAGTCCGCGGGGTTAGTACATCCACGTCTCTGTACCTTAGACATTTTATTATATTTATTAAAACCACACGAAAACGTCAAAATAACACGTCCACGCCCACAGTGAACACAACTGTTACTGACAGCTCGAGGTCGCGAATTTGCAATAAAGACCGAGAACATTTAAATAAACGCGCATGCGCATCTTACGTGATTAAGTGTTTGATGCGCTTCCTGATAAAACTAGGGTTTCCACTAAATATTTTGACCATCCAGCTAGCAGGGTGATCTTTTAAACCGTTTTATTAAAAATAGTGCGTAGTTAGTTAATTCTGCATGAAAAAAAAAAAAACTCAAAAGTCTTACGTGGAAAAACATTTTTAACGTTATTTTCGTGTTCAGTACCTATTAATTAACTAAAAAACACATTTTTTCTTGGAGACGCAGATTGGCTGTAAACTAGTGTAATCAAATAAAAAATGCAATCATATGAAAATGTTTAATTGAAGTATCAACGTAAATTAAAATACATTCTTTGATATAATAAATTAAAAAACAAACATGTTCAACTGATAATACATATTAGATATGTATATGCATTTCACTTTTTGAAAAAATCTGTAATTCTTCGCTGGGTAAGTGCATCCATTTCTAGTTTCCGTAATTTTTTTCGTGTTTGGATAAGTGGATTTTCGGATAATCGTGTGTTCGGATAACCAAGATTACCCTGTATTATAGAGTTGTTGGAACCAATTTGCTTTACATTGTCACAGACATACAGAGTCTCTTATAAAAATTGTATAGTGTCGTACAATATGCAGCATTATGGAAACGATAATGAAGATTATTAAACATTAAAAAAAAATCATTTTTAACCTGACTTGTTCAGCTGCTGTACGTGTTAATCGTTACTTTTGATTGTTCAGTTACAAAATACGCCTCTAAGAAGCATTATTTTATAGATGTTTTATAAGAATCATCTAAATAGTTTAATTATCGTGTTCAACACAAAACTGTTAAATGTAGATTTGTAATGTATAAATATGACAAAATATAACAATTTTAAAAATAATTTGTTGGATAGTACAGTCAGACCTCGCCGTTCGCGATGGTTATGTTTTAGAAGAATGCCGCAAAGCGCAAAACCGCGATGCGCAAGTAAACACGTAAATGATAAAAACGGGATTAGGTTCCATTAACTAGATTTATTTATACTATGCAACCATAACAAACCAAAACTTTTCTGCGTTTTTTGTCCGACAAATCTGAAGCAGAAACTTTACGCTGTGACGACATGGTTTTCCGTGTTTTAAAAATTACACTCAAACGCTTGAGAAGACAGTCGAGTTTGAACTTTGTTTATTCAAGTTATAATTTTACAATTTATTTCAGGTCCAATTTGGTAATAAGAGATTCAAAGGAATAGGCTCGATAAGTGTGTTTACAAGTTCGTGATAAATGTTATTTAGGTGTTCATGACATGAACCGTCTTGTGAAGGTCACTAATCTGACGTTAACTTTAAGTCGCTGTTAAAATAAACAAAAGCTCATCAAAACTAGAGTTTCCAGTCCCGGGATCCGGTCCCGGGACAGTCCCGGGATTCTACCACAAAAACCGAGTCCCGAGACCACAGCCAGAACAGGCGAAGTCCCGGGACCATGTCAACATGCATGCATATACTCGATATCAAAGAATTAGGACGGGTATTCACCGGCGTCCGGCGTACTACTCATGCCTCTTCCACATTTTGCATTATTTGCGTTTTGCGTAGGTAGGAGAGGAATTATTTTCGGTAGGTTAGAATTAAACCTGTGTGTTGTTTCAGCCACATTTGCATATATTCTTCGATTTATGTATTTGTCTGTTTTTTTTTGTCGGATTTAGATATGTGCGAAGAAGCTGAATAATTTATATTTTTGAGTTTTAAGTGTGTTCATTATTTGTCTGCTAAATCGTTACGATTAGAATGATTTCCGATTCGCAACCTATCTTCTTTCTACACTAAAAAAAAAGATTTGAAGTCAATATGGCGAAAATTTTATATATTGAAGATAAAACAATTGGCGAAATGTAAAGTTGGTTCCTACAAAATTATCATATCAGAGGCAGCTTGACGAAAGGATTACACAAACACTTTGCAGTTCAAACAAAAGCAAAAGATGAACAGCGACAGACATTTTTAGTACCAGAAGAAAGCAATGAAGTTGTAGACGAGCACCAATGCAAATTGTCAGCACAGAAATACTTTATTTAACTTAAAACACTAGTTTTTCTTTGGATATTGCATTCGGAAATTTCACCTAAACACTATTTCCCTTTCGGGACCATTTTTGGGATTTTCGGGACTGGACTTGGAAACCCTAATCAAAACGTTGGTGCTTATGACATATTATTCATTAGTAAACAAATTTTTATGCACTTTTGTTTATTTTAACAGCGAATTAAAGTTAACGTCAGATTAGTGGCCTTCATAAGACTGGCCGTTAGTGTGTGTAAGTTGAAACAATTAACATTAGCAATTCCATTCGCGAACGGCAAAGAAAAATGAGCACAAAGGTGACCCGCTTAAAATCAAATCAGCGAACCGCAAAGTCGCGAACGGCAAGGTCTGGCTGTATCTTGTAGCACTTATAATGATTAAATAATCAATTAAAAAGTGCTTATCTGATTTCCAGTGTGTTAATATTTGAATAATAATTTATTGTTGAACTAATTTTAGTGACTATTTTTCTAATCAAACTCCATGATTTTCCAAAATCACTTGTTTTTATAGTGGCAAAAAATTAAAAATTTTTCTTGGTATTTTATCACTTCCTTTTACGACTTGTATCCATGGAAACCACCAAATCTGTTGTTTTAAGCAATGTGGCATTTCAAAAACGTCATTAAACTGTCATTGTGAATCAGTATAAATGTCATATTCATTGTATACTCAGAAGTACTTCGATATTATCGGGTTATATGTCGATAACTTGTTGCACAATAATAAAAGAGTGTCAGTTTGACAGGTTAAATAGTCCGACCGCGTCAGCGGGAGGATTATTCTGTCAAACTGACACGATTTGTTATTGTACAGGAAGTTTGAGACGTATAACCTGTTTGAAGTACGCATTGTATTCGATTTGATTATTTTGTGAGTAAATTTTAATATTAGGAACAAATAAATATTTTATTGGCAGCTCGATTTGTTTGAATTAACCTAGTTGAAAGTCATCTCCATGAAAATAACATCAAGTTGACAAAAGTTATGTATTGCGTTGCCTAGTGAAGTTGCTATGGTATAATCGATTTTGTATAATTGAAATTATACAAGATAACATAACTAAATCCAGCCTTTTGATTGGTTGAAATCTCTACGAATAAAATAATCATATAAAATGAACCGATATTTGGGAAATAGTCCACAAAATGTATTTCAGGCTCATGATGTTGCTCGGAAAATGTTTTGCTCAAGATTTGTTATTTTTTGATAATGCCCTCGACAAACTAACAAAAATAATTTGCCCTTAACACATTATTACTGATAAAAATTCAGCCATTAAAATAAGTGCATTTTGGTTTAAATATCATGCATCTGCATAGTATACAGCTCGTTGAAAAAGAGAAACTATAAGTCGGTATGGTGTAGCGGCTAAGATACCTGACTCTCGCTCAGGAGGCCTGTGTTCAATTCCCGCTACCGGAAACTTTTTTTAAAATGAATTGTAGTTTATATCTCCACGTACAATTATTACAAATAATACTGTAACAGATTTAGAATTTGGCTAGAATCAGTTAAATATAATTTGGTTCCTGCTTATTCTATCTATGCCTGACGTTTCACAGATTTTCTGTTTAATTATAGCGACTGAAAGGCCAAGAAGCTTATTTTATGTAAAATTATCAGCGCCGGCAAAAACATCTGCCTATGTTTTTGACCCACACCTGCTTAGAACACACCTGCTCAGCAGAGAAACAAACCCTTGCATAAATTGAATAGCTGAGGTAGACATTTTTACATTGGAAAATTCGTTTTTGTCTATATTAATCTAGATAGCAGCACCCGGCACTACGATAAAAAGAGAAGAACAATTGTGGGTGGTTTTTTACTTAAAACGCCAGCCTTAACAAGTAGTTAAAATAACTATATTAAAGATTTTATCCAATACTCAATGGTAATATGGTGTTTTACTAGTTCTTTTTAAACAAGTAAACTGGGCTGTTACTAGCTTGTTTACATCATAACCCACATTGTCCTTGACACTGCTTTATTTAGCTTGTTTACATCATAACCCATGTTAACCCTTAACGCTGTAGGTTATAACAAATAATCCACACTCATGTGACTTTAGCTCACTCTCAATTAATTTGACTTTTACTTTGAACTGTCACAACTGTCAATACAAAATGTATGTTTTTTTTTTGGTATTTATTGAGTTGTGGATAAAATTTTGTATTGCAAATAATGCACTTGACGAAAGACCCTTCTCGTCCTAACAGCCTTGAGGCTCAACTTTTCTCTCGTGGATTATTTGTAATATAACATACTTTTACCATAAATAACTAAAAGCAATGCACAAAAATTGGCGTAGAAAGTAAACACAAAAAGCATCTGTTACTAAAACAGAAGCTTTGCTAGCAGGTATACTTATTTGTCTGAAAAATTTCAGATGTTCAGGAAGGCTACTGGTTTTCCCTATACAAAGAGAAATTCTCTATAAAAATTCAACTATTTTCATAGTATCATCGTTTCGTAAGGAATTTGCAGCATTAGTCAACTAAGTAGACCACTATGCGAATCTTCAGTAATAATTGATTTTTATATCAATCTTAAATCGCCGGTTTAATAAATCTCTACTACTTATTTAAGAAATTTAGTTATTTTGACTCTTTCATACAGTTGTCACGTCGCCGTTACGTGAAGGAATTTGTTTTTGTGCATAAACCTTTTAAGATATAAGAATAGAGCAAGAGAGATAGAAATTAGACAATCAGCTAAACTGTATTTTAAAAAATTTTGCATAACTTGATGCCGCCATTAAAAATTCACTTCTATTTATTTGGTCAGTATTTTTATTAATTAGATAAGTATTTTGTAAAATAAGTGGTCAGTATATATTGCAATGGTTTAATGCCCACAGCAGTTCTGGTTGCATAACTAAGACATAAGAATGAAATAAAGATTCAAATAGGCACAGAATTGGAATTTTGTTTATTGCAACATAAAGTCATTGTTATACATTAAGAAATGCACAAGATATGATATCATGTCACAAGTTGGTGTTGGATTTCAAAATCCAAGACAAGACAGCAGCTTGTGTTGGGTTGAAAGTGAACTCGCTTTCCAACATATTTATGCCACAAAAAACATATTGGGATGGTCTGCGCCAGTGCGAATGGTCCTTGTTAGACTTTCACATCTGTATACAAAATAAATTAAATTAAATTGAACAAACTGTATATGTATTTTTATGTATACAGGGTGTTTCAGAATTGCACAAAACACATATAAGGGCGTTATTATGCATAAAAAAATAAGAGAAAAACTAATAAACATATGTCCTAAAATAATTCACTTTAAAGATATCCTTGATCAAAGAATTAAACATAGCAACTTGTTTTTCAAACCTTTAAGATTTAGTTGGCTGGTGTTTTGTTCCAACACATGTTTTTTATTTACATACAATACGTAGGCGTTGTTCTATAGTAAAAAGTAGAGAAATAATAAGCATGCGTTCCAAAATCAATTATTCCAGGTTTTTTATTTTTTCTTTTTTTAGTAAAATTTATAGTAATGGTTCGAAGTAATCTCTTTCTTCTGAGTCACTCATAATAATACTGACAGTTGTAAAACAAACAGATAATGAAAACAAAACACTAGCCTACTAAATCTAAATGTTTTAAAAACGGATTGCTATCTTTAATTCTTTGATCTAGGATATCTTTGAAGTGAATGATTTTAGGACATGTTTGTTAGAGTTTTTCTCTTATTCTTTTATGCAGAATAACGCCCTTATAATTGTTCTGTGCAATTCTGACACACCCTGTATATTGTGTTCACTAGTCAAGTGCCTTCAGAAATGTTGGAACGTTCTTGAATGGTCATGGGTTATACAACGTATGAATAATATATTCGTGGCACTGTAAGTCTATGTCAAATTCGAGGTTATCAGGTTAGGTTTTGCGTCAGTTTTGACATCGACTGACACAAAACCTAACCTGTTAACCTCGAATTTGACATAGACTTACAGTGCCACGAACATATTATTCATACGTTGTATAACCACGACCATTCAAAAACATTCGATCGTTTCTGAAGGCACTGTATAATTCGTCCTTATTGTGAGTGTACATAATCTGATATGTATGACCCAATCTTTGCAACATTTGACATTTATTGTTGTGGTCCATACAAAACGTAACAATTTTTTCATCCATCACTCTTTTGTAACACTCGTATGTGTGTCGTAGAATGGACACCTAATAATTAATTTCAACTTATGCTACTAAAATTGCAATTGAATCAAAGTTGGATAATCATATTGAAAAAAGTGTTGCAACATGGTCGTAATAAAAGGTTTAGGTAATAACTCTAATCACCTATTTAAATAGTTGCGGGGAAAATTAAAAATTAAATCTGGTATTTTAAACATTAGATTGTCTTGGGTCTTTTGGTAAATGTTCCGATTTGTTGATAAATTCCCTAAGTAACTATAAAGCATTCAAATTATTTTCGTTGTGTAAATTTTAGTTTCTTCGAGAAGAGCTTAAGTATGACTCGGGGTTTGAAAGGAGGCAAAAGGCATTTCATCGAAATGATGATATGCATATATCTGTTAAAGAGCTTTGGGAAGCTTGGTTGAAATCTGAAGTTCATAACTGGACTGCACAACAGACTTCAGAATGGCTCGCGGCATGCGTGGAATTACCACAGTATGTAAACAACTTCATGCAACATAAAATTAGTGGGGCTATGCTCCCAAGGTAGGTGGTTTTTGGTTTTTTTACTAATGCAGTGTTGACTAGAAATTACTTTATTTATAGATTAGCTGTTAATAACATGCAATTGCTGAGTGTCCTTGGCATCAAAGATCCAATTCATAAGCAAAAAATTGCCCTAAAGGCAATGGATGTCGTGCTGTTTGGCCCACCCAAAGGTACAGATGACGATGACACTTTCTATCAGATTTACTCAATCTTTTTTATATAACTTATCATTATAATAATTACTCACCGTGTGCTACTATTTGTTCGGATAAATTGCAAATCATTGTTGTGTCAAATTCACCATTACACAATTTAGTTTCAATACCTAAAGTTTTTCCCAATGAAGAAGATGCTTTTCGAAGATATTTAATCAATCGGTTTTAAATAAAACTACAAATGTTTAAAATTATGTGTCATTGCTAATCATAATGTCGGTGTTCACCTTGTTTGATTGTGAGAAATAATTAAATAATAACACTTAATTGATAATTAACCTGTTATGCATGTGACACACATGGAAGCAAGTGAAAAAGGTTGGAGGTCATTGGGGATTTGTGCACTCGTATTGAAATGTTGTTTTTTGATTTTGGTAGATCATCAGCCGCATTGGAAAGACTTTACGTTGATAATATTGATTATTGGAGGTGGAATAGGAATGTGGTACGCTCTTCAGCAGAATAAAAAATTCAAATCTCACCTAAATCGCATGAACAAAGACATGGAAGGACTTCAACATGCAGAATCTGCTCTGGAAAACCTTCAAAAGGAACTCGAACGAGCCCTGGAGGCCCGAGAAAATGTGGTGACAGAGAAACAGCACTTAGAAAAAAAATTACAAGAGGCTGGAGCTGATTCAACGAGCTTACATAACTCGTATTCTGACTTAGAAGTTTCCCAACTTAAGGCTGAAGTAGAGGTAATAAAGCATATAATTTGAATCAATTGTCATTGATGCCGTACTTCCCTGACGTTGCACAGAAAAAACTAAGCATTTCGTAATAAATGCTTAATGTCAAATTAAAGAATCATTACTTAAATTACAAGGAAGCCATACTGGTATTGTAAAATATCCAATTTAAAAATAAAGATGCTAGATTTTTACTAACAAATAGATGTTGAATTTTTCAATTTTTTTTTAAACGAACACGGGCATAATTTTTTTAGTTTTCACTTCTTAAATATACTGATTATATTTTTTTTTGTTCATAGCATTTTGTAGCTATTTCTGCGAGAACTGTATCTTTTACAAATAAATTGAAAATAATAAAAATTAACCATAAACATTTAATTAAATATCAATATCAGATGTTGCGAAACGAGCTTCAAATAGCCGAAGGGGAGCTGAAAGATCGTTGCTGGTCACCGCCTCTGGGTTTACAGCAATGGTTACAGTTGACCCATGAAATTGAAAATAAAGCCTACACCAAGAAGAAGATGTCAGCAGAAAAGCAACTGCAACAAGCCAGAGAAGCCGTAAGCAATTGAAAATGTCTGTATGTACTTGATAGTTCCAATATTTTTTTTAAAGTGTGAAAAGCTCAGAAAGAAAAGGTCAAGTCTGGTGGGTGCATTTGTCTCCACACATGGCAAATCCATCGATGACGTGGACCGCAGTATAGTCGAAGCCCGAACTTCGCTAAACGAAGTAACACAGGAGCTACAGGAGCGAGTGCATCGCTGGAAGCAGATTGAAATGCTTTGTGGGTTTAATATTATAAATAACAGCGGTTTACAGCAGTTGGAAAATGTACTGTACAGAAACACCAATATCAATGGTAGAACTATGATTGGATTAAGAGGTAAAGCTACTTTCATATATTGTGCAACTTCTATTTATGATTGGTAAAAACAGGTCGAATGAGCAGCCAAGATGACTTGGACGATGAAACCAGCTCCATTTACACCAGCGCTACAGGTAAGAACAACTCCTTTGATGATGAATCGCACGATTTTTCTGAGTGATACGGCCCCATCCTTAACCTGCATCTGATGAAGATTATTTTTATAAACGTAGCACTGTTGTGTAGAAACTTATTCGTTATAGGTTTTATATGTGCCATTTTATTGGCTGATAAGAATTAAAAGTAGTTTATTAGCACAATTCATAAAAATCTTGCGGATTACAGGTTATTAATTTACAAGGATAATAGGTTTTGTATTTATCTTTGCTTACAAAATGATAAGACTGGTGTTAATAAATATAGTACAACACCGATTAACCGATGTAATGTGGGCGGCACCCATCTCGAATGATCGAAAATTCAGATAACCTGGAATTACTTTAAAAAAATTAGATATTCTGTGTTGCGTCGACAGGTATAGTCGGAGATCTCCTGGAGACTCGATTAAGCAACTCAAGGCTCTGTTAATTCGGACCTCAGATAATCGGCTGTCTACTGTATATACATTTTAGTTAATAAAAAACTGTAATAAGAGCTTAACATGTTTAAATTTTAATACCTATTTTGTATTAACAGATTAATATGAGAAACAAAGTTTTTTTAATAAATTTGTTGTTAAAAAAAAACAATTAAATATTTTTAGATAATAAGTAATTGATATAACTTCAGCTCTATCTTAAAACATATCATAAATTTCAAACGTAGCAATACATGCAAAATTGATCTATCGTACGAGGTTTGATAAAAAAATTGCCCAACTGTACATACCACCATTTGTAAGTTGCCTGTTGTGTTTGTATCAAAAAGTATTTCATTTTGAAATTGATAATGGTTTCTATAATTCGAAATGTGTGAAATTTTGTTTTAAATAGGTTATCAAAGTTTGTGAATTTATTCGTGTCGTTCTGCAACTAACTGTTACAAAGTTTGCAAAAAAACTGGAAATATCCTACAGCCTTTCCAAGAATTTTGATCAAGGTTTTGAGCGTGAGTCGTATTTCTGTAAAATTTAAACTACACAGATCGCGTGGCGGAAGTAAAATTCGGGTCGCACAGCTGCTCGGCACCCAATCGGCAAATCTCATATAAAATGCTTCAATATATCGAAAATTTCACCTTATCGAAATTCGAATTGCTCCTTTAAAAGCAAGGTATTTCATACACGCGCCGCTACTGTGAAATTTGCCGATCAAGTGCCGAGCAGTTGCGCGACTCGAATTTTACTTACGCCTCGCAGCTGTAACAAAGTTTTGACAAAAAACAAAGTGAACCTCCTTCCCCATCCGCTTTTTTTCCAAAGCTAAAAAGCTTATTAAATGCACGTCACTTCCAGAAGTGGCTATTGTAAGACTCTTTTGAAGGTGACATTTTTATTTTCAATAATTTCATGATACTAATGTGAGTATTCTTTGATCAAGCCTTATATACTGATAAATCTGCAATTGCATATTCACAGTGGGTTCTTGAATTAGGTTTGAAAAACTGTAATCAACCTACATTTTTCGATTCTTTAACATTAAACTCTGTTCAGTTTGAAACTTGAACATACAGGATGAGTCAGTATATACCATGCAGCAAATTATTTGGGATACTTGTAATATTTTCTATTTAACAATTTTTATACAGCACAAACTGACAAAAGCAGAAATTATATGTGAGAAACAATACTGATTTTATACTTACCGTTTTGAACAATATAGTTTTTTCAATTAAAGTTGTGAATGTCACATGATATATGCGAACTTGGTATTTATTTTATTTCATATATAAATATATTTTTAAACATATGTTACAGACATTAACGATACAAGTTTGATTATGAGCATCTTAACGATACGAGTTTGATTATCAGCATCTTAACAATACAAGTTTGATTGCCAGAACGAGGTGGTGAGCCGAGTTCTGCGGCAATCAAATGAGTCTAAGTGCCATAGCAAACGTGTATTGTTCAATATTTTATCTTCATCAATAAATTGTAATTCAATGTATTTTTTTATATAAAAAGAGTATAGTAATATCCATGAAGATCTTAACGATACTAAAATTAATTTGGTTAATAGTCTATAACAGGGGTCACCCATCAGTTTTAATGGGGGTCTGTTTCAAAAATTTTTAAAACTGTCGCGGTCTGGTATATGATGACTGACGGCCAAGCTTTAAATTAAAATGTCAAACTATAAGTAAAACTAAAAAAAAAAATGAGCAACTGGCAAGAAATACAATATTATTTGTAATTCAATGAGAAAAATGGCATGTTTTTGCTTTGCGCTAGCTGTCTGAAGTCTGGTGCAAGTTATTGCCATTAAGTCCTGGAGAAAGTCATCGGTGAGTCGAAATCGAAATGTATTTCTAATGAAGTTCATGTTTGAAAACGCTGCTTCACATACATATGTTGATCCAAACATTGTACAAGGTTTTAAAACTAAATTTCTGAGTTCTGATTATTTATTAAGACAAATTTTATCTGTCTTCTCTGGTGGATATTTTTCGGCAAATGATTTGTGTTTCGTCTCATGATTTCGTTTTATATTCGAGCTTTTAATTGTAGTCACCGTTTTTGGCAAATTAAACACACAAGTACTGCCGCAACACGGTTTGGCAGATTAAAGCAATATAAATTTTGTCTATTTTCGGCTTTCACTTTTCTTTTTTTCGGGTCCATCTTAACAACACACGGAAGTACGTAGCTAGTCGGTAGGCACACACACATGGCGTCGCTCACAAGTGTCAACAATGCTCGAGTTCGAATCAAGCTGCGGCGGCGCGCGGCTTTGGGCGCTGGGGGAGGTATTAAACCGCCCGACCGTCGCTTGTTCTGATGGCGTAGAGCGCAGGAAAAATCAAAATAGTCGACGCGTACAATTTGGTTTTATTTGCTTCCACTTTCAAACAAATAAAAAGAGGTTATGATTTTTACTGTTTCATTAAGGTCTGCACAAAATATGTCAGGAGGTCTGTATCCGGACCGCGGTGCGTCATTTGGTGACCTCTGGTCTATAACAACACCGATGAAGATAAAATTTATTAAAGAAGATTGTTTTATAAATGAAATTATTTTTTGGCCTGCTTATACCGGGTGGCCACTTTCAAACTGGAACATAGGGATTTAGCATTGTATTTAACAGTTTCATGAATTTCTGCTCGCCAATTCAACCTACAGAAAATGTTTTGGTATCACTGGAAAGAGAAAATTATTGCGCATCTAATGGTATCAAAAATTAAATTATTTTTGTCAATTTTCATTGAATAATATTAATTAAAAGTTTTCATGTTTTTTAAATATGAGTTGCCTTGACTTGAAAACAGTTGACAGCTAAACTCAAATTAATTTGTTATTTGATGACATTCAGAGTTTGTTCAGTAGTTTTTTACTTTATAAAATCAACGATTACTCGAACGAAGAGGTAGTTTTTATGAAAATAGCTTTATTAGCATTATTGCTATATATAAACAATTTCACAATTAATAATCAATAATTCTTACGGTTAAAGGATACCTATTACAGTGAGGTTAGTTTGCGGAGAGAGCTCTTTTTCAATGCAGGACGTACCTCATTAATCAAAAGTTCTAAAGAAGTGTTCAAATTTAAATTCCCAACAATAATGTTGTTATTATAATTCCCAGCCCAAATATTAATTTTTTGAGGGTATTGAGTTCTTGTACGCAGATTAATTCTTGGGTTTTCTTGAGCCCAATATCTAGTATTTTGCACATTGGGTTTGTTGTTCAAAGTAAAAGTACATTCATCCGTGAAACATACTGATGACAAAAACCGACGATGTTGATGGCGCGTTCTTGCATTTCATCACAAAATAAATTTCTACTTTCTTCGTCTGGTTCAAATATTTCCTGATGACATTGCGGTTTGTATGGATGATATCTGTGCTTCTTTAATATCTTAGATACCGCCGACTTTGACACATTTAATTCACGACCAATTTGCCTTGTGCTGTATGTTGGGTCAATATTGATCAATCCCAAAACACCTTCTAAATCCCTGCCATCTGCACCAATATTCCTGCGATTACCTTTATTAAAATTTCATTATCGAATTTTTTATGAAAGCCAAAATTAAATAATAAACACTAACCACCTCTTGCTTCTGATTCTACTGAAATATTAGCAGTTTCTTCAAATTTCCGGACATATCTGTGTATTGTAGATTCGGACGGTATTGGACTGTTATCAAATTTTACGGAAAACAAATCTCTCACTCTACGCAAACTAACTCCACTGTAATATGTTTTTACGATAGACAATCTCTCTTCGTTCGAGTAATCGTTGATTTTATAAAGTAAAAACTACTGAACTAACTCTGAATGTCATCAAATAACAAATTAATTTGAGTATAGCTGTCAACTGTTTTCAAGTCAAGGCAACCCATATTTAAAAAACATGAAAACTTTTAATTAATATTATTCAATGAAAATTGACAAAAATAATTGAATTTTTGATACCATTAGATGCGCAATAATTTTCTCTTTCCATTGATACCAAAACATTTTCTGTAGGTTGAATTGGCGAGCAGGAATCCATGAAACTGTTAAATACAATGCTAAATCTTGGTATGTAAACAATACATTCACACACAGTTAATGTCCACCGTAACTATGACTTGACAGTTAGTCAGTGTTTGTACGCACCTCGGTGCGGTAAAATGACTAGAACATTTTTAACTTTCTGAGACCCTCTCAAAATAGGGCTACTTTGTTGTAATAAATAAAGGATATTTGCAGAAATGCTAGTTACGTATTTCCTCGTTCATTTGAGTTTTAGAGAAATAAAGAAAATTGACACTTTACCGATATTTACGACTTTGACGTTTGATATAATTAACCATTTGCAAATATGTAAAACAGACATATCTTCAAAGTACAATTCTTAAAAAACGACAAACTGTGTAGGTTTTTCTAAATTGTAGGTGGAAATATACGTGAGATATTAATAGTATATTATGTATCAAGTTTTATAAACGTCATTTTAGTCACGAGTTTTATTAATCACAAGCGAAGCGCAGCGGAGCGAGTGTTTAATAAAATGAGTGACTAATAAGTTTATAAAACGAGTTGCATACTATACTTTTTCTACGACCACAAATTTAGAAAATATAACATCATATTATTTCATTAAAATTTTGACATTTATTATATTAGGTTAAATTATGCTTGACAAACGTCAAAGTGACGGTTGAAAACTAACTTGATTTTAGTTTTGGCTGTGGCTAATAAAGCAAATACTATTTGAACCTAACTTCACCCCATGACTAAAACAACGTTGCCAACTTCAGCTCATGACTAAGAGGCTCTTTAGTCATAGGTTATGAAAGCATGATTAAAAGGTCACTTAGCGACGTGTATGTTAGTATGTTAAATGGCATTTTAGTTACAGGAGTAGAAGAAGGAAATAATATCAAGCTTACTCAAATATTATGGAAGAGCACTAACAGTAGATCTTACTTTTCATTTTTTTTTTTACAAATAGATAACATTGAAATTTATTTCATGGAGAAGCAGGGTAATGCAACTTCACTATGTAGAATGCAAAAAATTTAATATTAGTGGCTGATTGAAGTTACACTTACACGTGATAATTAGCTTCCCGCATTGAGATTTTTTGTACAACCGTAGGTAGAATTTTGCTCAAAATAATAATAATAGTTTTAAATGTCTTATGAATTGTGGTAATAAAAATATCTTGTAGCAAAGATTTTATATTGGTTACCATTTACATGATATTAGGTCCTGAACTGTGTAAAGCAATTTACTTAATCGCTATCTTATTAATATGGTAGATAAATTAAAAGTACTTATCATTAACGTTTCTTTGATTACTTAACCTGTTTTTATAAAGAATGTCGATGATAAATATGTACACTTGCAAGGTACATATATTTGCTTTCATAATACTTAACATTTATTTATGAAGTGTATTTATTTCTCGCTTAATTTTTATGTAATATATTTTAGCTTTGTAGGGGCAGTTGCTTGCATATATGAAAATAGTAAATACATGTCATATAGTTATAGTATGTAATTTTACGTTATATACATAAAAACTGTAAAAAAGGAAATTGCGCTTGTATTTTTAATTTTTCGCTAAAGGTCAAACAGAAACCAGTTTCCCAGAATTTTCAGATTTTTTTAGTTGCCAAATTATTTGAAAGTAAGTTCCGTACATTCCTTTGTTTAAATTGACGTATTTACTCTGCCTATATGATGCTACGTATATTAAAGGTAAGCACATACCTACTTTTATGCCTCCTTTAATAGCAGTGTTATTAAAACCTAACGACTGTAATAAAGTAATAAGCGGCTTCTATTAACTCCTCAGAATGTTGACTGAATAATAATGTCTAATAATTAAAGTGTAGCATCAGCCAGCAGCTTCCTTAATTATTGCTCTATGTATGTAAAAGTTATTTTGATTAAACTGATTGATCAGATTACATAGATAAATAGATATATAGAATGAACTTATAAATATTTGCTGCAGTGCATGTAGGTATTAGCCGAGTAGTTTTATAGTCGCTTAGTTAACAGTTACGCAATCTCCAGCAAATAGAATAGTGCAAAAAATTCAACCTTCTGTACATATCTATGTTCGTAAATAAGAATTATGGGTCTTATTTGTGCTCGGTTGGCTAAACTAATGAGGTGTAAGATGGTGCTCTGTGTGCAGGGTATATGGAAGCTGTTGGGCCGCTTGCCTGGAAAGAGGCAGATTCATCTGGAAGCGAAACCAGCAAGCAGGATGAAGACGCATCTTTGGACTACCGCATAAATCCTCCTCAACGTGGAACTGTTCATTTTCTTGTTGGCGGTGAAATGTACGTGTTAGTATTATCACTATTAATTTTCTTGTTTATATAAAATCAAAAATTCATCGCTGACTGCATTTATTTTAGTTTATAAGCTTTTTAGTTTGACAGTCAAACTATTACTGTACACATTAACCCTGGTTAGTATGCAACCTGTATGGTCTTCAGGATTGCCAACGCAATTTAATGAAGCAATTGCTTCATAAAAAACGCCATTTTTTTCCTAAATTAGAAATGGAAGTGTAGGAAAATATTTGTCACGGCTTATAAGAAATTTCAATAATATTGTGAGTGCAGTTGCCCTGTCATTTTAATATTTAGACATTTAGTTGGCACAGTTAGTTGATCAAAACAGTCAACAGACAATAATATTTACAAAAATACTATAAATGAGCTGTTTAACCTTGTAGTTCTTGCATTATATTTGACCGACTATTTTGACCTACAGTGTCAAAATTGATACCAATTATTAAACTTTTTTTTTTTTTAAAACATGGATAGACAGATAAGACTAAAGTGTAACTAAAGGGTGTTTTTTTTTTAGAGGCGGAGAACTTTAAATTAAAATAAAACACAGAAAAATGTTTTTAATATCCATGAAATTGGCTTTATTTGAAAAATAATTTTATGGATTACTGTTTGAATATGATCTCGGGCATGTGACCGCCGCGGCTGGCGCGTACATGACGTAATCTGGAGGTCCAGTTTTCACACACTCTTCGCGGTAAATCAGGCTGTATTTGGGAAATAACGCGTCAAATGCTGGCATCCAAGTGCTCAATTGTTTCTGGTTTTGTCAGCGCAGACATGCAACCATATCCTCAACGAAAATAATCTAATGGCGTCAAATCGCAAAAACGAGGTGGCCAGTTAACAGATCCATTTCGTGGATCCATTGCGTCGTTGTTTTATTTCAATTTAAAGTTCGCCGCCTCTAAAAAAAACACACTTTATATAGGTACAATAATATGCAGCTTTTATTTTGAAAATTCAAGTGCGAATGTATGTTGAAGTTTATTGTAATAATTTTTTTTTATATATCAATTGTAGGAGCATAATATAATTAGTTTAAACTTCGGACTGAGCTTGGAAATTGAAAAGTAGCCATCATAAGATGAACAAATTTTAACTTGTGAAGTTTCTAGTGTTTGTTTCAGGATACGATTAATTAGGATGCACTGCTTTTAATGACAGCCTGCTTTCTGTTGGTGGTAACATCTCACTTGAATATCCAAGAAATGATTTCTGTTGATTAAAAAATAAGTTCATACTCCTTTTTATCATCTTTATGTTTTTTCTTTTAAACATCCAGCATCTGGTGTTTGTACTCTTCTTCTTTTTTTGGATTTCTTATGTCTTATATCTTTCGTATGAATTCATTTACTTCTAGCTGAAGAATTTCATTTCCGTCTTTAGTTGGTGCTGCAACTGCCTTACATATTAGTAGTTTCGTCTTGTATATCATTTCTTTCATCCTTAAAACTGTTTTATTTAACTGATAGTTAATTTGTGTACCTTTTTTCACCCTTTTTGTTAAATCTCGAGGTCAATTTTGACATCTCTAGTTAATACTGATGGGGCCAAAATTATATAGTATGTTCAAAAATTATTTTCATCTAGTATGGCTATGGAATAGTTCCTAATTTATGAATGCAACTATGTTCATATTTAAATGTCAAACTTGATATTTAATTTTTAAGTGATTATAGTTTCATTCATAAATTAGGAACTATTCCATAGCCATACTAGATGAAAATAATTTTTGAACATACTATATATAACACCAATGAGATAACATGAACAAGAAAATAGAATGAAAGAGATAAACATAGAAGCAAATATTCGAATAGGCTTGACACTCATTTTAATTATGTGAACTAAACATGCCTATTATAGTTATTTACGGGGCAAGCTTAGTAAATTAGCCTTTATGGGCGAGCCGGATAACTTGCAGGGTGAGCGACGTAGGTGCGAGCCCTGTAATCTGGTGAGCCCCAATAAAGACTAATTGCAAGCGAGCCGCGTACAATGTTTTATTTCCTCTTGCTGAAAATCCTTAGTGATTAATAAAGGCAACATTTTACAGGCACCGTGCCCGTAAAGACTCATTTACCAAGTCAGTACAGACGACGGTAAACGACCTTTAACAAGTCGAGAGGAAATAAAAATTTTTTTTTTACTAAAGTATTCTATTTTATTGTTCTTTATCTCATTGCTGCTATATATAATTATGGCCCCATTTGTATATGTTGTAGCAGTCTTATAATTTCACTTTCACTGTTTCTCTATTGTAAACTCTATTCACAATAGTCCCAAATTGTCAAAAATGACGTTTTATGGTAGCACTGTTGAATTTCTTTTGATTTTTTTTACTACCAGATTGGGCAATGCAAAAGCGTAATTTTTCAAATTTGCGTTTTTGTTACCTGGCAACTTTTATTTATTTTTGCTTAAGTCAGTTCGAAATATAACCTATAATTTATAGTTTTGACATTAGTAGCTTAATTAATTATTTCTAGTTACCCATAGCTTGACTAAAAAGTATTAACCATGATATAAAGGATTTTGACATTGACAATCCGGGACTATAGTGAATAGAGCTTATGTAATTACTTCTTTGGTAATTATACCGGGTGATTATAAATGCATTTCCATCAAGTTGCCGTTGAAATATTTGTTGTATGAATAATATGTTGGTGGCACTGTAAGTCTATGTCAAATTCAAGTTTAGCAGGTTAGGTTTTGCGTCAGTCTGTGTCAGAACTGACCGCAAATTTGACATAGACTTACAGTGCCACCAACATATTATTCATACAACAAATATTTCAAAGGCAACTTGATGGAAAAGTATTTATAATCACCCGGTATATTCCCAAAGTTTGATGGTTATCGTCCCTTCTGGTTCCATTTCTGTGACTGCCCTTGTTTAATTGTAGATCATTTGTGGTATGTTTTTCATGTTCCGCCTATTAATACTTCTTCTTCAGGTGCGAACTCTCCTGAGAAGAGCGTTAGCGATCATTAGGCGAGCTACTGCAATTCGAAATAATTCTGTAGATGTCAGTTTGTACCAATCTCATGGGTTTTCATCCAGGATAATCGTCTTCGGCCTGGTGGACGGTGTCCCTCAATTTTTCCATGTTTTCCATGTTAATAAAGGCAGCTCTTGCAATTTCTATGCGGTTTTATTTCTTCTAACGAAACTGTGATGCATTTTCAATGTTTTCGTTATTATAGTGTAAATCTATGTTCATATTATTTGGGTTTCTAGTAACTATCATCGATTTGGTCTTTTTAATGTTAATAGATAGTCCATATTCTATACTGATGGCTGTAACTACGTTTAATAAATCTTACAGATGATGTGATTCCGCCATCAACACTGTGTCATCTGCATAACGTATGGATGATATTCTTTCTCCATTTATTAATACTTCAACCTCAGAATTCTTTAAAGCTCGTCTGAATATTTCTTCAGAGTACAGGTTGAACAGTAGTGGTGATAAAACACACCCCTGTCTAACTCCTCATAGAATCTCTATTTCTTGAGTGTTTTGTCAGCGTACATAAATCATACAAGTAGAGACACTCACTGTCGGTTCCTTTGATGTCAAAATTCCGATTTGGATGACGGCTCCTGGGGGGGGGGGGTATTTTCCGATAGTACTAACGGATGGCGCCACAACTTTATCAGATATGATTGGTAGCAGAGCCAGTAACTGTATATAGGAGGTTATGTTTTGCATCAGTTTGTGTCAAAACTGACGCAAAACCTAACCTGCTAACCTCGAATTTGACATATATTTACAGTCTTGCCAATTTTAAGTAAAGTTTTGGATTGCCAACAAACGTCACGTTGACGGAATTGTGCTACAAACCTCAAAGCGACGCACATGGCGGACGTGGCAGTACTCTCCTATATACACTGGCTCTGATTGGTAGAACTTTGTGCTGCCATCTGATAGTCAAGCTTAGAAATACCCACTGTCCCAGGCTTTAACATTTGGCATGAGTGTCTCTACTTGTTTGATGTATGTACGTACGCTGGTTTTATCCCTCAACGCATATACATGCATTTTGATGCCAATACAAATTCGTTAGGATGCGTATGTCTGCAAAATCCAGTTGGTTGTTATCAGTATTTCAAGTAGCTTGTCATGTTTGACTTTATCAAAAGCCTTCTCATAGTCTATAACAAGAAGGTAAGCGTCTTTGTTTACGTCTCGGCATCTCTCCAGTAGTGTTCTCATAAAAAGAAGCGGTTTGCGAGTACCTAATCCACTACGAAAGCCAAATTGATGGTCCGATAACCGTTCTTCACATTTTTGATAAATTTTACGATGTATGACTTTCAAGAACTTCATCTTTTTTTATTTCCAAGATGGTTTTTTTTAACATGTCTTCAAAAACATCACACATATAGTTCTTCCACTCTTCCAGTCTTTCTTCTACGGATGTTATTTCCCTTTTTGAATTTACCAAAAAAGTACTTTGGTTATTATTGTATTTCCTTTTACTTAGTTCTTGGACTTGTTTATAAAGCTTTCGTATATCATGTTGTTTTTGTAGTTGGCCAATGTGTTTGCATTTGAACCGTTTGTTCTTGGCTTTCCTAATTTCTTTTTTAAAACTCAGTACTCGGTGTCGTTATTGTCGATTTGTTATATTCTTTGCCTTTCCATCATATCTACCGGTAAGATGCTTATAGGTCGTAAATCCGAGAAATCAGTAGGAGCAGATTTCTTAGGAGTGGGCGTCATTAACGCCGTCTTCCATATCGATGGAAAGTCACTATTTAACTATTTATTAAACAAAAATTAATAATATGCGTAATATGCTGCAGAATAATTGATAGACACAAATCAAAGATATATTATTTTGAACAGGTTTATGTTCTTTTAATTTAATAATTAATTAAACAAATGATTAAGAACCACCTCGCAAATATTTTATTTCTAAGACGACTAAACGGAGTTGTAATGTACTAACTCGTTGAAATAAATGGTTATATGCCCTGTTGATATTTTATCTATCTACAAGTATTAATAATTATTATGGCTAGCTTAAATTTCGGTAAAGCATTTACTCTTTTTCTTGGTTAGGTTCAATTGGGCTGAATGTATAATTCTTAATTTGACTGAATATGGATCTGTACTTCGTCTTCGTACTACTGCACACAAGCAAATACTCCAAAGTAGGTCATACGTTAAATTTAAAAAAACAAAGTGAAAACTGATCACAGTTCCACCGGTAAATATTTGAATTAAGCTGTTTCGCGGCATTAACATCATTTGTTTTTCTAGCATTTGTTAAAGGGAGCCCACATCCACACACCAATTGTTTTCTTTGGCGTCGTTTTAGGATCTAACTGTCACATAACCTCAAATTATGGAGTTGGGCTATTCTACGGTCTGGATTCACTTTACAGCAATGAATATGGCTTGTATTGCCTTGGGTATGACTCTAGGTATTCATGCATTAATTTCCTGGTGTTCACTTAGCTTAATTTTAGGGGTAGACAGTACCTGTTGTTGTTGCCGAAATTATATCAGGCTCGAAGGCGGCGCTGGTCTCGTACTCGGACTGCTATGGACCTGATGCTGCTGCCACTCCTCGGGCACGTCCTCACGTAGCTGCTGTCTAATCTACTTTTTGTCATCCATGCTTTCCTTCCTCTCTTTATCTCGGGGTTTAATCAATAGTTTATTACAGATATTTTTTGAGGTAGTTTGTATGGCTGTCCATTTTACCTGTATGTCTGAAGTATAAATGTAATTCTCATTCAAAGACTTCTGCTACTGTTGCGCACACGCCAGTATCTCTAAGAGTGTTAACATCAAACTTCTTCTTACTGGGTTTTCGGGCTTTTCGAAGAGTAATTCGTATGTTAGCAACTACTGGAATATGATCAGAGGCGACATCGGTGCCTGGATAAGTTTTGACTGATTTAAATGCATTACGGAGTCTTTTGTTTACTGTAATATAGTCGCTCTGATTTCGATTTATGTGATTTGGGTTGTTTGCAGGTGATTTCCGTGTATATAGTCGGCGGTTTGGTAATTTAAACCAAGTATTCATTACAGCTAAATTCTTGACAGAATTGAATCATCCTCTCGCCCGTTGCCAACCTTGGCATTAAAATCGCCTAAAACTATATTTACATCTTGTTTCTTAGTTTCAACACTGTTTCTAAGTCGTTATAGAACATCACATCTTCAACACTTTCTGCCGTTGGGACTTATACTTGAATTACGTTGACATTGATGTTTGAAGACTTTAGTTGCAGCATTATAATTCTATCGGAAAACGGAACATAATTTTCCGCAAATTAGTCCGGTCGGCAGGTACATAATGAGGGGGGTTAGCTGGACACAATTCCCAAGTTAATGAAATTTTGGGATATTGTTTGGGGATGGTATTGGGTGTGGAATCTGAGTTTTCGACCTCGAGGACCCTGTGCTAACTCGGGGAGGGCCGAAATCCACGACATTTTCGGACTTTTTTCGGTTTTTTGCTTATATCTTCTGAACCATGCGTTTTTCGAGAAAAACATCCTTATAGAAAGTTGTAGAGCATGATATTTCCTTCAATTTTGATTGGTCAAAATTATTTGTTGACCCAATACTTACCGAGATACAGCAGTTGAAAGATGGAAAAAATTTCTCAAAATGCAAAAAAAATATAAAAATACAGGTTTTTGCCTCATATTTTTCAACGTATCTATGTATACTATACATAGCTACTTATTATTCTTTATTTTAAACTAGCTGACCCGACAGACGTTGTCCTGTACAAATTTCAATAAACTTGTGATTGTTTTCTGAATTTATGAAGAGATATTGGCAATGTGTAAACAAAGTAAAAAGGAGAAAAAAAAACGTATTTCTTAGTGATAATTGCATCTATTAACGATTGTGGCTATGGATATTCAATTTAAGGAAGGGTTAATTCAGAAGTACGTTATGGAAAATTCGTTTGGTTTGTAGCATTGCGAGTTCTGCGACCTAAATTGCTCCGTGTGATTAGCGGCATTGCAATGCAATTAAATTGTGTCAATTCAATTCAATTCAATTATTTGGTTTGCGACACAATGTGCGATGCGAAGAAACACAATTTGGACAACTGATTCACTTTGTTGTAACTGTATAACCGTTTACCACTTCAAAACTCACCGTATTTCGTAGGTAAATCTGCAAGCACTGCACCGGCACTGCTTGTGAGAATTCGCCCGAGGCCGACTCAACGAAGACGATACAGACGAAGAATGTGAGCACCAGCCCAACATATTCGACGAAATCACCGCCCAGGAGGAAGCACGCAATGATGATGAGAGCGATGACTATTTGCCATATGCTCCAAAAAGATCAAAGCGGACGGAGGCCTAATGTTTGTTTTTTTTAATTAATAGAAAACCAGATCAACACTGACTAACAGTATTATGCATCGTTGTGATGTAGGAACTATTGTTTAATTTCTGTCTTGCGCGTATGCTGACACGGAGGACATTGACGCCTCGGAAACTTATTGATTATTCGCTATCACTTTGGTTTAATGGTAAATCTTGGAGAAGCCGTCTCTTGAATCGTATGTATATTACTTCGGCCTAGTTGCTGGATGGCGATGTTATCGGTGAAACGTAGATTGGTTAGGATTTTTTTGGTAGTTCTGTTTATGAATTGTTCAATGGTGTCAATTCTTAGTTCATGGTGGATTTGATCATTTCGAACCAAACCGAAAAAAGTCTGAAAATTTCGAGGTTTTTCGGTCCTCCCCGAGTTAGTACAGGGTCCTCGAGGTCGAAAACTCAGATTCCACACCCCATACTATCCCCAAACAATATCCCAAAATTTAATTAACTTGGGAATCATTGTTCTGTTGCAACGTTTCATGAAATGAATTCAGTTTCGTCGTTTGATCTCAAGCAAATTTACAGATTTACCTACGAAATACTGTGAGTTTTGAAGTGACAAATGGTTATACAGTTACAACAAAGTGAATCAGTTGTCCAAATTGTGTTTCATCGCATCGCACATTGTGTCGCAAACCAAATAATTGAATTGAATTGAATTGACACAATTTAATTGCATTGCAATGCCGCTAATCACACGGAGCAATTTAGGTCGCAGAACTCGCAATGCTACAAACCAAACGAATTTTCCATTAGCGTACTTCTGAATTAACCCCTCCTTAAATTGAATATCCATGGCCACAATCGTTAATAGATGCAATTATCACTAAGAAATACGTTTTTTTCTCCTCTTTTACTTTGTTTACACATTGCCAATATCTCTTCACAAATTTATTGAAATTTGTACAGGACAGCGTCTATCGGGTCAGCTAGTTTAAAATAAAGAATAATAAGTAGCTATGTATAATATAATAGATACGTTGAAAAATATGAGGCAAAAACCTGTATTTTTTCTATTTTTTTTGCATTTTGAGAAATTTGTTCCATCTTTCAACTGCTGTATCTCGGTAAGATTTGGGTCAACAAATAATTTTGACAATCAAAATTGAAGGAAATATCATGCTCTACAACTTTGTATAAGGATGTTTTTCTCAAAAAACGCATGGTTCAGAAGATATAAGCAAAAAACTGAAAAAAGTCCGAAAATGTCGTGGTTTTTCGGCCCTCCCCGAGTTAGCACAGGGTCCTCGAGGTCGAAAACTCAGATTCCACACCTAATACCATCCCCAAACAATATCCCAAAATTTCATTAACTTGGTAATTGTGTCCAGGTAGAAAGTACCTGCCGACCGGACTAAATTGTTTAAATTGTGGTGAGATTAATATAGCTACGCCGTTTCTGTTTCGTGTAGTATAGTCTCCAGAGTAATACAGTGTTTCACCGTCATCGGTAGTTATTTGCCCATTATTTGGCCACCGTACTTCACTAATCCCAAGTATATGTATTTTCAGTCTTCTCATCTCTTTAGTGGTGTTATGTAACTTGCCAACTTGAAATAAACTCCTGACATTCCAAGTAGCAGCAGGCTGGGTGCTTCTTAGCACTTTGTGGGCATTTAAGCCCTGCCCAGAACTCAAGGCTATTTGTATTCGTGTTTCCTGCCATGATTGTCCTTGGAAATTTGAAAAGTGTACGGTAGTTTTCTGTTGCTTTCCACACACGCAGTTCTATAACCATTAAAGTCATCCTGACCATGCTTATAGATGTGCCTAGTACTGATAAGCCTCCTGCCGCTTATTAGTTGTTTACCATATCTGGCTACCCTCACCTAGTTTAGCCTGTAGGTCAATACAGTTGCCCAAGGTGTGGCACTTGAAACCATAGGTGAGAGTTGGGTACCCCACGAGGAACAACCACCAGAATCATCTCCTGTTGAGACGTTCAATGTGACCGTTATAATGGTTGGGTGCTATCTCTACGACGTAGCGCCTACACCCCCCATTAATACTATATCATCAATATCATCAAACTTTGTATCCAATTTCTAATTCGTGTTCTATTTTTATACTCTTTGGTTGTATAATTCGTGTATATTATGAATTTTTGGTCGATAACACGTAAATAGGAATAATAAATACGTTGTGGGTATCAATAACAATTTATTATTCAAATTGATGCACAAATAAATGTATTGTTAGATTATTAACTGGCGTGCTAATTGTGCAATTTCGGGTGTCAACAGAGAGCTCAGTGGACTACCGCATTAAAAAATTCTCGTTGCTCGTCTGCCCGGATGGGATAGAATGTGTCTGATGGTTTTGCGTCAGCGAAAGGATTTATAGCCCCGCCGACCCATCCATCTGGGTGGTTAGGAATTGCTTCATTTTTCTGATTGTACCAAGGGAGTCATCGTGTCCTTGAAGGTTTTATGTAATAGTCCGTCTGACAAGCTGGGATTTGCTGCAGCACACGTTGATTGCTGCACGTTCCGAGCTTGTCAACAATTCGCGCCCTTTGTCGATTTCAAGCAAATCTCCTGCTGGCAGGTAACGGTTTATCTTCACCGAAAGTTGCTCATCCCGGATTTTTGTGCTTCATCCTTTAGCCTATTTTGTAGGTGTTATTTATTGCCGCTGTACATAGCGGCTCGTGCTCGCTACAAATAATGGAAATTCGGCTGTCTCCTTTCTTAAGCTCCTTCGACGTATCTATTTTAATCCACATCTAGCTTCTTAAACATTCTTAGTTCAGTTAAGGAGGTAATAGTTATTTATCCACGGTTTTTTAATCTGCTTCCTGGAATATGCTACTAGTAATAGTATCTATTTGTTATCTAGCTATTTCATTATAGTTATATAGTTCAAGTATACTCTCGCATTGTGTATGAATAATAAAAACAGTAAACAAAGTTGAAGGAAATGGAGAAATTCAATTATTTTCAAATATCTAATAGAACACTGTTTATAAAACTGCACTTTATTCCCCATTTAACCATTTCTCTATATGCTATATAAGAGCCCACTAGATGTAAAACTCTGCGTTTACACTGTTAGTGAATTTGTGCTAGAGGCAAAAAACTGTTAGGTTGTGTTTACTACATTACTCGACCAGCAAAAGTGGCCCACTAGATGGCACTACCACCAACGGAGATCGTATTATCTGATTTTGCTTGAAAATGTCCTAGTTTTAATGTAAACTGTGTTTTAAAAATGAACTTACATAGTTTTGCATCTGAATAATGGTTACATTTTGAAAATTAATTAAAGTTTTACCTTTACCAATTCATAATTGACTAGGGTTGCCAACATTGAGTCGACGCTGACCCGAAGAATATAATTTTGGGGGAGGAAAGCTGGGGGATAAAATTTATAAAAAAGATGAAGATGCAGTAGCTTTTTTTTTACTTTATAAAGGTATGATTTTAAAAGTTATATAATATTTTTTAAATAGCCGTACGTCTTAATATTTAAATAATTATTTGCCCTTTTTATCCCTTAGCTAGTGCAATGAGCGAGAAACTCTCTTAATATCTACGTTAGTGGCTTATGAAAAATCACTATCTGCCAGAGCAGGAATCTGGTTCTCCCTTGTAGGGTTGGTTGGACTTAAACCTAACTTTAAATAATGTACAAAAACAGCCGATTTGTTTACTTTACGTATTGATTTCAAAATACAAATAAAAACTCATAAAAACACAAAAAACACACATTTAAACTCACAAAAGAAATAGAAGACAATAGAATTAAATTTTCAACCAACCTACATGCGCTATAGCTTAAGGCTATTCGCAGGTATGCTGCAAACATACACGAACAACGTAAAACTTTGAAATAATTATCTTTGAAAAGAGCGCATATGTTAAAATGTCTTTACCAAAATCACAATGTCAAAATTGCATGAAGCTGATACTTATTTAAGCCCGGCCCTATTATTCGCTGATTAAACACATTCTTTCGCTTTTGAAAAAAGTTGTAGTTAAACGCAACCTTAACACGCTGACATAAAAACATTTTACTTGGAACTGGCTGCTGCATACCCTTGGAAACGGCACGCCTCGATTGCATCACCTGCTCCTGGTGCACATGATGCTGGGAACCTCAGAGCGCGTGCAACCCTTGTAAGAACAGTTGAGTTAGCGACCCTTTAAATATAGCACAATGGGTGTACTTACATGTACACTCGAAAAATGCGTTTTAGAAATTTACAAACGCTGGCTTGCTGCACTTTAACACTGTTTGCAGCAAACGTTGACTGCCAGGCTTTTTCACGCTGCTTTAAATTAACTTATATCGTCCTGGGCCAGTTCGCGTACTATATTTTCGAGTTGAAAAAATTCATGCAGCTCTCAGAAGAGGCTGCTTGAGACAGCCGTATTGGAGTCGTCTTTGTTAAATTTGATTAAGTTGGAAATCCCCGCAACCCGCGTGTGTTTCTGGCTGCAGACACGAAAACCGAAATTCACAATACACGTCCAGCACAGAACCGGATTTGTGAACTTTTGGTTAAATCAAATACAATACTAACGCTAATAATAAAACATAAGAAAATCAACTTGGCTTTTATATTTAAGCATGAAAATAAACGTTATCGGTGCGGGATCCAGCTGTCCAGTTGCACTTAACATAATTCTCGGCCTATATAAATCAGGAGTTAAAGAATAAAACTACTTTATACAGTCCATAAAATAAAATTTTAAAAATCCATCTTAAAAGTTACGTAAACTATTACAAAACTGCATTTTTCTGAATTTTTTAAAAATATTTTATACAATTATATTTTTTGTTTCTTCGGGTACTTTCTACCAATGACTTCTGCTCTTGAACTTTTACATTTTTTTGCAATTCATGTATGCATCAACCTTTAGTTAACCCGAAGAATTTTATTGAAAACCCGAAGCCCGAAGAATGATTGCCAAACCCGATGTCTTCTGGTCAAAATGACAGTGTTGGCAACCCTATAATTGACTATGTACAGATTGTTTAATTAACACGGTACAGTCGGCGCCTTAGAAATCGGGACAATACTATGATACACTTTGCATGTATTTTTAAGTGTATAAACTGGAATTTTGCAGTTGTTTTAACTGTTATGTAATTTTGGTTGATAGTAAAATTCCAATAATACAAAAAAATAATACTAAATCAAATATTACAACACAACATATTATGTGTCCCGATTTCTAAGGCGCCGACTGTACCTAAAATTATATTTTTTATAGAACTATTTTTATTTTTTGCTTTAAAACAAAATAAAAGTACACAAATAATTTTAGTTTCACTTAATTTTCGCTGAAATTTTGGTTGTCAGTTTCAGTATTTTCTTCGTGAATTTCTTTGTCTGTAAGCTTCTTTAGTACAATCAATAATTTTGTGGAATTCTAATTTTAGGTCCCTTCTCCAATAAATTCAGTAATGAATCTTTAACAAAGCATCGATAAACGCCTGTCATATCAAGATATCAACAAGTGGACAGGGTCATGTGACGTGAATTTTGAGTTGTGATTGGTTAAAATAAAAACACACAGTTTTACATCTAACATCGATGTTTACATGCCTATACAATGTAAAATACCGAGTTACGCATCTTTAATATTTCATCATGCTGTGCTCCTTAAAATAACGCATCCATTGATACCAATATCTAACTTTTTGTATTTTTTGCAAGTACCGAGTTTTGCATCTAGTGGGCTCATATAGTTTTTGGAATTTCTATTGGCGCAGTCAAAAAAAAAAACCCTGTACTTGATTTGATAGATTATTTAAGAGATGTGTTATTTGGATTAAATTAATTCTGTTTAACATAGCTTATTACTATTATTTTGCAATTATCTTTTTAATAATGGTATAAATGTTACAAATAAACATTAATTTTTCTTGTCGTGTTTGTTAATTTAATTTAATAACTTGTTAGTAGAACTCCAGAGGAGCCATCTACTTCAGCAGCAAGCAAGCACGCACGAGTGTCTTCCCAACCACCGTCACTACGAAGTATTAGCAACAACAATATTCTGCTTAGTTCCATCAAGTCTGGGAATATGGTGCGTTCGTATTCGCAGGATGTTAGTCCATCTGCTGAAAATATATCTTTGCACCCCAAGGCAGCCCAATCTGAGAACTCGTTGGATCGCCATCTTAAATTGAAGACTGTAAAACAACAGACCATTAAAGAGCAACCATCAATTTCCCTTGAAGACGATGTATACTCCACAGACTCGTCGGTGGTGGATGAAGAAATAAAGAAACGAAAGAGGAAGATATTTGGGTTCCCTAAAAAGAGCAAGCCCAAAGGGGATTGACTTTATTCATTTTAGTGCAATTTGGTATGGGTATGCTTTCAAGATGGTATTTTACCACAAAAATAGCTGCACAAAGTATTTACAACACAAAACTTTATTTTATACAGAATTTTAATTACAATTAGTGTATGGTTTCCTACTTTTTGTTTATATAGACCCAGATTTTTTTATGGAATCTCAATTGTTAATTGTAATACTTTATTTTGAAGTGATATTTTTTAAAATAGGCAATTGTAAATGTTGGTATGGCTCAGGTACTGAATGTGTCATGATAAAAACAAAGTCCTGAGTGTATCAGCATACAAAATGCAATCGCTGCCTTCCATCAGTGTTGGTGCTGTAGCATTATAATGAATTTTAATGATAAGTTGTGAATAAAGAAAAGCGTTTAGGGGTTCTAATACCTTGTAAGTACTATAGAAATTTTAACATCGGAATGTTCTAGTTCCTGATGTTTGCATCCGTAATTGTGGAGTTTATTATGAATAATGTACTATTTATTATTCAGAATTTTTAGTCTATCATGGGAATTTTTGTACCTTTAAATCACACCATCAACTGTTTTGATAAAAAAAGGTGGTGGGTTTTAACCATTGTAAAGTATTTTTTTTACCTTGTACCTTTAGCTTAGAGCAAAATGTACTTAGGCATCAACAGTAGAAGTGACATGTTGCGCACATGTCAGCGACTGATTTTCTCATAAAGCCGCAAGTGTACTTCGCCCTTTGGTATAATAAGGGTTGTTACTACTTATCAACTATGATTTGACAATATTAATAATGCCAACTCATTTGAAAATTATTGTGATAAATTATAACCCCACTAATGTTAATTTATTACTATATCTACATATAATCGCAATAAGTAAATATAACACAGCTAGAAATACCAGTTTGTTACTGACATGAACACTTGGTTGCCGTCATTCCTTTTAAAGTTCTTGAAGAACAGAACCTAATATTTTAATTGGATGGTGAACATACCATACACTTGTTCACTGTCCTTAATGTTAGTTGTGAGTGACAATTTTATTTCTTAAGTTCTGTTTTGATTTTAAATCTCAATATAGTCTGTTTCACGATGATGTTTTATTTTTCACTTTAGTCGCACCTCAGCGAATAATCAATTTTAAATTATTACACATTTTTAAACCTCGCAGCATGTATTATAAGTAAAAGAACAATCCAATTAAATTAGATGGGAAAACTGCAGAATCCGTAGCCTACTGTTAATATTAATTATTATTAACCATGTTTCTCTAGTAACCATAACTAAATTTATAACAGAAGCAAATAAAAGGAGGGGAAGAGGGGAATTGGCCCCGGATTCTGCAGTTTAGCCAAATTGGACAAAATTTGCAACATCTCAGAGTTACTATCAACCACACTTAAATTCTAGGGGCCGGTTGCAGAAAGCAATGTTAAGTGTGGTGTTAGCTAACGTCGCGTCAAAGTGAACAAAAACCAATCAAATCTCAAATGTTTATGGAATTTAATACATTAGTAAACAAAATTTGATGCGATTTTGTTCACTTTGACGCGACGTTAGCTAACACCAGACTTAACATTGCTTTCTGCAACCGGCCCTAGAAGTTTCACTTAATACTACAGATCAAAAAACATTTTTTTAATTATAATTTGCTTAACACATTTTAAATTTAAGCTCAACTGTTATTCACTTCACATATTGCATATACAATGTGTCTCAGTGACTACCAGACATAGCAAAATTAACATTGGGAAATTATATAAGGATCAACTATTGCCATGAGTGGCCAAAACAAAAGATTTAAAACAAACGGAAATTTACTTTGTCAAATAATTTTCATGTTGTTTGTTTGTTAATGGACAAAGTCTAGGCATGCGGAGTACCAGGTACCTTACACACCGACTGCTTTGGTCATATGGTCAAAGTCCTACTTAGAATTTGCCGAGACTAACGAGTTCCAACTGTAGCAAGGGATCTTTTACATGATCCACATCGCAGTAACATGGGACCCACGGCTTTACATCACGTCTAAATGATGGCATTTGAGTTTGCAAGTTAAGTTACATGCGGTCCCAGCTTTCGTGCTTTCATTAATGTGTTATTATTTTTCGAAATATAGGCATCACCTACGGCTCTTTTTTCCATTCTAACAGTAGCCTTCCACTTTTTAAAATTCCGTTTCCGTGAAGCTTTGCTTTTTTCTGTTTCGTCTTCTATTTTTTCTGTGTCATGTTCACTGAAATTCATTTCTTCTTCCTCTTCTGCAGCAGTATCTGATGTCCCAGACATTTTCTAATTAGGATCGGCATATGAATCATCAAAAGTACTGTCTTCATCGGGCAAATATTCTGCGATAGTATTTCTGCCAAGTTCATTATTATCGTTCCAATTTCCACCACCATATGAAGAAACGTCTAGAAGAATAGAAAGTATTTATTTGTAAATCAAGTAGGTAAGAAATTGACTTTGTTAATGAGCGAATAAACTAAATCATTTCCTTATCATTAGTGTTTTTGTCCGGTGATGGTTCCTCTGATATACTCCGTTCACGACCTTTTTGGAACAGAGATGGCTATGATTTTTTCTTTTCATGTTGGACTAACTGATTCGGTGATGTAGGGGATACAACTTTTCTTTTCTGTCAGTGTCAGTTCGACATTTTCTTGCCACCACATTGCCAGATTTATTATTTTAATATTCATATGAAAATCGTACGACACTCATTAATGACCAATAGAAAAATTAGTTCACGAGCCGTAACCAAGACAATAAAAAAATTTCTTGGAAATTTTTTGTAGGTAGACCAACCTAACTGTGAGGGTTTGTGGCGTTACGATTTTCTTACCGAATCTGCATTCGAGCATTAATTCATATCCGGAAATTATTTTCGTGCATTCCAACAACGTCCTAATTTGCCCTCGCGTCCCGCTCGGTCAAATTAATACGACGTTGTTGGACGGCACTCAAAAAAATTTCCGGAAAGAATTAATGCTCTTATGAGATTATATGTGAAAATAAATGATTTATAAAGTGTGTAAAAATAATTTTAGTTTCCGTCAAAGGAAAAGTCAAAATGCCAAAAATAATTTTGCTACAACAAAAAATGTCGATTAAGCGATGCTATTTCCAATTCAAAAAGGACAGGCCAGATTTTAAAGAACACGAGTTGATGTCGAGACTAGACTATATTTGCTGTACGTTAAAATGATGCACTATTTTTACATACTTGTAATAACGTAATGTTAAATCCATGGTTCAAAGAAGGTCAACAGAGATGAAAATAGAATAGTACGCAAGTATAAGAAGGATAAACTGATAACTCGAACTCATTGGTAATGTGCAGTGGCGTATAGCTTTAATGGTTTGCGTAATGGCCGATTTCAGCAGAATAGCTGGCCGCAGATGACTCAGTATTTTGTTGTTTTTGAATTAATTTGTGCTGTTGTGAATTTGGTTGTTGTGCTTTGCATAGTGGTTACGAAAAAAATTACAAATTGCAAAAATGTATTACTATATTTGTAAAATGCGCTCCTGCGCACAAGCTCTTATTACCAATTGTATATCTGTCCTTGTCAATCTTCTTTGAAGCACCTGTCATGCCGTATGCTCGTTCCAGTCTTATATGTTCGAAGGTCCACGAGTTAATAATGTCGAGATTCAAGAATATATTTGCTGTAAGTTAAAATAATGCATTATGGTTATTATAATTTGATTTTTTTTCTAGGTGAGCCGAAACACTTTAGAAGCGGTTATAAAAACAAAAAGTGAAAATTTACAAACAGCATTCTCTGGCAAACGCAACAAAACTGATGTTTTTACAAATTTCATGTTCCGAAAAGACCTGCAACGACTAATTTGGCAATACAATGAAAAAAACGAATATTTTACTTTGGACAAGCTTTTGGCTGATTCGCGAGAACAATTGGAATTTAAAGGGGGGTGTACAACATTATACAAAATTATAAATTCAATGGGTTACAAACACAGGGAGGTAAGCGGTCGCAAAATTTTATGTGAACAAAAGCATGTTGTTGCAGCAAAAATTACTTTTTTGAGAAAATTTTTACAACTTCGAAATTCTAGTGAAAATCGTACGACACTCATTCATGACCAATAGAAAAATTAGTTCAGGAGCCGTAACCAAGACAATAAAAAAATTTCTTGGAAATTTTTTGTAGGTAGGCTAACCAAACTGTGAGGGTTTGTGGCGTTACGATTTTCTTACCGAATCTGCATTCGAGCATTAATTCATATCCGGAAATTATTTTCGTGCATTCCAACGTCATAATTTGCCCTCGCGTCCCGCTCGGGCAAATTAATACGACGTTGTTGGACCGCACTCACAAAAATTTCCGGAAAGAATTAATGCTCTTATGAGATTATATGTGAAAATTTAACATTCGTGTATCTTGACGAAACCTGGATCTACCAAAATGGTTCATCAATCCGTCACTGGATACACGAATCAGATTTAAAAAGTAATCCTATCAAAATTAAAAGTGAAGGATCAAGATTTACAGTTTTACATGCAGGATGTCATTTAGGGTTTGTAGAAGGGTGTGGCTTCTTACTAAATTCAGAAAATAACGATAGAGATTATCATAAGACAATGGACGGGAAACTTTTTCAAAATTGGGTGGTTAAACAACTTATTCCTGCTTTGGCTAGTTTGAAACAAAAATGTGTGGTGGTCATGGACAATGCACCTTATCATTCAGTGCAGTTGGACAAACCACCCACACTTTCTAGTAGAAGGGGCCAAATGCAAGAATGGTTGCGTAATCACAGTATTGAATTCGATCAAAAATTTACGAAGAAACAACTTTGGAATTTAATAAAACCTTTTCGGACTAATGGACAACGGCGATATTTGGTAGACGAGACATTGCGGGAACATGGACATGAGGTTCTTAGATTACCCCCATACCATTGTCAATATAATCCTGTTGAAATGGCATGGGGGTTTTGTAAATCCTATTATAACAAGCACATCAATTCTCAACCTTCATCCAAGGGTAAGGTTGAGACTTTATGGCTTGAGTCCATTTCCAAATGTACTCCAGAAATGTGGCAAGATTTGTGTAGACATTGCGAAAAACTTATTTTGGATGATTGGAGAAAACACATGGGAAATTTATCGTATGAAAACATACCTCCCTTTATTATTTCGCTAGGTGAATCTGATTCAGAATCAGAGGACGATAATGATGCTAAAGATTTTCATGGCGAAATAATGGAGGATGAGTGACTAGCAGGTATGTAGGCAAAATTTTAAGTGGTTATATGAAATCATACCTTAGATATTTGTCAGAGGATGCTTTTTTAAACAGTTTAACCAAAATTAGTAAGGAATATAATTATATGATGCAAGAGTATTAAGATATCAAGGGAGCATTTGTTTTAGTGCTGGTTTAGATTATTGTAATTTTTTGATCAACTTTATCATCATCATTATGTGGTGGCAGTGTAAAATTATCTCTGATCTTCTGAACAAACTTGGATATAATGCCAAAAATAAGGAGGATATTCTATATCCGACTATTCCTTCTGTGTCTAAACATGTTCTTCATTGTCTAAATCTATCTACTTCTACATCGTCAGCATCAGCAGAGGTTTATCCAACAGATGCGGAAACTGAAGACCATGATTTATTCATGCCCGAATGTTGCGATGACCCACAGAAATTTACACAAAGTGAATTAAACGACTTGGTTCGAGATTTAAATTTACCAAAGGATGCAGCACAAGTTCTGAGATCGAGACTCAAAGAAAAAAATGTACTTGCTGCGGGAGTGCCTTTCTCTTACCACAGAAGTTGAGAACAAGAATTGGCGAAATATATTTCACAGGAAGAATCACTTGTCTTTTGCAAAGATATTCCTGGACTTGTTTTGAATTTATTATCTGTTGTTCACAACCCATCTCAGTGGAGGTTCTTTATTGATTCAAGTAAAAGAAGCCTAAAAGGAATTCTTTTGCACAATGGCAACACTTTTGCTTCTGTGCCAATTGCTCATTTGATCCATTTCAAAGAAACCTACGAAGACTTAGAATTTCTTCTTAACAAAATAAACTATAAGTACAATTGGCAAATATGTGGAGACTTGAAATGTTTGAGCATGATATTGGGACAATAAGGAGGTTTTACAAAAATGCCATGCTTTATATGTGAATGGGACAGCAGGGCAGGAAGTCAACATTGGATTGTAAAAGAATGGCCTAGGAGGACAAATTAATTCCAGGATGCAAATATATACTGCGTCCCACCTGTGAATCCTGAAAAAGTTCTTTTACCACCGTTGCACATAAAATTGGGTTTGATGAAGCAGTCTGTAAAAGGTTTAGATAGGAACGGTGAATGTTTTCAATATCTTGCTTCTAAATTCCCACATTTATCAGATGCAAAAATTAAGGAAGGTATTTTTGTGATATAAGGCGTTTAATTAAAGATGAGATATTTGACGAAATCATGACTACAGTTGAAAAAGAGGCGTGGTTTTCGTTCAAAAATGTGTTACACATTTTTTTAGAGAATCATAAGGACCCTAATTATGTCGAAATTGTTGACAATATTCTGGAAAAGTTTCAAGCTGTAGGTTGCAATTAGAGTTTCAAAGTTCTTTTCCTGCACTCTCACCTTGACTATTTTTCAGAAAAGATTGGTGACGAAAGCGAGGAGCAAGAGGAGAGGTTTCACCAAGATCTAAAAGACATGGAAAAACGGTACCAGGGACGGTGGAATGTAAGCATGATGGCGGATTACTGCTGGTGCCTCGAAAGAGACTGTGGACCTGATATTCAGCGAAACAAAAAGGCAACAAAGCGTTCATTTAAAGGAAAAATAATGCCATTCTATTAAATTTGTTATAATAGCATAAAGAATTAAAGATTTTTCTATTTGCTTTTCTTTATTGTATCTTTTAATATAACGTCGTAGTGTCATAATGCAAGTTTGGAAAAACATATAATTGTCATTATTTGTTTTTACGATTGTAAGAAAATGTGATGTGATAGAGAAAAACTGCTTTCCATTTTGAAATTAGTACAACAAACTTCTTTTAGCCACGTTAATTTCGGTCAAACCCCAGTAAAAAAATCTTTTTGTAGACCTGTGTAATTTACTACCTTTTTTTTTCTCCCTAACGACTACCGTTGCCCCCCGGAACCGCTCAAGCATTACTTCAGGGGGCGCGGGCGTCACTTAAACCTAAACCTTAATTAAGTGAAAATCTAGACCGCCCGTGCCGGGAGCTGAACTCTCATCCTTCGGCTCGAGCGCTCCATGATTTTCACTGTGACCTCGGCTGCAACGGCGATCGCCACACGCCTACCGAGGTCCCGTAATTTACTACCTACCTACTTACTACTATTTTAGTGTAGAATGTTATGTGGCAGATGTGAAAATCATTATGAAGTAAAATCAGCAAGCCATCCATTTCACAAGATATTTACAATTTTCACATGTTAATTTTTATAAGACCAATATTGCTCAATTGCTGTACTAAATTTATTTGGCATCAACTGGTGGCGTCTTTAACCTTCCACACCAGCAAGCAAGCAAGCATGTAAAATAAAGTGGCATATTCATAGCATGTATACAATTCTTATCCAAATTGAAATAAACATTAATATTGAATGCTTTCCTTATGTATTCGTTCTCATTTTCGTTTCTGTCGTCAATTGTCAAATCATTTCAATTTTTCATCCTTAATTTAAACAGAGATCCGGCAACAATGTACCTATTCAAAAACTATAACCTTAAACTGAAAACAACCTAACCTAACACAAAAAATTTCAATTTCCATTAGGGAGTTTAGTTGCCGCAGAGGTACTGCCAACAAAATTACTAGATGGTCATAGCCTCACCTGACCCAAAAAGATCGTGAACGGATTATACAATGGAATTTGCACTGCTATGATTCGGAACTTCTAAAAGAAAAGAGTTGCTATACAAAACATCAAGTCATATACGATTTTTAAAAGTAAGGAGTGCTCAATAACATTTGGTATTCTGTGCATAATATCTAACTGCGGTATCTTCTATCCCATTAATTTTTTCATCAGAACTAGCCATAATTTCTAAAATATGTAACAGTTGTCAACGTTTTTAGCATATCTGAAGATGTACTAAGTCAAGAAATAAAAACTACTATCTACGGTAAAGAGCATAAGTCCATTTTTGAAGAAAGGTGTCGTAAGTAATAATTTGGGAAATAGTAAAAATATGAAATATTACCTTATAAGGAGTTTATAATGAAATAAAGTGTGTTAAAAAAACCGTTATCAAGTGGCCTTGTGTCAAACAGTAATTTTTGAAATTTATATAACTTATTTTATCTACGACCACGACTAAAAGTAGGCCTTTTAGCGCTAGCTACCGTGGTTAAAGAAATCAGCTGTTTACTTTTAGCCCATGTGCTAAAAGTGAAGTGAGGTTATAAAACTACAATTACGAACTGGAAGTGTGGTTGTAAACTTACTCTAGCTACTTTTTGCGTTACAGGTAAAGTGTTTTTGAAATCTTTAAAGCGTTATGTAATTAATACAGTCAGATGTGTAGTATTAATAATTACTAGGGATGTCGGCGGCTCCCCGGGTAATAGTCAACCCGGGTGTAGTTTCATGACCCGGGTACCCGACTAGTAAATTATGTAATTTCCAAGAAGTCAGCCTTTTTTGGAGAAGATGATAAAAATAATAGCAATAAGCGCTAGAAAAACATAACCATGCAGTAATAACAAGAATGGGATGGGGTGATTCCATACCACCTAATGTTTTTTGTTTCATATAAGGAAGACAATAAATCCGCTTCGCGGAAATATTCAACCTATCAATAGTACCATTAAATTGCGTCAGTATGGGATGAAGTAACATAAACATCCTGTGTGTGATATTGATTGATGCTGCTACCAATTTCGGACAAAAAGTCACGTACTTGAATTTAATAACACTTGGAAGTGTGAAAATACTTATGAATAACAGACGACTTGCAGTTTGAATTGGCGAGTAGGTACTATTTCAATTTACTTCAATTTAAAACTCGCGGCGTAAAAGAAAGCAATTTGTAGTTACTTCAGATGTTCAGATGTACACTAACATTTTTGTTATATATTTCGGGTACCCGGGTTTGATTTTAGACCGGGTACGACATCCCTAATAATTACCTTTGATAATTGACTTTGACAGTATTGGTTTCACAAACATTCGCCCGCGTACCAAGGCCCTCTCTACATTATGACATAAATTCTAACTGTCATAGATGCACCTTTGTTAAATCGATATTTATGGATTAATAACAGTAAAATTAAGGTCGTAGATAAAATATTGTATGCAATGCGTGCATAAACGTCAACTTTTAGCACTTGTTGCTTAAATAGCTATTATGGATTACGTATGCACACAACCTCACTTTGACAACTGACAACTCAAGTGATCGAGTGCGTTGTTCTGAGTAGAGCAATGTAATAATTTGCGGATAAATACTTAACCTCACTTTGACAACTGAAAACCCAAGTGACCCAGTGCATTGAATTCTAGATAGAGCGATGTAATAATCATAGACATACCGTCGTAAGACAAAATCTAGTCTCGATCAGATTTTTTTTAATGCACGTTACTGTACTTTACGTAACACCGACATGCAAACAATACAAATACTAAGGAATTCTTCATTAGTTGAGATTATATTTTGAAATTGTTTGTATATCGCCCTTTCTTTGTGTAATTTATTACCCAAATCACGCATCAACTTTCCATGACTTATCATAAAACCGTTTAAAACTCGTTTTGTCACAAAAACTGCAACTTTAATCACTCCACGCATTCAAATACTGATATATGTTGACAATGCAACGCTTACTAGTATTCTGTGCTTGACACTTTTACAGTTCGCCGTGGGATAAACAGCATCAAGTGACTTACATCAGTTTACCTCTGACGTACCATTTGACTTAATGCAGTTTAATAACGCGTAGAATCTTAACGGTCAATGCTATGATGTGGGACACTTTATCTCTGGGTAGAATATGATATTCTAAGTGACTTGATACTAAAAAGTGAAAATTAGAAAAAAGTGACTTCATACACTTTACCTTTGAGGTGCTGATCTGAGCTGTAGAGAGGACAACGACAGACTGACAGATTAATAAACTGTAGGTTCACACATTGACAGACATACATCACTTCAAAATTTACTTTTTCTGAACGAGAAGACACGAAAACGGATATTTCCGCAAAAATCTCAAGTTCGAAAAAATCATGATTAGGTACTATATTTTACAAAGTAAAAGAAAGTAAAATTGCAGTATACCTGTAACATTCTGTATCTTTATGACCATTCAATATGTGACTAAAAAGGGTTGAATTCTAGGATTGGGGGCAATTTTTTGGGACCATGTTTTTATTGCATTTTTGCACGTTTCAGACAATTTTAAAACTTTTTTTTTTTTTTTTTTCGAAAAAAACTGAAATTTTTTTCGAAATTTCAAAAATTTTTTTTTGCATTTTTACACGTTTCAGGCATCTTACAGATGACACACAAACCTAACCTAACCTAACCTAACCTAACCTAACCTAGTACATAGTTATACATATAGTATATATACATATATAGTTTAAGTTATATAGTTATATATACAGTATATATATATAGTTTTCAACAACCAATCAGAGACGAGCTTTCAACAACCAATCAGAGACGAGCTTTCGCCAGGTATAAAAGTAGTAGTAGTAATTAGTAGTAGTCATAAGTTACTTGAATTCACTTGATTTTACATTGCAAGTAGTAGTAGTAATTAGTAGTAGCCATAAGTTACTTGAATTCACTTGATTTTACATTGCAAGTAGTAGTAGTAATTAGTAGTAGTCATAAGTTACTTGAATTCACTTGATTTTACATTGCAAGTAGTAGTAGTAATGCAGAAGAGGGTTGCGGTCACCCTTTTTCATTAGGGGTTTTCATGTCCGGTGAGTGAAAAATTTCTGTTTTTTGAAAATTTTTTACACCGAAAAAAAAGTCTTAGAATTGCCTGAAACGTGTAAAAATGCAAAAAAAAAATTTCGAAATTTCGAAAAAAATTTCAGTTTTTTTCGAAAAAAAAAAAAAAAAAAAAGTCTTAAAATTGTCTGAAACGTGCAAAAATGCAATAAAAACATGGTCCCAAAAAATGGCCCCCAATCCTAGAATCTAACCTCATAGACTCCTTACATTATAATAAATCGAATAATAGATATTTATGCATTAAGGAAGACATGAATATGTTTTTTCCCTGAGGTTGACATGTGTTACAGACCGAAGGTAAAGAACATGAATATCTCCCGTGGTGCATACAATGTTTATCTACTAGCATATTCGTAAAAATGGTATAAAATTTCAAAATGTGATAATGACATTTGAAATTAGAATATGTAGGTATAGTATTCCAACCAGAAATTGGAAAGCTATTTAAAATCAGGCCAGCATTGGGAACAGTAAGTCACTTCGTAATTTAATTCATAAAATTACTGTTTGATTGTCATTCAGTGACACTTCGATAATAACCTTCAAAGTTGACAGATGCATTGGGAAGTTTGGAAGACATATACGTTTTTCAACATTTTTATGCTACTATACGGTTTTAAAAACTCAAACTAATACATACTTAAATCATGCACAATGTTACAATGCCTTAACAAAACAGTTACATGTACAATTTGCAGATGAACTGTCATTACTTGAAAGCTGATTGACATTAGAATATTATTTACTGATTGTACGAAACCAACTTAGACATGACTTACACTTTCCAAGATGTACTGGATTTTAAATAGCTTTCCAATTTTTGGTTGGAATACTATAACATCAAGGATTGCCTCATTGTATGGTTGCTAAGACGTTAAGTGAAGTTGCATTATCATGAGTTTGAGGGAGAAATAATTTGACAAGTCCCTTGGGGACATAATAATGATGGTGTTTTCATTTTAGGTACGGTTGTTCTGATCTACTTAAAGATTTAAGGAGGGAACCCTCAGGAAAGTTTGAGAACTTTTGTAGGATGACTGCTGTGGATTTCGAATATTTATTAAGTAACATTGGAGCTCAAATATCAAAAAGAGATACAAATATGAGAAAGGCTATTTCAGCCCAAGATCGATTAGCTGTTACTTTAAGATTTTTGGCAAAGAGGAGATAGCTATCAAAGTCTCTCTTTCTTATTTAAAATTTCACCACAGTTAATAACGTCCATTATACCCGAAGTGTGCAATGCTTTGATTAGTTTGCTGAAGGACACTACAAAGGTAATAGCAATTATTATATACATACAAAATAAACTTTTTATTATTCTTAATTCGTATTACAAGAACATTGTCAGTATATTCGATTACTGTAATATTTAAATCAAAACTTCTTAATCCATATTAACAAAATTAAAAACATCTTAAATCATACGCTGTGAAAAATTATTCTAAATTTGTTATGGTTTGTGATTGTTCGTAAAACAGATTAGAAGCCTGAGAGTAATAATTCAATAGAGAAGAGTCCTGTGAACTTGCACAACTTGTCGATGTTAAATCAGCAATTTGTGAACTGGAACCACAGATGCTGGAAATGGCAGATTTTGAAGTTGAAGCAGTGGAATCACGCGGGAAAACAGAGTTATGGGAAATGGAAGGAGATGGTTGAGGCGTTGAAATGTAGGAATTATCAAGAGAAGTTGAATCTGACGGATTAGGGGAGGCTTCAGAAGCAGAACGAAATGTATTGTGCAAAAGTGGAGTACCATAGTTTGCAAGTTGATCCATTTCGGCCATCTCAGCGTTGAAAAGTAGATTATTTATTTGATTGATCAATATTTTCCGTGATCTCTGACTTAGTGCTTTTAGTTTAGTAGCTACTAAGTCCCCGAATATAGAGCATTCGTCCTGCTGTGTTTGTTACTGTATGGGGCGATTTTTTATTTCCCCTAAGGCATCAGATGCCCGCTTCATTGTTTTTTGTATAACAATATCAACTGGAGTACGTAATGCTCTTTTTTTAATATTTTTTTCTTTTGCCGTTATTGGAGATTGGACAACTTTTTCCGGGTGTGAATCAGCATTTAATTCTGAAGCAAATAAATGTTTTATTATTATTTAACATAAATAGAAAATTACTCAAAGGGTAACTATTACCATTATTAGCTTCAGTGTTCTGAATTGTTTCTGTGAGTTCATCATCTTCATCATGTTTTCCTTTTTCTTCTGAGTCACTGTATAATCCCATGACATCATCTTCATCGTCCTTGAAATATATAGGAATTTTTATATAATAATATATAATACAATCTATAATTTATAGGAACAAACTTAAACTATTGTGTATTTAACGGCTAATATTGTTTCAGCTTCCTAATAACCGTAAAGAATGGGAAAAAGTTGCACAAAAATTTTATGGTCAGTGGAATTTTCCTAATTGCATAAGAGCCTTAGATGAAAAACATGTACTTATAAGCCGTTCACGACGTTTTTGGGGCAGAGTTGGCTATGATTTTTTCTTTTCATGTTGGACCAACTGATTCGATGATGTAGCGGATGCAACTTTTTTTTTCTGTCAGTGTCTGTTCGACATTTTCTTGCCACCACATTGCCAGATTTATTATTTTAATATTCGTAAGAAAATAAATGATTTATCAAATGTATAAAAATAATTTTAATTTCCGTCAAAGGAAAAGTTAAAATGCCCAAAATAGTTTTGTTACAACAAAAAATTTCCACTAAACGATGCTACTTCCAATTTAAAAAGAACAGACCAAATTTAAAAGAACGCGAGTCGATATGGAGACTAGAGAATATCCGGCAACAATCTACCTATTCAGAAAATATAACCTTAAACTGAAAACAACCTAACCTAACAACAAAAGTGTCAATTTCCATGAGGGAGTTTAGTTGCAACAGAGGTTCTGCCAACAAAATTACTAGATGGTCATAGCCTCACCTGACCCAAAAAGATCGTGAACGGCTTATATACAGGCTCCCTATAACAGTGGTTCTGAATTCTACAACTATAAGAATACTTTCAGCATAGTACTGATGGCACTAGTGGATGCTGATTATGGTTTCCTGTTTGCTGATGTAGGATGTCAGGGGCGGATTAGTGATGGAGGTGTGTTCAGGAACACCCGCTTATTTAAAAAAATTGCGAAGAATGAACTAAATCTTCCACCTAATCAACCTTTGCCGGGAAGAGAAATTCCGATACTATACGTTTTTGTGGCAGATGACGCCTTTCCTCTATGTGACAAAATAATGAAACCATATCCAGGAACACATAAAAAAGGTTCTATGCAGCGAATTTACAATTATCGTCTGTGCAGGGCTCGCCGAATAGTAGAAAATGCTTTTGGCATTTTAGTGATGGTTTTTCGAATTTTAAGGACACCAATGATGTTACAGCCGGAAAAGGTAACTACTGTCACTTTAACTTGTGTGTTGTTGCATAATTTCTTAAGAAAAAGCAATACATCGAAACAGCTATATTCTCCGCCTGGAACATTTGACAAAGAACAAGAAGGGGAAATTATCCCAGGGACATGGCGCCAAGATGTAAGCAACGTAACGTCTCTTACCTCGCTACATAAAACCGGTAGAAAATCTACAGCTGAAGCCCAGGCTTTTAGACAGGAGTTTGCCAATTTTTTTATGACAACTGGCAAAATTGAATGGCAAGATTTGTATTCTTGAGAAGATAATTTCCGATTAGTATGTACGTTGTAGCTGGATATTATTTCTTAATACAATTGCAAAAGGAAACAGCAGCTGTATTTGTGCCATATGATACTGGTATGAAAATACCTGTAGGAATTCATAGGATTAGCTTTAATTACTATTGATATTGATAAATGCACTCACATTAAGTTACTGATTAATATCTTGAAAAAGTAGTACGATTGTCTTGCTGTCGTTTATTTATTCGAACAGTTTTGCCATTTGTTTTTGTTTTACTTGTATATGTGATTACTTTATATACTAATCGATTAGTATGTAAAGTAATCACACATGTTTTTACAGGTATTAAAAATATCCATAAATAACGGCTAAATGTAAAGAAATTTCAGTATTTTCTAAACTTGGCAGTTTTCTTAAATGGATACAAATAAAACAAGAACAAATGGCACAACCATTCGAAATAATCATTATGTAAAAGGAAAGAATAATAATTTTAATAAAAAACAACATAACAAAATAATTGCATAAAATAACGGATAGTGTTTTGGACTTACTAATTAGTTATTTTTTGAATGCATAAAACTTTTAATTACAAATTGACTAACAGGTAAATATATAGACTACCTAATGGGAAAGTTAATTTTTTCAGTTGCTTAATTTCGTATATGTTGTAATACTGTGTTTTTTGTATTTGCAGAATGTTAGCGTAATTTTTATAAGAGACCTGTAATTTTTAAAATGTTTTAAAGAACACTGAAGAAGACACCAGGTGTCGAAATATATGGACTACTATTTTTAAACAATTGCTGTTTCTTGTTAAAAGTTAAACATAACAATAAATACAGCTGCTGTTTCCTTTTGCAATTGTATTATAATTTCGGATGTTACTTTAGATGTAATTAATGAACACAATCACAGTAATATGTTAAGAATAAAGTACCCATAATTCTTACCTCTGTATTTAAAGTTTGTTTAATTTTCCCTGTTTTTTTCAAAAAGTTATGCATTGTTTCAAATGCAAACCATGTAGGCCTGTAGACGTCATCTTTTCCAGTTCCGGTCCTTATAGAAGCTATAACTTTTTTCTTGAGAGTTCTATATGTTGCCATTAAACATTCTTTCTTTTTCTTTAAAGAGTTAATAGAAAAGTCCACACTAAATTCGTTTTTTATGCTATTCCACCCATCAGCCACATAATTTCTATTTTTATGATTTTTGTTTTTTGGATCCCAAATTTCAGGATGTTTTTCATATATATTTAAAAACTCCATGATCAAATCATTTGTTCAATCGATATTACTAGCTTCCATATCTGAAAAATACAAATATACTATGTAAATTCCTCTGCTTACTTACTAAACTAAACTGATTTAAACTTTAATAGTTCTTACTCACCTTTTTAAACAATCACTTTAGTATAATAAAACTAAAACTCAACTGTACAAAATATATATCTGGCACGTTGAAGACACTTTAACAAATGTATACACGTCGTGTGTACGGAGAGACGCATGCATCTGCACACCTGAGCCAACATTCGTCTACCCTTTGATTTGTGGAATATTTACCGCCTCCTAAGCGAACGTCTCCGAACGCCAACATTTGTGTGCATTTTTCATGTGATGATCATACACACGGTGTGGCAAACGTGCATTTGCCCAACGTTGGCCGACGTTTGGCACATCGTCTGTAGGGGCCTTAAGACAAATGTCACCCTGCTAAATTATGACATAAATGTCATTCATAAGGACTGGACATATGTGAAGTTCCGAGATGCTTTGCAGAGCGCTATATACCCACGATCGCGAAAATTTGTGCAATGTGAGGTGGTCAAATGTGCAGTGTAACATTAATTTTACAAGAATGTCAATAATATTACTTCAACCGAATTAAACGGCAAGAGACGATGTGAAACGTAAGGAATCGCTGCCAGCGATTAAAAATCCTCATTAACGAGCAACCTAATATTAGAATATACGTCAAGGTATCCTTTATTATCTTCTTTATTGTGTTTTTGTACATAGAAAACGAAAACTGACAACATTTTGCGTTGATCGACACATAGATTACGTACAAAAACTTAACAAAAAACTTTTTTTTTATATTCATAGTCAAACTGTTGTAGTTATTCCACCAGTTAATTTAGAGGAATAGAATATTCAGTGCTAGGTAGCCCATAAATTCTCTTTAATTTGATGCAATAATCTTTGGCATTAAGACATTTATATAGTTTATTATAGCTCTTGATTTGGACTAATGCGCAATTTTCGCAAAAAGCATTTTACTTTAACTCGTTGACTTATGCAAACGAAAATACGGCATTCCCTTACACAGAACACTGTAGAATTTTATGATGATTATTTCATTCCACTTCATATTGGGGCTACTTTCAATAATAAAGGACTTAGAGGCAATTTTGTGTGACTATGTGTGATTTCGTAAAACGACTCTTAATGGCGGATATCTCAACAGCCAATCAGAAAGATGACCAAATTGACCACACTGTTCTTATATAGCCACTGTAATTTTTCATAGTAACCTATATACAGGGACTCTAATTTTTCATCAAGATCCATAAATATAGCATAAGCATACTACGAATAATTATATTTACAGACCTTGGTTTTTCAACTGTAATTTTTCATAAAAAGTGGAGAACGTGACTTTCGTAACTAGACCCCTCCCTTAATAACACACTTGAAATACACTCCATTTTATTAACAACCGTAAACTGACTTTTAACCACAATTACAGGTTAATTTAGCTCGCTTCCAACTCTCGAACGGCAGCGAAAACAAACGAAAATTACCGAAGATAGTACACGCTGTCGACAGCACCGCGACAGCTATCGCCGGCATTGGGGCCGCTTTTATATACAGCCGTCATAGGAAGTTACATCTCCTTATTACAGTCTTCTTGGTCCAACATTTCGACATCTGTCGAAAGCGGACTTCAATTCTGTCAGTGGAGTATCATTCCCTTCATTCTAAGCGGTTTTTAACTTGTTTTTGAAAGCCAGCTTTTGTAAAACAAGTTTTGGTGGTTGCTTGCTGTACATCAGTATCCCACACTTTAGATAAATTTATAATGGCACCCCATAGAGTAATTTGTGTTGTATGATTAGCTAGGACTCTGACAGAAAAATTAAGTTGATCGGTAGCGATCGTTCAACATTTCAAATGCATATACTTGAATGCGCCTAATCTGACAACGTCGAACGGTCACGATCGATAGCGATCGATATCGACCGTCCAGCACGAAATTCAATTCTACTAGAAAATTTTGTTGTTGGACGATAGCGGACGATGGTTGGCGCTTGCGTAGTTCAGTGCAAGTTGCACAGAACGATACTCAATGCACACTAAACTGTATAAGCACGTGGCTACATAACCCCAAAGTTTGTTTTTGTTTTCTAAAATTTCAAGACTGTGATTTTGAGTACTATAAAAACTAAAACACTACACAATTTTGAGGTTATATGTGTTTACGCGAGAACAATGACCCTCATGGACGCTGGATGCCGAACGACGCTGTCAGATGTTTACTTACATTTCAAGCGATTGCGGGCGATCATAACCGTTCGATTGCAAACGCTTGCTAGCCTGTCAGAGTCCTGCCTTATTGTCTTCTAGGACAGCTAATGTTTTTATCAAGATTCTTCTTCTATAGTGTTGTTTTAGGTTGGTAATTCCCTGATTTATAGGTTGTAGCCTGACATCATGTCTGGTGGGAGAAAAACGATACGAATTGAATTAAAGCCTTAAAAAAATTATTCTTATTAAAGCAACGAGGTTTTTTTGACTTGCTGATAACCATCAGTTTCACTTTTTCATTATATTAGAAAAATACATTTAAGTTCACTATAATTCAACACTCATTATTTTTAAAATATGTATCACTTTGAACGTCAAACATTTCTTTGGTAAAATTCGAGAGTTTAAGCGTTTCTAAAAAATACTTTAATGTTTTTGCTTGGCACAGACCAGTTCTCCAATGTGTTTTCCACCAATTGTCATTACTCTTATTTCTAGAAATAGGTTCTTCACATTCGTATACTGATTTTTCTTGTTTTTTATAGGAATTCTCGTGTACGGTTCGACAAACAAAACATTCAAAAGCAGGGATTGGAAAATCATTATTGTTTTCTATGCCATAGTGTCCTTTTCGAAGTACAGACTTCAGCAATGTATTTGTAATTTTGGTATCTTCATTGCGTGAAATTTTATGCTGCATGTATTTGTTATATAAATCGTCTTGCGAATTAATTATAAGAATGTGTCGGACGAGACTATTAATGTCCTTGTAGTCTTTCATAAGTATGGCAGAATTTCTGTTTGGCAACCAGTCCTGGAAAACATTTAAGAAGGTAAATAAATTTACTGTAATCGAGTTTAATTTATTCCGTTATACCTCAATACTGGGCGAACCCAAATATATGGGTATCGATCCAACCATCAAAGGGCGCCAGAGCTTCTCCGTTATATAATCGTCACATATGGAATTTTCAATTGCTAAGATAAATTTATATTGGGCAACAAACCTCATAAACGCATCATCATACAAATCTTCAAGAACATTCTCGATTTTGTACCTGCAATTTTTAGTACATCTTTTAATATCGTTCAAGCTATAACTAGAAGTGTTTAAATGAGCAGCATGCCTCGTTCACGGAAAAAGACAACTAATTTTAATTTCATAAGATATAATGTTCATACTTGTCTGGTAATTTCTTATTATTCAAACAAGCACCATACGAATCCACTGGAATATACTTCATTATTTCAGTTACATAAGTATCTCTTTCAACGGGCGTATCGCAGTCTGACTGGACATATAGAATGGGAGATATTTCTCCTAATCGCACATTTTTGTGTCCTACAGGTACATAATACTTCATATCTAAAAGCAATATAGATAAACCGTTGCGACCAAGTCTGTTCCAATAGCTTAACTGGTAATTTCATTTAAATCTCTTAAAAATTGCAATGGTAGGGGAAAATTGCTGTTACGGCTGAAGGTCGCTGTAATGTTAAACAATTTCTGCCCGTCCCTATGTAGGAAAAAACCTAAGTTTTTCGGCGATTCTTCGTGAAAAATTGCCCACGGAATTCGATTCTTTGGCAAAGGGAGATCATTTTGGTCAAAGTTACTACCGTAAAACAAGTGGGCCTATAAAAAATTCGAAAATAAACACAACAATAACCATGGCAACGACCTACCGCCATATTCGAATGGTGCTTGTACGTCCTGTTTGTGGTTAAAATACATTGAAATTTGTCTTCGCAGTTAATTAACTTAATGGCCTCGTACATGAAAGGAGTCCACCACAGAATAATGGGATATGCAGATATGTTTTGTGTAGTTTCTTTGGTGAAAATAAGACATTGCTAAAAAAATAACCTATAGAACCGAATTATTTAATTATTTCGCCCTAAGTCACATACTTGCACAATGGAAATAATTAAGAAAGTTGCACACACTATCACCACCAAAGCGGTTTTGATACGTATTTTTAAAAAGTAACGGAACATATTTTTTTATTTATAAATAGTTATCTCTAGAATAGTTGTGATACTGTACACGCCACCCCATCTTTATCGCTGACTGATGCGTTAGAGCCAGCGCTACCGTTCGTAAAATTGCCGAATACCCACAACAGATGCCGAAAATACCCGATTTTACCCGCAAGTGCAAAACAGTAGAAAGCCCGCGAATTCAAATAATTTTAATACTCCATAACTTAATAAAACTCAAGTTTTAATTATTTTTCTGTTTATTTATTAAAAAAAACAACATAAATCCTTTGAAGTAAAAAAATCTGGTGTGACATACGCACACAACTTCCTTTTACAGTGATCTTAAAAAGCCAAAACTTTAATTTTCAAGCCTTCGTCAAAATTTTTCAAAAATTACAAATTCTACAAAAACCGTACAAAATAATATAAATTTTAGAAGTATTCGACTGGAGAAATCTCCTATCTCACATCAATACACATTAAAAAAGTAAAAAAAATGTAAAATGTTCATTTTAGAATAATATGGGGTAGAAAGCTATTGATATTTATTTAATTTTGTGTTATACGTTTGAATTTTTGAAGAAATAAAGCAAAGGTTAGCTCCAGCTTCATAATACCCGAAATTACCCGTAATATTTAATACCCGCGTAATTACCCGCAAATGACTGAAATACCCGCATTTCGGGTAATTACCCGCAGATTGGCAGCACTGGTTAGAGCGCTGCACGGGTCCATACAGTACAAGCATGATAAGAATAATTTCATTATACGGTGTGATAAAAAAAATTGGCCAAAGTCCACCAATTCATTTGTCTTATTTAACATTTTTAAGTATTAAAGTCACACTCAAATTTGTCAAAAATATTGTGCATATAAATTTGAGTTATTCTTTTAAAATCCCTTTTTCGAAATTGAGCTAAATTTGAAAACCGTATTCGTATTCTTACCTTGCCTATTGCAAAGATGATTTTATGAACTCAGTTTCACACTAGGAAAACAGAAGTTTGTTTGACTGCTCGTGTTTTCCAATAGTGTTGTCCTATATAATTCCAATAAACGTCGTAGGCAGTGTTGAATTCAGACTCATTACTCCGGGGGGGAAAATGAAACGTCTGGGGGGTATTTTTACCTATTCCCGCGCAATCCACCCATTCTTTTATAGATAGAAAAAAACATGAATATGAAGTGGTAATGTTTCCGGGGGTGAATTTTGTACTGCCCTGGGGGGAATTTCCCCCCCGGTCACCCCCCTGGATTCAACACTGGTTGTAGGCCAGTGTTTACTTCCTTTTACGATAAAAAAAAGTATTGGATTCACACCAAAAATTCGAAATTGTGTTTTAAACAGATCTTCACGTTTTCGAGTCCCCTGAACCAAAAAAACATGTTTTTGTTCATTGATCTGTCTGTGTGTCTGCCTGTCTGTCTGTGAACAGACTATCTCAAAAACGAAAAGAGGTATGGCGTTGAAACTTCATATATAAGTTTTGTGTACTATGTAGATGTGACAGCAAGCTTTTGGGGAAAATCGCATAACCGCAAGTAGGTGTTTACTCTTGTGATTTTCAGTTTTTTTCGATTTTTTCAAAAACTGCTCTAAAGATTTTTTCAAACTTTACATTTTTATTACATTTTTAATGTGTATTAATGTGAGGTAGGTGATTTTCCTGTTAAATACTTCTAAAACGGGTTTCTTTTGTTTTTTTCTCTATTTTTTTTATTAACTCCTATTTTAAATAGAACAGCCGGTATATTATTATATTTTTGAATTCAACTTAACATTTTAGAGAAAATTTGTCTCTTTAACTAACGCTCTATTTTGTACCGTTTTTTTTTAGATTTGAACATTTTTGACAAATGGTTAAAAATCAATTTTTTGGCTAATTATAAGATCACTGTAAAAGGAAGTTGTGTGAGTGTATCACACCAGATTTTTACTTCCTTTTACAATAAAGGAAGTATTGGATTTACCCCAAAAATTCGAAATTGAGTTTTCAACAGATCTTCACGTTTTAGAGTCCCCTGATCCCAAAAAACATATTTTTTTTCATTGGTCTGTCTGTCTGTCTGTCTGTGAACAGAATATCTCAAAAACGGAAAGAGGTATGGCGTTGAAACTTCATATATAAGTTTTGTGTACTATGTAGATGCGACAGCAAGCTTTTGAAGAAAATCGCATAACCGAAAGTAGGTGTTTACTCTTGTGATTTTTCAGTTTTTTTCGATTTTTTCAAAAACGGCTTTAACGATTTTTTTTAAACTTTGCATTTTTATTACATTTTTAATGTGTATTGATGTGAAATAGGTGATTTTCCAGTTGAATACCTCTAAAATGGGTTACTTTCGTTTTTTTGTCTATTTTTTTATTAACTCCTTTTAAATAAAACACCCGGTATATTATTACATTTTTGAATTCAACTTAAAATTTTAGAGAAAATTCGTCTCTTGAAGTAACGCTCTATTTTGTACCGTTTTTTGTAGAATTTGTAGTTTTTGAAAATTTTTGACAAACGCTTAAAAATTAAAAATCACATTTTTGGCTAATTATAAGATCATTGTAAAAGGAAGTTGTGTGCGTGTATCACACCAGATTTTTTATCTACTATTTATCGGTTTTCCTTTTACATTTATTAGAGTCCATACCGAATATTAAATTGACAATTTTGATATACACAGTGTTCAGTAAAGAATGGGACGCCGATTAGTCATAGATTCCTTATGTTATAGTAAATCGATTAAACCTAATATACCTTAGTACAAAGTCGCTTGAGTAAGAAGTTATAGGGCCTTGAAGTTCAATTTTAAATATATTTTTCGTTAATTTCCACAAATGTAGAGATATAGATTTGAATTTTTGTATACATGCGCACTATTATGTACTGCACCAATAGGATTTTTTTTTCATAAACTATAATTAACTGTAAGGGGCACTTTATCTATATGTAAAAACTGCTTTTATCTCTAACTTCGTTATCAGTAACATTTTTTGAAATCTTAGGTTATTATCTGAAAGACAATTAAAATACACAAAAATAATGTACTCTTAGCTGATAAGCGTAAGCATGGTGTAACGAATACAAGGTGTAACGTTCCGCAGAATGTGGGCGGACCTCAACTTCAACCAATAGGACATGGGCCCACAAATGGCACGATTGGTAGTACTGAAGTGTATTGTTGAAGAAGCTGTCGATGTCAAATTCGAGGTTAGGTTTTGCGTCAGTTGGTTTCAGACTGACGAAAAACCTAACCTGCTAATCTCGAATTTGACAAGGACTGACAGTGCCAGCAACAATATACGAACGTGTCCATGGTTACACCATGATCGCGGCCATAATAGATTACCTGTGTAGGTCTATGGGGGATTGGTTGACATCTCGCCTCTACTTTCTGAACGACTGCGCATCTCCGGGAACGTTTCACCTTGTATTCTTTACACCATGAGCGTAAGAGCAACCGTTTATCTTAAAATGCCTATCAAAGGTTTCTGATTGTCATTAAGGCGTACAATTATCAAGTAGCCATGATCACAAAAACAATGGGTAATGATTGTAATCTAGTAAACAACAATAAGAAATCAATTATAGACGTTGGTGGCATCAGTTTTTTGTCTTTTGTGCTTACGAAAATGAGGCGACATAACGAACCTTTCAGCATTGGAGAATTCGTTATGTAGCGGCATTTTCTTAAACATAAAAGAACAAATTCGTATGTCACTAATGTCATTAATTGAATTATTATTGTTTTTTACTAGATGACCATTGTTTTTGTGATCATGGCTACTTGATAATTGCACGTCTTAATGACAACCAAAAACCTTTGATGGTTATTTTAAGGTAAACGTTTGCTTTTAGGCTTAATAACTGAGAGTACATTATTTTTGTGCTTTTTAATTCTCTTTCAGATAACCTAAAATTTCAAAAAATGTTACCGATAACGAAGTTAGAGTTAAAGAAAGTTTTCAAAGACTGTTAAAGTGCCTCCTACAGTCAATTCAAATTTATGAAAAAAAAATTATTAGTGCAGTACATAATACATAGTAAGCATGTATACCGGATTTCAAATCGATCTCTCTACATTTGCGGAAATTAACAAAAAAAAATTGAACTTCAAGGCCCTATAACTTCTTACTGAAGGGACTTTGTACAAAGGTATATTATGTTTAATCGATTTATTATAACGTAAGAAATCTATGACTAATCGGTGTCCCATTCTTTACCGAACACCCTGTATATTTGATCTTCAGATGGTTATAATGTTGACTATGTTTCGACCAATCACGTCCATGGTTATGAATATTATTTAGTTCAAAGTACTGCATGCTTATTTGACAGTTAGTATAAGTTACAAAACATGTAGAATTACTTAGATTAGATAAGTTACTACAGACAGTGTGTTTCACTCCTCACCTTCATATCCCTGTATCCTTCTTATTTATTTTTTGATCGAATTCAAACTTTGGTTTGCTATTCTTTCCTCTTTAATTTCTCGGTTTTCATCTCTCCTCATTTCTATTAGCCTTTTGTAAATGTCTACCTTTGTTTTATATTTTTATTACTATTGGTATAGTTGCCTCTAGAATGCTCATGTTTTACCTCCTGGTTTGGCATCCCAACCTCGCTGCCGCGGTGCAGTTTGCGCTGGAAAACACCACCTATGGTGGTATGAATTTCTCGGCCGAGAGCCCGAAACCGCGTTCAGTTTCTTCCAAAACTAAGCCCAGGAAGTCCTGCGGGCTAAGTAGCCTGCGGAGCCGCCCTTTTAACTTGTAAATTGCTGTGTCATAAGACTGTAAGTATGTTATGGTATGTAATAATTAATTTAGAGCGATCCTGCGATTTCGATTGATTCCACTTATTGTGATAATTGTTATAAACCTGTACTGTGATATTTACCCTAAATTATATGATATTTATGCCAGTATACAGGGTGAGTTTGTTACGGTTGATTGCATTTATTTGGAGCTATCTTTCAGGATGTGTAATATAGCGTGGGTATTGAGTTTACAAATTCTCGTTAGAACGCCGGGGTGCATTCGCCGTTATTTCAAAATTTGTTGGCGCTCTGGGAATTTATTTAATTACTGTTCTACCAGTTCATTTTCATTCTTAAGAACTAGACGCCTTCAATCGCTGAGCTGGCGGCCGGCTTTAGCACCTAAGTGTAGCTAATTTTGATCGCCCAGAAAATATTTAAAAAGCCCTAACAAAAGGTTTTACAGAGATACCTTTAGGGGGCAATATTGAAGAGGATTCTCTAACCTTTCATGTTCTTTTTCTCGCAATGACGTATTTTTTTGTTTACGTTACGCACCGCCATAAACTCAGTCCGTTATTTCTCAATTTTACATGCTCTCGTTCAGTCATCCGCCATTTTTTAAATTCTCATCGCGCATTATTGAAATGAATCGATCCTTAAAGCATATAGTCCAACCTTAATTTTCATTTTTTATTGACCTTTTTTTGTCCATGAGTGTAGACTGTAGATACATACATGAGTAGCAAAACATAATTGTTTACCCAGCAAACACAGTTAATAGTAATTTACGTTATAAGTCCGGTAAACGCAAGTTTACAGTAGCGAGTCCAAACGTTTCGGGACGAGGCGACGTAGGAGCCGAATCTGGAATGTTGAGACGAGCTACTGTAAAAGTTTACCGGACGTATGTCGTAATGCGTTTTATTTCATACTGCAATTATTAGATTTTTACTTAAAACTACAAAAAAAAATTTTTTTAATTGAAAATGATAAATAGTTTGATTATTGATTTATTTCATTTGAGTCCGGTAAAATATTTTACCGGACCTGTTTATTTCATTTGAGTCCGGTAAAATGTTTTACCGGACCTGTTTATTTCATTTGAGTCCGGTAAAATGTTTTACCGGACCTGATACCGTAAAGCCTCATTTTCCGGACTAAAATCATTAACTTAAACATGGGTTTTACAATGCAGTATGAAATAAATAACATTTACATATACACGTATAACATTGTTCTTTCAAATATTACATGTAACATCACCAGGTTATTACATGTTTGTTGCATGTAAGTTTCAATTTCATACTCAAGGTATTGTAACTACAATGTAACAACTATAAAATTTTGTTATATATCTGTAACATTACAGGTATATCACTGTTATGTAACAGTTTCAGCACGTAACATTGCTGTTATAAGTTTGTTATGCAACCTTATTATTGTCGTTATGTAACATTTATATTACAGACTTATATCGTTATATGTAGGTATAGTGCATGTTATTTATTGTTACTGTTATCAAGAGTTATAATACTGTCATATCTTTGTTATTTGCAATTATTGATCAACCGGATATTGTAGTCATGTAACGTACAGTGTGATTCAAATTTGAACCACATGGTTGACATTCTGCTTATTATTTGAGCGATATTTGATTTAAGTAGGCAGCCTGAAAACCTTTTCCATTCTTAAAAAAAATATTAATTGATTGTTAGATATGCTGTGTTGCAAATATTACGCTAAACCTGTATATTTTAAAAATAAACACGATCCCAATGACGAGGCTCAGATAGAAATCATCCTATACTTAACATTGCTCTACAAACTGTAATCATAAGGTGGAAAACAAAAACACATTTATTATATTAGTATTTTATTTTACTACAAAGCTATTGCTATTGCCATTGCCTTCTAACAATAAAAATTACTCAAATATAAAATTACGTTTCCGTTTTTCATCCACGGGCAAAGCGCTGTTTTTCAAATCGAAACCACCCGCTTCCTAGGTTTTCAAATTCGTGTTCTTTTATCATTATAGGTCATGCATACTGCTTGTGAAATTACAAATAAAATATAGATGTTCCTAACTTTTAGCATTCGTCATATTATTCTCTGTAATATTACAACAATGTAATGATAATAAATTGTTTAAAACAATGGTTAATCACACTTTCTCATATAAACCTTTTGAGCCCGAAGCCAGGTGCAATTTATATTTAACTCAATTTTAATTTTTTGTGGTGCAGTTGACCCTTTATGAGTGTATCAGTTCTGCAGTGTTTCCTTGATAATTTTAACTTTTACTTTTAGCAAAGAGCATATAATGAGAAGAGACGCAGCGATATAGGTTTCAACGTATATAGATTGTTAAATGTGTTGCATACCCACGTTTCGGGACTTGATTTACAGAAAGCAAACGTGTTTTCGGCAAAGAGCATGCTCTGCTTTCGGGTTTTTCTACCTGAAACAAACTGGTCACTCCAGCGCGATGTTGCCACATCGTTGCCGCGTTCTAAGAAGGGTAGCACGATACACCTAAACACGGTATGTCAGCTAATTCGCCCTAAAACCGACTTGACATCATCCCCGAGCCGTTCATTTGAACTTTTGAAGTTGAATTTATTATTGCAATACGAACGAACGTAACGTGTCTCTATTATTCGTTTTTGACATGTACAATTCTTAATGAAATTATTGTTAATCTCCACAATGTAGTGGCAATTGCAAGTCATATGGGCCCCAGTAATAGAAAATTATTATCGGAGTTTGGAATTGGCTACGAAAAAACTTGTTTTTTTTTGGACATCCAAGTGATAATTCTTTAAATATTTATGTGTTTGCAGATGCAACGCATCTCATAAAACTTGGTCGCAACCATATTTTAGATTCGAGATTAATTGTTGATAATTTAATAATTAATAAGCTTGGTTTTGAAGTTTTGCTAGTTTCTGAATTAACGCTTACCCACAAACTTAGCCGGTATCATTTACATGTTAAAAGGTCCCAGAGACAAAAAGTACGGCCAGCTGTTCAATTATTATCCAATTGCGTTGCAAAAGCCATTGCGTATTTAGGAAGAACTGAACATTTACCGTTAAATTATCTTTGGGAAAAATTTCAAACGTAATGCAAACATTTAATGATTGGTTCGATATAATGAATTCAAGGTCAAATTTATAGAGTTCCCTAAAAAAATAGTTTTATTAGCATTGATTTAGATAAGCAAGTAGATACTATAAACAAGACATCGCAGTTAGTTCAATTAATTAATAAGAGTAGGCAAACACCGGTCACTTCTCCATTTTCAAAAGGGCATATTATTATCAAACATAAGTCTAATTATTTCAATATGTAAATAGCCGCTACAAAGTAGAATATCTTTTAACTAGTAGAATTAATCAAGATGTTATCGATTTTTTTCCTTATATACGTGGCATCGGTGGTTCATATTGGGGAAGCATTCTTCAGCAATTTTTACTAATAATAAAAATGAAGTATTTATGGCTAACCCAAAAGCAAAGAAAAAAGTACATATTTTAGCCAGAAGTACAATTTGCCTCGGTTCTCGTATACGTATATATTTATAGATATTGACCTACCCGTTCTAGCGAGTTACAGCTAATAAATAAAGAACTACTTATTTTTTTCTTGTATTTGTAACACTTTTTTATTAAAAAATATCATTGGCCAACTTTTTGTATAACTGCTGTGGAAATAGTTATTTAACCAACAAGTGTGTTAATGTAGGCGATTAATAATCGAAACTGTTTAAAGCACGAACGAGCGATAGCGAGTGAGTGCCTTTAATAGTTGAGATTATTAATCGCCCATTAACAAACGAGTTGATTACAATTTTTTTTCGTTGGCCACAATTTTTTTTTGTGGTGAAAAATTTGATTAATACAATTAACCTCCATGCGAAATATCATCAAAACGTCAAAATCACAAAAACAGTTAATCAATGAAAAAGAGTGTATTAATCAAAAACAGTGTATTAATGACATCTATTAATCCATCCTTTTTTAGGAATTTTCAAGCGGTCAACGAAAAATTAATTATTCGCATTTTAATTTACAAAAACAGTACCTAGACGTAGTTTTATTAAAGTTAGCAGTAAAATTTGCAGGCAAATTTCGTTTTATGACTGTCAGTGTGAGCGTTGAAACTTATTCAAATAAATAATATTAAATAGTTATGTGTGCAACTAGTTTTGGAAGTCATACTTTTTTTCATGAATTTGCAGTGTGATTAACGCAAGAAAATGAGTGAAAAATAGTCGCTTTCATACGTATCGGCGCCTTAGAAATCGGGACACGTAACATGTTGTGTTGTTATATTTAAGTTACTAGCAACCAGTGAGACAAATGTCTCATTTAATAAAACAAAAAAGACCGTTTTTCACGTGATTTCTCGAAAACCGGAAGTGTCACGTGACTGAAATTCGGTTCCTGACCTGACATGACCATTCCATACATATAACTTTCATAACTTTTTTCTCTATCTCTTACGGTTTGGCTGTTGAAACAGCGTCCCGGACAGACAAGTCTGTTAGATAAAGGATTATTATTTTTTTGCTGTGATTACTTCATTAATGTGAGCTGTCATTTCATATTTGACAAACAGTTTATAGTCTAACAACAATATACCTTAAATTACTTATATACAGTGTGTTTCACTTTACATGGAAGCATCCCTGTATTTTCTTTGTTTGTGTATGAATCGATTTGATTTTTTTACCAGTTGTACAACTCACCAAGAGGCATCTATTCATGTCCTTGAGAGCAAATGACGTTATTAGCCTGGCCTACTAGGATGAAGAACATGGGTCGTATTGTCAATATTTTGCATCGCGTTAGAGTTACAGCAAAAAGTTATTAAGAAAAGTTGCTTAGAATCAAAAGGGTACCCCAGATACCGATTTTCATTTAATAATTCGAATTTTTTATTTTTATCCATAAATTTGTCAAAGTCCCAAATTTCAACTTTTAATTTTGGTATCAAATGGTGCCATGGAGAAACAACATTTTTATTATTGTTGCAAACGTCATTTGCTTTTAATAATGGATGAATTACGTTTAACTGTAGCTGAGAAAGTAGAAATAATTAGAATTACTGGTGAAAATGCAAGATCCAATAGAGAAGTAGCTAGAATATTTAATTGAAGGCATCCAGGGCGTGCACCTATTTATCCTGACACAAATTAAAAAGTTGATTAATTTTTTAAACGGAAGACCACCCTTAAGTTCGAACGTTGTGTTAACTTGGCAACATCGCAGTCATCGCACTTCAGTTTAAACCAACGAATTCTAGAATCATGGTTTTGCTCCGAGCTGTTTAACTGGGATCCCTCCCGCCAGAGGGATAAGACCTGGGAGCCTAGCGGGCGGAAGCTTTTAAGCTATACGCTAAACGCTAATACTACCCAGCGCTGAGTCTCTTCTCATTATATGCTCTTTGCTTTTAGTCAATTCCAACAAATACCTGCCTTTTCTTTTAAAACACTATAAAATGTGCCTGAGATATTTTTAAAGCCTCTATCCCACAAAAAAATGTTATAAACAATTTTATCAACTGAATTTTGATAGTGTGACAGTGACAGTTTTATAAAAATAATCAACAGTAATTACATAAGTGGTGATAATTTTTTGATAATTTTAACTAGATTCACTAATCTTTGTGCTAATCTAGTTAAAATTATTAAAAAAATTATTACCACGAATGTAATTCGGCGTGATTATTTTTTAACCAGTCCAAGTTGTAGATAGGGTTTGATGGAGCTTCCAGATGAGTGTCCTGTTATTGTTAACTACTGCTGCTCACCTACTCCACTTTTAGCTAGTTGTGTTACAGCACAAGAACGATTTGAATGGTTTGTGAAAAAATAGTCACTGTAATCAGCTACTAGCAAATAGTCACATATAATCTCATAAGAGCATTAATTCTTTCCGGAATTTTTTTTGAGTGCGTTTCAACAACGTCGTATTAATTTGCCCGAGCGGGACGCGAGGGCAAATTAGGTCGTTGTTGGATGCACGAAAATAATTTCCGGATATGAATTAATGCTCGAATGCAGATTCGGTAAGAAAATCGTAACGACACAAACCCTCAAAAGAAGTAATGTCTACCTACAAAAAATTTCCAAGAAATTTTTGTATTGTCTTGGTTACGTCTCGTGAACTAATTTTTCTATTGGTCATTAATGAGTGTCGTACGATTTTCAGTGTAATTTTGATGCTACGAGCAAATAGTCAGTGTAATTTTGATGTTATTGGTCGATTTGATTTTTTTCTCATTACTATTGGCTGAGAGGACTGTTTAAAAAATAATCATTTAAATTTAATTTTAAGTAATAAAAAATGACGGGCATATCATCTAACGAACAAACCACCATGTCAATGGAATTATACCAGCGTGAATCCACCTTACACAGGGTGTTAATGAATTGTAGCGACAAATTTTAAGGGGGATTTTTTGATCAATTCTAAGACAAAAAGTTCATACAAATACGGGACAAAAACGACTTAATTTTCAAAATACAGGATGTTGAAGTTTAAACAAAAATTTTTTTTTCAGTAATTGGGAAAACGGCTAGATGTATTCTAATGAAACTTGGTGTAGGTTAGTATTTCATAAAGTGGCATTGTTCGGTTAGAATAAATTAAATTTATTTTCACGAGTGGCTTGCATCGGGGCGACCTCAGTTACCTTATTTTAGAAAAATCTGGTACGCCACTGTTTTTAGCCAAAAGTTTTGTAGCTATTGTAAGATTGTTTGTTGTTAAATAATGTTTTCTACGACCCCTACTACAAGTAGGCCTTTCAGCGCTAGCTTTTTACACTAAAAGTGACTTTTTATAATTTAGCGTGTTTAAAGAGATCAGCTGTTTACTTTTAGCACATGTGTTATAAAGTGAAGTGAGGTTATAAAACTGCAATTTCGAACTGGAAGTGAGGTTGTAAAGTTATTCTAGTTACTTCTTGCGTTAGAGGTAAAGTGTTTTTTAAATAATTAGAGCGTTATGTAATGAGTAGTCAGATGTGTGCTATTATATTTACCTTTGATAACTGACTTTGACAGTACTGGCTTCACAAACAGTCACCTGCACGTCAAGGCCATCTTTTTACAATGACATAAATTAGAACTGCCATAAATGCAAACCTTTGTTAAATCGACATTTATGGATTAATAACAGAAAATTTAAGGTCGTAGAAAAAATATTGTATGCAAACTCGTGCTAAAAGTGGTTTATGCACGAAACATGTTATGAAACTCAGCCTTCGGCTTCGTTTCATAATTTTCATGTCTCGTGTATAAACATGAACTTTTAGCACTTGTTGCATAAATAGCTATTATCTATTCCTATTAAATTATATTCACATTATAAGAATATTTTTGAATAATAATAACAGCCATAATGTGCAGTAGTAAATTATGAGTCCATAATTCACCGTTTGCAGCCAATCAAAAAATTCTATTTTAATTATTCAATAGGTTGTAGCCAATCACAAAATTCATTAAAATTCTATTTTTATTATTCAATAGGTTGTAGCCAACCACAAAATTTATTCTTATTATCAAATGACTTTTGCAGTTGACAGTTGCCACAAATGTCATAATTCGCAAATATGAACACAAAACTCCTATCGCATAGGAGTAGATAAAGCGTATTACATTCGCGATTATGGTCATTATCACTCAGATGACTTGCGCCACGCCCCTTCGGCTTGTGGCTCAAATGTCATCTTCGTGAATAATGGCTGTCATAATCGCTCATATAATAATATACTAAATTTTCTACAACCACTACTAAAAGTAGGCCTTCTCGCGCTAGCTTTTTTCACTAAAAGCGACATTTATAATTCAGCGTGTTAAAAGTGAAATCAGTTGTTTACTTTTAGCCCATGTGCTAAAATAAACAGCTGGTGTTGGATTTAGAATTTCGAACTGGATGTGATGTTGTAAAGTTATTCTAGTTACTTCTTTCGTTAGAGGTAAAGTGTTTTTTAAATAATTAAAGCATTATGTAATGAATAAAGTAAAATGTGTACATTTATAATCACATACTCAAACATAATAAAAGCTTTGGGTTCCAAGGGTTAATTAATATACATAGAACATTAAATACTTTACATTTATTTAATATTTACCTAAAGTAAAACCACGTGCAAATACAAGTAACGAAGTGCCACATTGTTCTCCTGTCGGCCTGTTGCCAAAAAGTGACGACGAGAAAACCATTAGGAATTTGTAGCAATGTTATATAGTATCGATAGAGTTGATATTAATCAACATTATTATATAGCAGTAATACAATAATGTTATATACAGTGCGTCCAAGATAAAGAGGGCCAGTATGAGGATCTCGGTAATGGTAAGAGATACAAATTTGGTTAAATGGAAAGAAAGTTGCCCAATTAAAGGACTAAAAAAATGACGTTTAGAAATTCTTGATATGATTTTTCGTTTTTCAATTATCTCAAAAAACCGAATTTTTGGATTTTCTTTTTTATTTTTTTCTGGCGTTAATATTAAAGTTAGAGCGAAACTGGTTAAACTTCTTTATAACAACTTTTAGTGGAATTAATGATTACGTTATCAATTTCTTTATCCGACGTTTCGTCTTCGAGAAACCATCATCAACTTCGTTTTTTTAAATACGGTCCTGGTTTTTATGCCACATTTGCAAAGCCCTTGTTACTCTGAATTCAACAATGTGCCACATATTATGGTTTAATTACGTTTCGAGCTTTTTTCTGATCATTATCAGAAAATTTTTTAGATACGGACCTGATGCATTTCTCATAATTTTGTAAAAATAAGTTCATACAGTAAGTTTAGGCCTTTTTACATGCCGTTAAAATATTAAAATGCACACCATAATGTCATAATTCTGATACATTAATTTAATAAGCAACCAATAACTACTAACAATAACCAAAAAAGAAATGAACAAAAGATAAACAGAAAGAATAACAAAACGAACATCGAAACCATTTAATAGGTATTAAATTTACAGAAGGTATTCAAAAAGGTTGCCATCATTCTCTATGCATAAATAACATCTAACTGTAGAATCTAAAACATTATTCGGCAATACTGGCGTTATACTTTGAAAGGCTTCAAGAACCAATCCTCTAAGTTCTTCTTCTATTTCAAAACGTTAAATACCTATTACATTGTTTCAAGGCTCGTTTTCTCATTCTTTCTGCCTATCTTTTGTTCATTTATTTGTTGTTTATTGTTAATAGTTATTGTTTGCTTATTAAATTAATGTATCAGAATTATGACATTATGATGTGCATTTTAATATTTTAACGGCATGTAAAAAGGCCTAACTTACTGTATGAACTTATTTTTACAAAATTATGAGAAATGCAGGTCCGTATCTAAAAATTTTTCTGATGATGATCAGAAAAAAGCTCGAAACGTAATTAAACCATAATATGTGGTAAATTGTTGAATTTAAAGTAACAAGGGCTTTGCAAATTTGGCATAAAAAAACCAGGACCGTATTTAAAAAAATAAAGTTGATGATGGTTTCTCGAAGACAAAACGTCGGATAAAGAAATTGATAACGTAATCATTAAGTCCACTAAAAGTTGCTATAAAGAAGTTTAATCAGTTTCGCTCTAACTTTAATATTAACGCCAGAAAAAAATAAAAAAGAAAATCCAAAAATTCGGTTTTTTGAGATAATTCAAAAATGAAAAATCATATCAAGGATTTCTAGACATCTGTTTTTAGTCCTTTAATTGCGCAACTTTCTTCCCATTTAACCAAATTTGTATCTCTTACCATTACCGAGATCCCCATACTGGCCCTCCTTATCTTGAACATACTGTATATGTAATCTCATAAGTTACAAACCTGTTATGCGGAAAATATGTAACCACGTTATATTGCAATGCTATATTTTTGTTATAAAACAAGTTATATAACAGCAATATAACAAAAATTGCATTTAACATTAATTCCATATTTGTTATGTTACAGTTACTATACAGGGTGTTTCAAAACACATGCGAAAAACTTAAGGGGCTGATTCCTTGCTCAAAATAAAGGATAGTTTATTATATAAACATTGGGTCAAACGTCAACCATTAGGGAGATATTGCACTGCAAATATGGCGGAAAAATAATGTTTTTATTTGTTATCTTAAAAACGAAAAGAAGTAGAACAATAAAATTTTATGGAATTATTACTATTATAAAAACACGCTTTTTGCATATTTCTTAACTTTTTTAAAAAGAGTAGAGGGGATTGAATGAGATTACCGCTATCATTATTCTTAACTAAATGTAAGAAAAACTTACGCAATGACATGGAAAAATATGAATTGATAGCCTGGTTTATTTAGAAACTTTTTTGTCTCTTTCAATTTTTTCATAAAACTTACCGTTTCCAAATAAAAAAATAAAACGTAAAGCATTGCATGTCGAGAAAAAGAAATTTATTTTAGAAAAATAATCTAGTTGGCTGTTATCACTTTTTAAGACGTTTCTTATTGTTGTTTTATTTGACATTGCTCACTTAGTTTGAATACAAAATACGACTAATTTAATCAAAAATTTATTATCTGATCATTTAAGTATTCAGTAATAAGAGTGCAGTGCGATATCTCCCTAATGGTTGACTTTTGACGCAATGTTTATATAATAAACTATCCTTTATTTTGAACAAGGAATCAGCCCCTTAAGTTTTTCGCATTTGTTTTGAAACAGCCTGTATATCACAAGCATAACAAATGTTAGTTTACATTGTTACTTTTGTGTTGCATAACATCAATATAACGTGTTTGCTGGGCTGATAACATTTTCGTTTATTCAATTGTTTACCGTTACTTACAGCGGCCTCCTGAAATTAATCTTATTTGTATAAAATCGTTAATATATCCAAAATAGTTGACTTTAGACTGATACAATTTTAAATTAAAATGATTAGTAGTTCAATACAAAACGTTTAAGCAACATAAATATGGGGCATTCATATTAAGAAAAGTAAGTTGGATTCACCACGCTTTTGTGGGCCACCCTATATCATAAAACATGTTTTAGTAATGTACAGTCGCGGTATTAAAAATCCGGACGTGTCTTATACCTAGATGATTTTTGCAATTTTTGGATAATGTAATTACTTGCATTTTTTGTTCGACTCTTAAATGAGGCATGCTGTCATGTACGAGTAATTATTTTGACTTTGACTAATTTTACCACGTAACGTAATAAGTAAAGTAAAGTAAGATATACACTGAATCATTTTAAGTGTCCGGATTTTTAATTCCGCGACTGTACACTAACTTCGTACCTACAACTTTTATATAAGCCATTTTTATATACAACTCTCATAGTTCCAGAAATATCTTCCACAGACTTCGTTGCCGAACCCTGTATACCTAATCATTCTATCAAACCAAAACACGAAATTTTTAAATTCAGACCTGTGTTTTTTAAATAATTTACTGGAATAGGTACTTATATTAATATTGCTATTACCAAAGAGTATTGCTCTTTGCTATTACCAAATAAAATTATATTGCGGCCGACTTGTATGTTAATAACAATTCTTGCTTCTTCTATAAATCATTTTGCAAAAACAATTTACTTGGACTTTTCGATAGTAACCTTGTTACTATAAGGATATTTCCAATACTCATCAGTCACAAGTATAATTATAGAATAAAATACATTTAAAAATAAATAGACCGGCTCGTGCTAAACTCTAAAAATTATGTCAAAGTTCTACGCGGTAAAACCGTTGCATACCGCTTGAGTAAAAATTCGTGACGCAGTATTTAAAATTTGCGCAAACGCGGACGAGCGGAAGTTCCTCATTTCGTGTCGTTCCAAGCAAAAATCCCTAGTCAATCGAAACAACTGCGACTTCCATCTTTTCTTCGGCTACAAGCGGCAAAAAGGTACGTAGGCAACGTGTTTTTACAACGAATCCGCAAATCGTCTAAAATAAATGTTAGTGTGCAATAAAAATTCGTAGAACATACGCGGCCGGCTATGGAAAACTTGTTTTCAGTATTTTGTTTTACAAATATTTCTTAAATTTTAATTTTTATGTCAGGCACAATCTCTTTGTTAAAACTGTTGCACGTGTGAATGGCGACCACCGTTTAACCGTTTTTTAACTTCCTTTTGAGCCGCGTTGCTAACACGCAGAGAGATTTCAAGCCCACAAGCGCTTTTACATACAAAATCTTGGCTTTCAGGGAAATGGCTGCAGAACCTGATCATGTTGGAGACTGCCCAGACGAGGTTGAGTCCGTGGACGAGGAGGAAACCGGAGAGGATGTCGCCCACAGAATACTGAAGTACCCCGAAGTCCTAGCGGCGCTCCAGTCGCAGCGCAACATGGAAATGCTGCTAGCCAACCTCCCGCCATCCGTGAAACGCAGAATCAAAGCCTTGAAGAAACTGCAACTAGAGGCTACACACATAGAGGCTAAATTTTTTGAAGAAGTTCATGCTATCGAATGTAAATACCATAAACTTTATTTGCCGTTATATCAGAAGCGAAGCTCGATAGTTACTGGCGAGTACGAACCTAACGACGAAGAATCTCAGTGGGCTTCCGACGAGGACGAAGAACTTTGCAAGGATCTCAAGGAGAAGGCGAAAGTGGAAGAGAAGAAAGAAGCCCCTGCGAAAGAGGAAACTCCTTCCAAAGGAATTCCCGAGTTCTGGCTCACCATCTTCAAGAATGTTAGCCTTCTTTCGGAAATGGTTCAGGAACACGACGAACCTATTTTAAAACATCTCAGTGATATTAAAGTTAATTTTATTGAAGAGCCGATGGTAAATAGCTTTGTTAGAAGCTGGTATGTATTATAACTCTTTATATTATAGGGCTTTGTGCTGGAGTTTCATTTTGAACCAAACGAGTACTTTACGAACACTGTACTAACCAAAGAGTATGATATGAAGTGCGTGCCTGACGAGGACGATCCATTTAGTTTCGAAGGTCCTGAAATCTACAGATGTCGCGGCTGTTTAATTAACTGGAATAAGGGCAAAAATGTAACTCTCAAGACTGTTAAGAAAAAGCAGAAACATAAAAGCCGAGGCCTGGTGCGCACTGTGACAAAGACTGTTCAGAATGATTCATTCTTTAACTTCTTCACGCCAGCTGCAAGTAAGTTTTTATGTTTTATAGTAGGTTTATATCTAACGGAAGTTTTAGTTCCAGATGATGTTAACGGTGCTGAAGTTGATGATGAAACTCGCAATCTACTTACGTCCGATTTTGAAATCGGTCATTATATTCGTGAACGTATTGTTCCACGTGCTGTTCTCTATTACACCGGTGAAGGTATCGAGGATGAAGATTATGAAGAAGAAGAGGACGACGAGGAGGAAGAGGATGAAGATTCTGATGAAAAGGAAGGAGGCAACCCAAAACCTGTCGACCAGAATTGCAAACAACAATAGGATAATGATACTTTTGGCAAGTGTGTTTGTACAATTTACAAAATAATCGCCCATTTATTAACATTTCTACTACCTTTCCGGTGAAATTCAAAAGGTATGAATGCGGTTGTTTTCCATTTATTATATCATCACACTTGCCGTGCAGCTTTTTTGTCATCACGTTATTAAATTATTCCATTTTTTAAATACCGTTAGAGATTATTTATCTGGCTCAACATTTTGTAACATGTTTTTGCTTGTGTTGTTTTACAAATTGTTCTAAAAGATGTATACAACATTGAAAATACAATATTTAATATAATTAGTGTATTATTTTTGTTTGTATGGTATGTCGCTATCAGACTGAAGTATAAGATTGAAATTTAATATTTATGAACTATATAACTTGTTACTTTAATCAATTTCTGAAACTCCAGTGAAATTTTGAAAAGGTCATTGTGCGTTAGTAATGTATTTATACAATGCATTATCTAAAGATCAAATATTTTACATGTTTGCTTTGGCATACTACAAGTGTTTGAATTGAGCAAAAAGCTAATGTGAATTTTAATATGTATAAGCAGTGCTGAAATAACTACTAAAATCATCATTTACTCAAATTAAACATTAGTTGCAGGTCATTTTTCATTCACAGCCTAAATATGCTACCAAATTTAGATACGTGTTGCTCGAGTTATAGCACCTCAGTCCTTATAATAGGTGAGCTTAAAGTAATTTGAATTACTGATTTATTCACAACGAAATATAACGAATACAATACACAATAAACCAAACCAATAACTACATATGTTCGAGTTGAAGATATAAGATCGAAAAAGGTTCATCTTCAATTTTTTTTAACTTAGAACGAACCTTGCTCAACGTGTTCTGGACAACTTGTAAATCAATTTGTTTTTTATGGATTTAGGTTTTTAATTGTTTATGTGATAATAGCTTCCCATGCATCATTGTACACTGGTCTTGACAATATTGTCCACAAATCCTCTATGGAGCTTGCTTTGTAGGATCTGCGTTGGGATCAAATTTTATAAAATTCTTATTAAACCAGTAGTAAAGTAGAATGAGAGCTTGCTAACTCGAGAAATTTGTGACAATCAGTAAACACTCTTGTTGATAAATATTAGCAGGTCTCTGAGAATCCCTCAACGATAACACGGAACAAAGCTAAAGATACAGAAGTGGCACTCACTAGCGGCACTTTGAAGGTCGTGGGGTACCGTGACTTAGCAAGGGCAGCGGGCAGCCATAAGTCTGGCTAGTAAAAGTCGGCATTGGCAAGGCATGTAGAATACAATATCAGTCATTTATTGAGTTACAATTTTGCCGTAGCCAAGGCCAAGAAGTGACTCATTTATTAGGCTATGTTTACAGAATCTGGTTACAACTAAAAACAGGATACAAATATACTGGGTGTCTTAAAATGAATTACATCTAGTATGCTTTGAATTTCCCATAATGCCATCTAAAATTTTACTTGAAATTGGCAAGACTGTAAGTCTATGTCAAATTCAAGGTAAGTAGGTTAGGTTTTGCGCCAGTCTGTGTCAAAAGTGACGCAAAACCTAACCTACAACCTTGAATTTGACATAGACTTACAGTCTTGCCAATTTCAAGTAAAATTTTAGATTGCATTATGGGAAATTCAAAGCATACTAGATGTAATTCATTTTAAGACACCCGGTAGTTTGCAGGTTACTACTATACTACTTATACTATTGAATATAAGAGACTTCTGTTCTACATCTGCAATATACAGTATTAATAAAAATTGGTGTGATACACTCGCACAACTTCGTTTTACAGTGATCTTATAATTACCCAAAAATTTTATTTGATTTTTAATTTTTAAGCATTTGTCAAAATTTTCAAAAATTACAAATTCAACAAAAACGGTACAAAATAGAGCGTTAGTTGCGGAGCCAAATTTTCTCTAAAATTTTAAGCTGAATTCAAAAATGTAATAACAGCGTACATACATCAAACAAGTAGACACTGAAAAAATACTTATACCGCTTCCTGTTTGTCCCTGTTCACGTGATTTGTCATAGAAAGGAATTTTTCGAATATCTTCTAAAACATTTTTATATTTCCTTAACTGTGAATAGACATATTGTGAATTATCTATTTTTTCTGGTTCTTGTGCTTTCTTCACGTTTGTAATATGTGCATTTTACGATTTCAATTTAGCTGAACTTCGGGTATCGTTGTATCAGTTTTTGCATTTTGATTTCTTATGTCTAACGATAATAAATGTGAAGGTTTTTCCAATTTGAATTGATCTAAACTTATTGCTAAACATGATTTTATTTGTGATGAAGGTGAAGGCGATCTAGATTCTACTTTTTTAAATATTGGTAATTGTAATAAATGACCCGAATCGCTTCGATCTGCATTCATTGAATCATTTTTGTCTTCTTCAATTGCTAAAACATTTTTTGGATTAAAAATTTGTTGTGTAAATTCAGTAATATCAAGTTTATGAGTTATAGGTTTTTGTAGTTTTTTAATTGCTTCCTTCATTAAATGTTCTTTAAATGTTTTAAATGAATTCTATTTTTTATTATTTCATGATTTTTTAAAATAGCGTCAATGATTTCAGTTTTACTATCAGTCATCGTTTTTGAATGTGGCCTGGCCTAGCCAGTCATTTATATATATGAAAAAAAAATTCCCTGACAAGGGATACGAGTCTTGGACTGATCAAAAAACGACATTTATTCTTCAATTCTGCATATTGCTGTACCTGGGAAGGATTAAAGGTAAGTGACGCAATTTTGTTTGTTTATAGTCCATTTGTTTATTTGTATCGTCGCATCGTAATTAATCGCTCATTTATTGGTCCTTCTAGCAACGGATTATTAATCAAAATTATTGTTTGGTATCGCAAAATTATATTCGTAATCGAATTACCCACCAAAATACATTCGTATATCGTAGAAGTTTTGTTGATGCACAGCGTCATTTCGACCCTCGGTTGCAACCTAATTTCTCGAAACAACTACCTGGGGTGACCGATATTTGTCAAGCCCTGCCACTTCGTTCGCTTAACCCTTCAGTACCCGTTTACGGTCTGTGAGACCGAGCAAACACATGATGCAGTATATTACTTAATGTTCTAGCGTTAGTTGACCGCCCATTTCACTACCTTCCTATATATTGCCATTGAAGATCCGTATGCAGTTTTGAGTTCGTGCGTGCAGTGGTTTAAAAGTTATTTATAATTTCGGTTTCAGAGACCGAAGCGGGTACCCGAGTTGTTTTTATTTTTACCTTTGATATACGACTAATGTGAGGAGAAGGAAGTATTTTCGGCATTTTTAGTAACACTGTTATACTCAAACATTATTATAGTCATGACAAATTTTATGAGAAACAACAGGCGCGACTAGAACAGACGATGCGAGATATAATAGCGGAGGAGGATGTCGACAACGCATTTTATGATGATGTGCGGTCGTCTGACGAAGATAATTTATTGGAAACTAGAGAAATGAACAGTGACACTGAACAGGAAATATCTGATTATGAAGACATTAGTGAACAAGAAACTAATGCCATAAGATATCTCATTATTTTTATCTAGGTGGCAGAGAGTGTCGGTCTGCGAGACCGGTGCGGGTACTGATGTCTTACAATTTTGAACGGGTACTGAAGGGTTAAGATAGAATTGGTTTTGGCCCATTTTTAAAAATTAGTAAATTACTGCATTTGAAAGCACAACGAATTAGTTCTTTGAACCGCCTACTCGAGGCATAGGAAATTGCCCAAAGGGCAATGAATGACGATTCTATTCGGACCATGCTCAAAATGCGCGCGAAATATACGTGTTTAAATGAATTTATGTTGGTTTACGTCAAAATTTTAAATTTGTTAAAAGAATGCGATTTAGCTGCTGAAGACGTAATCCACAAGCAAGCGGATAATGCTTTTTTTAATATTAATTGCACACTGGATACGCTGTTTCGTACAACTCCCACATTTAGTGAAAATCATAAAACAACTTCGCAAACTAATGTCAAATTGCCAAAAGTTGCCATTCCGAATTTTGACGGAAGTTTTAAAGCGTGGGGCACCTTTAAAGATTTATTTCACCAACTCGTTCATAACAATGTCAAATATACAAAAGTTTCAATATTTAATCATGTCACTTTCCAAAACTCGTTTGTTGTTTTGAATTTAACGGTAACTAACGACAACTACCCTCAGTCCCGCAGGCTTATAAGGTGCTATTTGAATGTTACCAAAAAACGCAAACCTTGGCAACTTAGTATTGGAAAGAAATTCAAAATGCCACCCCATTATCCAGTGAATCGCCGGTTTCCATGCGCAACTTGTTAGATATATTCATCGATAATCTCGCCGCCCTAAATTTTCCCGTTGAGCAATGGGATTTCGTTTGTTTAATTTGCTTTTGGAAAAATTAGATAGGGAAACACGTAGGTCTTTTGAGAAGGAGCACAGTACAGTGGAGCTTCCGTCGTTCGAAAGCCTGAAAAAATTTGTATCGAATCTTTGTGAAGCATTATCTAGAACTGATTACCCATTTTCGAAACTGTCAGTTTTCATATTTCCCAAAGCTGCACCCGCAAAACCTTATTTCGCAAAACCTAAATCATCGTTTGTTGTAAATAAGGTCCAAGGAAATTACACGTGTACTTTATGTGATGCCAATCACTCGTTATCACGATGTCCCCAATTTTTTAAAAAATTTGTGTATGACCGTTATTTGTTTGTAAAAGATCGAAAATTGTGCTTAAATTGCTTTTCACATTCGCATATTCAAAAGAACTAACTGTACGTCAGCGTTTGTATGTCGCACGTGCTGATCAGCCCATCATTCGCTACTGCATTTTAATTCGAATTCTAGAACCGCAGAAAATTTAACTTCGCCAACAATCGCGCAGCAACCTATTGTTCCCAGTAATGCTCAATCAGTAGTACCGACTGTTGCTGCTAATCAAACAACAATCCCTCAAGCATGCGGTTCTCAAACAGTTCTTACAAACACTGTTGATGGACGGGCTACAATTTTGCTGTTCACCGCATTAATAAATATTATTGATGTTTGGGGTAATCCTCGTACGGTTCGCTCCTTATTAGACAGTGCGAGCCAAGCTAGTTTTATTACAACAATGTGTGTAAATACATTAGGTTTACCTCGATCTAAATCTATAATACATATCCAAGGTTTAGGTCAAATTTCGTCCACCGCATCAAGCGGTACTCTTAGATGTGAAATTCGTTCACAAACTAGTAACTTTTCATCGCTTGTTGAATTTGCGGTATTAGAAAATATTTGCGCTTTCATACCAAATACTCATCTCCATATATCAAACTGGGACTACATTTCTAGCATCCAATTAGCGGATCCACAATTTTTCATTCGCGGTAAAATTGACGTTTTGCTCGGAGCTGATGTTTTCTCTGAATTAATTCAAAATGGGAAAATTGTAGGCAATTCCACTCAACCCACTGTAATCAACACTGTTTTAGGGTGGATCATGATCTGTCTAGTGGCTCATAAATCTCCTGCAATTGTTTCGTTGTTTATAGTGTCTTTAGATTCTCTAGATTCAACACTCAAAAAATTTTGACGTCATTTTCTGTCGGCCAATAGAAGGCCGACAGGAAAGGGAACATTTTCTGTCGGCCAATAGGAGGTCGGCAGGAAAAGAAAAGATAGTTCTTAAAGTGTTGTCTTTCTCTTTCTAACGCAAAGACTTGCGCAGTCGTCCATTAGCGGTCCATTTCTATATGTCGATGCTTGAGCCACCTTCAACTCCTGAAGATCTCTTGTGAGAATATATGTTTAAAAACTCACATTTTAGAACTGAATCAGGTCGTTATACAGTCTCTTTGCCCTTTAGGGGCCCAGAACCTATCTTCGTTGACACTCTCTCAGTAGCACTGAAAATATTTTATCCGTTAGAACGTCGTTTTGTCCAGAACCCTTGCCTTAAAAAAATATACTCCGAATTTATGAAGGATTATTTAGATAGCGGACATATGGAAGTAATTACCGAGCCTTGTTTCAATAAAACCTCGTATTACATTCCCCACCACTGTGTTTACAAGCCAGATAGCAGCACAACAAAACTTCGTGTAGTTTTTGATGCCTCCACAAAGTCAGTGGATCAGCTATCACTTAATGATTATCTGTTGGCCGGTTCCAAATTACAAATCGACATCGTCACCATTTTACTTCGTTTCCGTCTTCACTCTATAGTTTTTTACAACTGACATTAAACAAATACGAATAAATCCGTCTCATTCTGACTATCAAAGAATAGTTTGGCGTTTCAACCCTGATGAACCTGTTCAAGATTATCGCTAAACACAGTTACGTACGGTGTTTCTTTTGCTCCAGTTCTTGCACGTAGAACAATTCATCAGTTAGCTGTTAATGAAGCAGCTGTTTTCCCCTTGCGCCGAAGGTTCTTTGAACTGATATATACGTCAATGACGTAGTAACTGGCGTGAGTTCCATCGATTCGGCTTTCGAATTACAAAGACAGCTTACTGGCATTCTGCAAAAGGGTGGATTTGATCTTCGAAAATGGGCTAGTAATCACCCCGCATTACTTGCCTCCCTGCCCGGGGACTATTGTCAAAACCCCCTTTCTTTCGATTCTGAATCCGATGTTTCGGTCAAAATTCTCGAATTGCAATGGTCAGATTCTCATTCAGATTAAATACTAGTGTATTAAAGAGTTGCACAAAGGGTGTAATACTTTCGGAACTTGCAAGGACTTTTGACCCTCTTGGATTCCTTTCTCCTCTCACCTTTTTTGCAAAGCATCTTATTCAGCACCTTTGGTGCATTGGGCTTGATTGGGATGAAACTCCCCCTGCGGACGTGACTGAGTGTTGGGGTCAGTATCCAACTCAGCTACCACAGATATCTTCTCTACAGATATTTCGTCTTATTCACAAAACCTCTGCGACAGCTCGTCGGATTTTGCGATGCTTCTGAACTAGGTTATTCTGCGGTTGTTTACGTTCGTATAATTTCTAAAGATCTGATAACTGTTTTGTTGGTGTGCGCCAAATCTAAGGTGGCACCACAATGAATCTCTCTCCCACGGTTAGAATTAAGTGCAGCCTACTTATTATCTAACTTAATGTCGTTTGTTCTCCACACTTACTCGAATGACATACATTTTAATCAAATATTCGAGTGTGTAATGTTATTTTAATTTCTTTCTTTAACTTCGCTAAATTTTTAAGTACGGCCCTGTGCCTCGAAATTACAATTGGACTTATTTGAACGAATGTTAAGATGCTTGCTACCTGCAACTTCGTGGACGCTTTCTTGAAACCTTTCAGTTTAGTTGTATTCGCTGAATTGTGTTTATGAATTCACTCTTTGTTTCGTTTTGCGATAACTCAGTTTAACGCTTCGAGTTCTTCGTATTAAAGAACTCAATCTTGTTTTCCCACGGTTTTGACTTGGATTTCTCAGTAGTACACATGCAAGCTCTTTGAAATTGCTTCTAGCAGCATTTAAATGTTCTGGAATTTTCCTTTATGCTTTGTTTGGCCCGGGGCTTTTCCCGAGTTTGTTCGGCGAGAATGGCATCATGCTGCGTGGGAATTGCTCTTCCGATGCGGGGGAGTGATCATCGAATTGCCCTGCGAGTTTCTTCTAAGTTAAATAATTTCCGTTGAGCTGTGAACTAGAGCAGACGTGAATGAATTGTGACCGCCGGTCGCCGCGAAGGCGATCGGCGGGGGTCGTCAAAGAACTTATAGCTTCGCGTTTGGTTTCTGTGCCGCTAACTAATTTGTGCCTTTTCGGTGATTTGGTGGAGTTTTGAGTGCCAACACGAGTTCGGCCCCAGTCTTGCTTGCCGAAGGTTCGAAAAGAACTTTGAGGTTTTAGTGCAAAGTTATAGGTTAGGCCACGTAGTTTTTGGGGAAAACGGCGTCCTTTGTTTCGTATGCTATCCGCTCACTAGGAGATGAGGGAAGCAAATTTGTCTTCGTGCACATCAAACCAAGACGCCGCTTAAGTTGATCCCGCCCGTGTTCTCGTGCAGTTTAAGAAATTTTTCCCTGCAAATCCTGACTACGTGTGCCATCCCGAAACCTGGAACAATTTCTTATCGGCCGACACTTCACCGTTCTCTTTCATCTCAGTGGGGGCCCGCATCACCCGCCAAGCATCACCGGAGGCCCGTTCTACAGCATCACCGACTACATGCTTTGTCCTAAGGTAGGGTGACAATTTATATTCGCTTCGCTTAACCCGAGTGCCTTGTGAAGTTGTGTTAATCGTTTTATTGTGCGCTACCTGAGGTTCACGAACATTGCTAGCGCTAACTTGATATAACTAATATATGTAGGAGCTTCACTCCTGTTATTTTCTTGCCTGGACTGTAATTTAGATGTTAAGGTAATTCTTGCTTGGGATTCCCTATATTTTCATTTAGGATGTACTGCTGTATTGAATTTGAGTTCACCGTGGGGTGATATATTAAGTGTAAATTTTGCCAACTCTAGCCTAGTTATTTGTTGCATTTTAGAAACCTTTGGTCTTCAACCAATTACGGCAAAGGCCGATTGTAAATGAGTGTAAAGCCAAAGCATGCTCTGTAATTAAGCAAGCTCTAAGATTTGGGCTGTTGTCAGTGTTTCTAACCTTTCAGAAGGGTGGCCATCGTAGGTAAGTCACTTGATTTTAAGGCCACCCTACGTTTGTATCCGCCGACCTGTGGAGCTTGGCGAGTGACGCTGGGGTGGATTGCATCAAACCTAGTGGACCGTCTCATAGCTTCCGTGAATTTTCTTGCTTGGGGTCACGAAAGCAATTTATTCTTCAAAGCGAGTCGCGCCTTGAGCAAACGTATAGGCTAAGTCTTCGTCGGTCCCTTTAAGCTATCGAACCACCCCTTCCTGATTGAGCTAGACTGAGGGTAACAGAAACACTTCCATCTGTTTTGAGACATTTTAAGATCTGTGTCATTACGGAAACCGGCGAACCCTTCACTCTTTCCCCGATTTTGTATTTAGTGTGAGCAATGTCGATTGAATTAAATTATCATGTAACACGTGGTCTGACTCCACGATTGTTTTGTCATGGTTAAATTAATCTCCTCATTGATGGAAAACCTTTGTAAGCAATCGGGTCAAGAAAGGATCCCTGCTCGCTTGTAGCATCATGTTCGATCACTTGATAATTCTGCGGATTGTGCTTCTCGTGGCCTGCTACCTTTCGAGCTCGTTGACCATTCGTTATGGTGGAGTGGACCTTCGTGGCTATCTTCAGCAGAAGATTTTTGGCCAAAATCCGACTGGCATCCTTCCAAAGTAGAAAGTGCCTCTTCGATATCCCTAGAGGAAAGAAAGCTAACGCTGGCTACCATGGTTCATCAGGATATCTTTGATCACCTTTTAGTTCGGTTTCTCCCTTACCAAAAGTCCAGCGGATTTTGGCATATTGTCTACGATTTCTTCATAATTTGAAACATCCTAATGAGAAACTCAGTGGTGTTATAGTTGCTTGCGAACTACATCGCGCTCTTTTGGTCTTAGTAAAGCGTTTCCCAACAGTTAGTGTTTGTGGATGACCTTAATGCGTTGCGCTCTAAGCATCCGTGTTCGAAGCAAATTCGAAAATTAAATCCATTTTTGGATGAAGGCGGTCTTTTGTTTTACTCTGCATTATCGTATGATAAAAAACATCCGGTCTTATTGTCAAGCAATCATCGATTAACTCATCTTCTAATCGAAGATACATACCGACAATATGTTCATCCCGGATTAAAAACTTTACATTTTTTGTTGTTGCAAAATTTTTGGATATTATCGGCCGAAAGAGCAATTTGTCGTTGCTTGTCAAATTGCCACTCTTGTTTCCGGACTAAGGCTCCTTGACTTTTCAGGGCTAATTTTCCTCCCGTCCGAGTCAGTCAAGTGAAGCCCTTCTCATCCGTGGGCGTTCATTACGGGGGGTTCTTCATTATCACAATGACCAAAACTCGCGGAGCTAAACCCATGAAGGCCTATCTTTGTCTTTTCGTTTGTTTGGCAACCAAAGCAGTTTATTTAGAACTTGCATCTGATCTTTCCACAGAGGCTTTTCTAGCAGCCCTTCGCCGTTTTGAGTCTCGTCGTGGTCGATGTTCCCATATCTATAGCGATTGTGGAACCAATTTAGTAGGAGCCCAACGCCAGCTGCAAAGCTTAATGCAACAGGTAGCAGTATCTGAACGCATTGTGTGGCATTTTAATACCCCGTCAGCGCCCCATTTTGGGAGTATCTGGGAAGTGGATATTAAATCCGTTAAGTCGCACCTTTTGCGAGTTGTGGGCGATCAAAGGTTAACCTTTGAAGAATTCTATACAATTTTAGTTCAAATCGAGGCCGTTTTGAATTCTCGTCCTTTGTGTGAGATGAGCTCCGACCCTAACGATTACTCAGCTCTAACTCCAGGCCATTTTTTAACGTTGGAACCTCTAACTGCAATAGCAGATACCGATCTGACCAACGAAAAAATTAATCGTTTAACTCGTTGGCAACTACTACAAAGGTTCCATCAAGATTTTTGGAAGCGATGGCATAGGGAATATCTCCATACACTTCAACAGACGCACAAGTGGAATAAGTTGTCCCATATCGGCCCTGGTATCGTCGTTCTGGTAGTTGACGATGCAGCTCCCCCTTTGAAATGGAACCTTGCTCGGGTGGAAAAGCTCCATCCAGGTCCTGATGGTGTTTGTCGCGTGGTTACCATTAAGACTAAATTGGGATTACTGCAACGCCCTGTGGTAAACATTTGCTCCCTACCATCCCCAAAATAATTGATTTGAAAATACATTGTATTTTGGTGGGCGGTTATGTTAGTTGTAGTTTTAATTAATATTTTTGTTTGTTTATTGCGTGTATTTAAAGTTTAGGATTCGCGTTTTAGTTTAATTTATTTTTGTAGTGGATTGTATTCTTCTAGTTGTGTCACTCCTGTATTCTAACATGTGGTTCATTTTCCTAGAAATCCTAAAATCTTAGAGCCCTCTGGTTCAACCCCGAAAAACGTCCTTCGTTTCTAAAACTAATTGGTCTCCACCCGTCGAAGAGTGAACAGCTCTTGCTTGTTGTCGCCGGCTAATTCAATATTGTGCGCATACATTGTACTAATCGTGAAATACGTGTGTATCTCACACTGCATGTTCAAATCCCTCCTTCAGCGTTACGAAACCACTCACCTCCAAGCCTTATGTACCTGTACCTGGAAAGAATTAAAGGTAAGTGACGCAATTTTGTTTGTTTATAGTCCACTTGTTTATTTGTATCGTCGCGTTGTAATTAATCGCTCAACGACAGTGTGTAAAATTGACTTTTAGTTGGCAGTTTTAAGTTCGTAAAACGACTGTTTAGTCAATAACATGTTTTCATTAGTTCACGTCGTCAGTAGCAAAGCGTTTTAAAATTTTTAAACATGCTAAATTACGACCGCTTGCTAGTAATTCTAAAATATTTACAGTGTCTTCTAGATTCTATCGTAGATAAAATATTGTACGCATGTGTATGCGTCAAAGCATCTTTAGTCACTCGCGGGGCTTAAAACGCTCGCTCACTCGCGTTTCAACTCTGCCCCACTCGTGACTAAAGACTAGCTTTATGCAATTGTATGATAAATTACTATTATTTATAACGTTTATGACAGATGCTAAGTAAAAGTCCCACCCTTAATCTATTTGTTTTAGTAAGATTTTGTAAGTACATTCCTAGATAAAGATCAATTTTGGAAGTACATTCATGAAATTTTGGAAATCAAAGGCCACTTCGTGTTTTATGTATACTGAACAGACTATACATTACACTCTGTTCACATCTTTTTTGCATGCAGGTTGGCTATGACAGTTTTCCTATTTAGCTGTGTAAAATTGCTTTTCTAGGCTCCGTAGCTCAGTGGATAAGTATTCTGGCTACTGATCTAAGGGTCGAGAGTTCGATCCCCCGATCCCGGTGAGGTTTTTAAAAATAAAAAAATGCGGTAATCCAGGCCTAGACCTTGTCCATTACAAACAAGTACACAAAATTACTGTTTTTACATTTGAGGTTATGGTTTCCAAATGCATTTAGGTTAGAAAATACGACAAAACACATTTAAATGCACAGTTGCTATTATAAATAACCCAATAGGTTGCCATATTTATCATGGTGTAAAGAATACAAGGTGTAACGTTCCGCAGAATGTGGGCGGACCTCAAATTCAACCAATAGGACATGGTCCGACAAATGGCACGATTGGTAGTACTGAAGTGTATTGTTGAAGACGCTGTCGATGTCAAATTCGAGGTTAGGTTTTGCGTCAGTTGGTGTCAGATTGACGCAAAATGTAACCTGCTAACCCGGAATTTGACATCGACTGACAGTGATAGCAACATATACGATCGCAACCATGGTTACACCATGATCGCGGCCGTGATGGATTTCCTGAGCAGGACCATCGGGGATTGGTTGACATCTCCCCTCTATTTTCTGAACGACTGCCCATCCCGGGAGCGTTTCACCTTGTATTCTTTACACCATGATATTTATAATCTACTCACAATGTTTTCTCCTCGCAGCAGGTTGTGTTAGGGTGGGATTTTTGTTGGTACACATGCGAAATAACTAGACATGACAGAATTGGGTTATGTTGTTTTTCAAATTGTGGTCACAGAATAATACCCTAAATCAGAATGGCCTCTCTCTGTCGGCGCTTTTGATGTCAGCATACTCAATTTTTGTGACCTTGAAATCGTCCGCCATGATCCTAGTGGTGTGCAGAGGCGGTAAATTCAAAATTATGCGCCTAAATTTTAAACTGAACAGAAATAATCCGTACGTTTAAAGTCCATGCAATTTATATGGAAATGCACAGTACACCATGTGCCACCAAAAGATCTTTTCTGTGCACTCATATTAAATTAATATTTTAAAACCACTTGCACAAAAAACATAACCTTCTTATAAGTACACGTGTAAAATATGGTAAACAGCTGACTGCACACCACCAGAACTCGCGCATGCGCAAAGAAAAAACTAGGTCAATTTTAAGGCGACAGGCCATTCTGTATTATTCTGTGTTGTGGTTATGATTTTAAAGGTTTGCATTGGTGCCAGTTAAATTTTTGCCATCTTCCGTAAAATTTTCGACATTTTGACATTAAACTTGCAACAATGTCAATAAAGCAGTTGTAAAAAATGTCACAGTTTGATTTTTATCACAGTTCATGCATGCAACTTAATAAAACATATAACAGCCTACTGGGAGAAGGAAACATTGTAAATGGTTTATAAGTAGAACAGAAAATAGAACTTTAGCAATTTTTATGTCCATCTGGCAAGAATATTCTATTCTGTCGAGTGACAGTAACCTTTATAGAGGTTATACAACAAAATAAAAATTACTGTTCTGTTACAACAAAAACCCAAGGCCAACCTTCATGCAAAGCGAAAATGAATAGATTATACATTATGACCGCTACTACCTATATAAAATCTGATTTGCCTATGGCTTCGTGTTTGCTACACCTGTACATGGGAGAAGGAAATCTATTACTTAAAATATTATGCGTAGGATGACGTTTTGTAGTAAATCACTTTTTATGTAATCAGTCGGGCACTACGGCCAAACTCTAAAATAGACGGGCGTAATTGTATTTCTATTTATAGTGATTTTTGGTTTCTAAATGTTGCTGTTACGTATCAGTGACGTCCGTGTGTGCAAATGACAAGTGCGAGACTGCGAATCTGCAGTATTTGTATTTTGACGACTTGAGGACAAATAATTAGCAACACAAATGAAAAAATGGGTAGACATTCATTATCGAATTTTATTATTTTACTGACGCTACAGGAGGTGTTCGTAAAAACACATCTTACTGTGCATGACAGCAGTCATGGTTAGTATGCTGTATTTTGGATACTTTTTACCCAACTTCTCAACATTGTTAGATTTTTTGATCTTAAAGTGGAATATTACCTAAAACTGCAATTTACATTTTATTCGTCTTTGTTTTCTTGCAGGATTTGTATCCAATAATCATGAAAGATATTTTGTCGATGACATTACTTCCTTTCATGAGGTAAGATAATATTATTGCCTATCGGCTATAGTGTATTAATTTTATGTATTTTTAAGGAACTGTCGTCGTCTGTCAGGTAAGTTTTTGTGAAGAGAATTGTGCCTTATGTTAATACCAAGTGTTGTCTTCACATTTAGAAGTTCTTCGATTAGCGATCTCAATATGAAACTTCTTTTAAAGTTTGAACCAGAATATCTGGACTTTCAGCAAAGGTAATATTGGAATTGTCATTGTTTAATTATAACTAAATATTTGTATTTTAGGCCTTTAGGCGTACCACATTTGGAAAAGGTTACGTTATTTAATATAGACAGTAATAGAAGTATCGATATGACTTCAATTTCTGGTAGCACTGTTCATTTTCACAGTTCATTTTTTGAAGATAAGGTAATTGCTTTTTAGAATATTATGAGCATTAGTTAATGTTAACAAAAATTTCAGAGAATACCACCGTTAGGAAATACATCTTTTAATGTAGTTTTTCTGGGCCGTGAGGAGGGTGCCATAGAAAGCAATTTGTTTATACACACTACAGAAGGGCATTTTAAGTATCAGGTAATGTATTTTTCATGCAGTATGAATTTCAGACAACTATTTAATGACAAGTATAACCTTGTAATCAGATAAATTATTATGCCAACACGATCAAGGACACATGTTTAAGTATATGCACATGAGATAAGGTGATGTGTTTTTTAGTGACGGTATGAATTTTGACAGCCATATCAAACATCAAGGGCATACAACAGGTCTCTTAAGAAACTTTGCATTCTCTGGGTCAACCAGGTCCTGATAATATGTATAACTGACCGTTGATATGGTTGAAAGGAATTTATTGTTACATCTATTTATGTATAAAACATTTTGCACATTGCTGTAATTTAAAACAAAACTAATTATTGCAAAATGACTAAAATAGCTTCTTCATGTCTGATACTATTTGTTTTATTAATTTTAAACAACACGTTAATTGTAACTTTTGGAATTTTCAATTTTCAGGTGAAAGGTGCTAGTGTATCTAGTCCATACAGACTTAGGCCGATTGTAGGAATCAAATTACCTTTAAATACTACTTTCTCGCCACTTATTCACATGTATAATCCCTATACTGAACCCATACAGGTAAACATTAAACTATGAATTCTTACATGTTTAAAAATAATGCTAATTTTAGATTGTGGAAATATATAGTAGTGGTGGTGATTTTCACTTGGAATTACCAAGTGGAGAGTTAGAAGGCCCCAAGAACATGTGGGAAATCCCACCGCTGCAAAGTAAAGCTGTAATTAGAGTGCGGTTTCATGCACGAACTGAACAAAATCACACTGCCTATGTGAGGTTAGTTATTGTAATTGATTTTATGCAAAAAACACAAGTAGGTGATAGTTTTAATTCGTCACAGCTTAGGTTAAGTGTTATCAAATCATTAAGAAAATAACTCATCAAATATTCCATTTGTTTCTAAATTAATACTTGTTAATTTTGTAAAAAAAAAACATTAATGCAGTTTGGAGTTCTTTACGAGATTTATTACTTTTTTTAAACTTGAGTACTGTTCATATTATTGCTGTTGTACTACTGGGTATTGCACTTTGAGTACAGTTTTAGGTTTTATTTAAATTTGTAGTTGCAAATATCAATAATTGTTTGAGATTTTAGTGTAGCATTTCTGCACCAAAAAAAATTGTAGGGTTGTTAAGGCTTGTTGGAAAGATGTTGTGTTATAAAAAAAAGAGATTTAGGTAATTAGTTAATTATTTTAAAAATAGAAAATCAACTAAACAGAAGCCTCTAATATATAAAAAAGAAGGATTTGAAAAAATACTTGTAGTGTGTTATATTGTTTCTCTTTTTCTTTGTAAAACCGAATTTTCTTTATTGTCTTAGTGTGTGTTTTATTCATTTTTGGTAGAAGTAAATGTTTTCTGTGATATTCCTTTTATCTTAGCTCTCTACATTCTTTTGTTTTTATTTGATAATTTTTTAAAAAGTTTTAGTATATCAATGATTAACCTAATTAAAAGTATTTGTGATTATAGACTGTTACATGGAACTAAGCTACTCGATAAAATATTATCATTTGAAATAGCAAAGTATCTCTATTGTCGAAAATGATGTACAGATAAAAGTCTAAACTTGATAACTTTTAAGATACTATAAAGGAAAATCATTACATTGGAGAGAAAATTATAGAATAGGTATTATTAATTAACATTTTTGGATACCTTAGAATTATTATACCAAATGTATTGATTAATAACGTTAAGCCCTCGTCATAAGGATGAAAAAGTTCAGGGTTAGATTTTTTTTTATTTTACTGCAAACTGAGAAAGGATATTGTACTGATAATGGGCAGATATTTTCTACCGATAGAAAGCTTTTAGTCTATACCTGCCGCAGCGAACAAATAGAGTGGCTTATGCAACCCAAATTAGGCATTTTCGGTTCATTACCGTATGCGAAAGGGTTAACTGTCAAGGTCGAGACTGCCTCAATGCAGAACAGTTTTGAATCTTGAAGTTCTTACTAATGAAGTTTTTAAACGTCCAAATGACAGAATTTTTAAGTAATGGTAACATTAACCATAACTTCAAATGGCAAAACAAGATAATTTTAATTCTGAGTAACATTTTTAACAACAAATGAGTAAACGTCTACAGCAGAGACCGATATAAAAAATCTGGTGTGACACACGCACACAACTTCCTTTTACAGTGATCTTATAATTAGCCTAAAATTTGATTTTTAAGCATTTGTCAAAAATTATCAAAAATTGCAAATTCTACAAAAACGGTACAAAATAGAGCGTTAGTTCAAGAGACAAATTTTCACATATAATCTCATAAGAGCATTAATTCTTTCCGGAAATTTTTTGTGTGTGTTCCAACAATGTCATATTAATTTGCCCTCTATGATTTACTATTTTCTGTTTTTTTTGTACATTTGTACATTGATTTTGTTTAAATAAAGGCATTTATTATTATTATTATTATTATACTAGATTTTTTTCTCTGAAAGTCTGCCTTTTTCGAACTAATATTACGGGACTATTAAAGGAGTTGAAATTGGCAATCCATAATATATTCCACTTTTTGTACACAAAAACTATTGCTTAAAAAAAACTAAGAGAACAAAAGGTTTTTAAGTAAATCGGGCTTTCCAGTACGTTTTTTTGAAATCGAATTTTTGTCGGTTAAAATTCTAATAAAAACATTTACAGGGGTTACTAGTTTTGACCTCTTAAAGCCATAAAATCATTTGTAAGTAAACCTTCTATTGATAGAAAAGATTTGTCAATTTCATTATAATAGCCTTTTCCATTTTCAGTAAAATAACGAAAACAATTTTATCCCCCTTCGAATATCTCTGTAAGAGTTAAGAATTAGACCAACGTTTACAGGAATATTTTTCATGTATGACGAGCTTAATCCTTGATTTTGACCAACTACCTGGAGACCACTCTGTATAATAATAGAATTAATTCACTCACGGCCTCCTAGATTAATGCGAGACTAACGTCTCTATTTTAGTTTAAGGCGTTTTTTATAGTTTGTAGAGGCGCTACAGTTCGTTGCGCTTGTGCGTCTGGTTGCGTATTTACGTATTACAAGTTTGTCTTATTTTTTTTAAAAGCATACGTCCACGGCCTCCTGTATAAATATTAATCCAGAAGGTCTTAGCTTCAGAATCACAAAAATTATACAAATGTGGCGAGCCGCGTAGAGACGTCAGTCTCGCATTAATCTAGGAGGCCATGAATTAACTATATTGATTTATGCAGGGTGATAAGTAACCAATATACCGGGTGTCTTAAAATGAATTACATCTAGTATGCTTTGAATTTCCCATAATGCAATCTAAAATTTTACTTAAAATTGGCAAGACTGTAAGTCTATGTCAAATTCGACGTTAGCAGGTTAGATTTTGCGTCAGTTTTGACACAAACTGACGCAAAACATAACCTGATAACCTCGAATTTGACATAGACTTACAGTATTGCCAATTTCAAGTAAAATTTTAGATTGCATTATGGGAAATTCAAAGCATACTAGATGTAATTCATTTTAAGACACTCGGTAGTATTATGCATAAGTCGGATATTTTATTATTGAAGAATATTACCCTAAATATTCCAACAACCAATAGTGTGAGACTATTTATCTTAGTTTTTATGGAAATAATTGAATTCAGGCGATAATTTTGTACTAGTGCAATAGAACTATCCATTTTTTTAAAATAGACCAATCTCCAACTGATTACCTGATAAGCGCCCTAGGGATGTTTATCAAGCGATAAGCGCTTTAGGGATGCTTATCAACCCTGTGGATGATGTCATAATTAGAAGTGGCAATGCAACAAAGAAGCAAACTGAAAAGACAGTGGAAAAAGTCCGATAAAACATATAATAGACTACTGCCAAAAATGACATCATTCAGAGAACAATTTAAGTCATAATTTGTGTACAGGTTTTGTGTAATAATCTTCAAAATATAAACGTGAGCGACACACAGATAATTTTGCCCATGCCAAGAGTCATTGTGCCGGTTGTCTTTAGAAAGCTGTTCTCAGGACACTTCATTGCAACCAGCATTTGACTGTTGCCGTGGGCAAAATTATCGGCAAGTATGTCTTGCCCTTCCTATATTTCTAACAACAATTTGCACAAATGCACAATTTCAACGCTAAAATATTTGCTGAGTGTACCTGGAAATTAGTAATATTTAAAGTTAGGTTATGTTACATGTGTCAAAAATTAAGCGACATAAAAACGTGAAACAGAAATAATTCTAATACATGTAAATGCATTTTGAAATGTAATATTTAAAGTTAGGTTACCTAACTTTAAATAATATTAATTTTCAGATACACTCAGATAATATTTTAAAAAATTGACATTCACAGTTCACGAGTTTTGTGAATGGATTATGTATCCAGATTGGAGGAATTTCTAATCCTCACATTCTTCATACAGTTTTAATTCAATACGGAAGTATTTCCGAACACTAGTTTATTATTAAAAAGTGTTGAATAACATGCCCTCTCTCAGTTCTGAGAATTAGGAACAGTTATTCTGGGCCACCCTGTATATGAAACTGAATATACCCATCAGTAATTATAATAGTAGTCTTCAGCAACAGAGGATGTTAAGTTTGGCAGAGAGATGAAAAATAGTCGATGTAATGCTTCTCTACAAAATAGTAAACCCAGTCATCAATTGTCCCCAAATTTTACAATACATTAATTTCGACGCTCCACCTCGCTCTTTACGATTACCGCCATTGTTGAACATCCGCATTCAATAACTCTTCTGTCTTAAGAATGTGCAGAACATACAGCAGTTTGTTTTTGGACATTGATATTTTTTATTTAACCTTCCTGAAATTTAAAGAAATGCTATATTCCAGGGTGTTTCCTGGATGAACGTTACTAAATTAGTAATTATATATTAATGTGTTTCTTTCGGCCTTTACCAAGTATATTTTGTGAGTTGGACAGTTTTTTTAGTTTTAACATTTAAATTATTGCTATATAGTCCGGCAGTCACGGGATAAAACCCAACAATTTCGTATTAAGTTTTTTTCAAAATGGATTTGGTGTCTAAGGGTCTCCTAGTTTTGATATCCAAGTAATGACAAAGCGTCATCCTTGAGCAACTCCAGATACGGGGTGTCCGAAAAGGAGTAAGTGGGTAAAATATCACTCTTTTTAAATTATTTGTAAATTTTACGTAAATAAACGAGTTTTTTTACAAATGGTTTGTTTCTCATAATGTATATATAAAATAAAAACAAAAAATTATAAATACAGGGTGTTCCAAAAGTATATTATTATATTAAAAATTCTCCTGCTGACGTAGTTTGAGCGGCAAGGACAGCTAGCGAATGAGTACTGGTTTTGTCATTTTGCGATGAGATTTCTGTGTCAAAATTGTCAACAATAACCTGGGTTAGTGTAGCATCATTTCCTTTAGTAATTCCAGTTAAATTTACATTTTTAACCACCTCAAAAGCGGCAGCGTTTTGAATCTTAACAGCTCATCATAGGTGCATGATATTTTAAATTGGTTCAAAATATTCACTAATTCTTTTGAAAATCTAAACTTAACGCCTACAACTATTTGAAGATTTGTAAATGTATTATATAAAGTCGGTGAGACGATACTCCCAATTAAAAGTGCCGGTGGAGTTTTGTCCAATTTAGGTGATAGCGATTCGCAAAATTTTAATAGAGTTTTATTGCAATCCGCTAACACTGTTTCGTATTTTACATGTAACTTATATTTCTCTTTATTCCTCTTTACATCAGCAACTTCGCGTTTTATTTCTTTTGTTATTTTGCCAACTGCAGTCTCAATATCATCAGCGTCATCCTTACACGACTTATTCTTAAGGTCGCCGCGACTTTGTTAGGGAATGTTATTATATTTGCATATCCTGAGGCAGAAACTACTATCAGTTCATCAAACTGTTTCTTGAGGGTTTTCATTAAATTACCTCCAGTAAGTTGATGTCCTCCGCGATCCGAGTATATATTGTTTATATCTATCGAATTCCAAATTCTTTCTTTATTGGTCAATATTTTTTTTACTGTTTCCTCGTAAGGAATATCTTCTTCCTCGGTATCCGGACTAAACTGTCGTTTTGCTGAAAGCACAGCGTTTTGACCCATGAATTTATTACGACAGTCCATATGGTATCTGGCATCTAAGGCAGGTAGGTCTGCCACACAGCCAGCTAATCTTAATCTAATTTCAGCAGCCCAGGTATCGTTTCTTTTCACGCACGTTTGCAAAATGGCTTCCTTGTTAGAAATTTTCTTTACCTTGTATTCTAAAGCTAGGAATTGAAAGGACGGTCGCCATCGATGAGGATTCGAGTTTCGTTGTTGAAGTTCCCGTTTCGGTAACAGAATTTCCTGGAGATAAACATTTCTTCAAGTTCTTCAAACTTAAGTTTTTATGCGCTGGGCACCAGCAACGGAAAGTTTTAAAGTTTTTTTTCACAAGCAAATTTAAAGTTAAAAAAACACTTGTTTTCGCTCATATTTAACTAAACGTTACACTATACTCCAATCTGAAGAAGAAATCGCTATTAGAGATCGTATTACCATGATACAGGAATATTTATGCTTGGTTTCTACCTAAGAAACCTTCTCCAACGTTTGTGTGTCTGTTTGTTGTTTCAGCCAAAAATTTTTGGGACACTCTGTATCTGTCATGCAGCTTCGTTTTTAAACATGTACGTTGTTATTTTTAGCTGAATTTTGAACTGGAACACAAAATATTCTCATATCAGAAATTCATTAATATTATTAAAACTTTATAACACAGATTTTTTAAACACCCTGTATATGGCTGAAACTTGTAAAATCAATAAATTCAATAAGTTAACGCACAACTAACCATACGATAATAAAGTAGTATTCAAGTTTAAAGCCAAAAACATACAATCATCTTATTGTTTTGAAACACCCTGTGTATCTCAAGTTGCTCAAAGATGCCGGCTTGTCATCAGTCGGATATGGTAAATAGACATATAAATCTACGAGAATCCGTTAAAAAAAAACTTAATACAAACATTTTCACTTCAGGGACTAATATTTAGTTTTATATCGAGAGATCCAAAAAAAACTGTTCCTCAGCGGGCTGTGGAAATTCAACTTATGAATAATATGTTGGTGGCACTGTAAGTCTATGTCAAATTCGAGGTTAGCAGGTTAGGATTTGCGCCATTTTGTGTCATAACTGACGGAAAACCTAACCTGATAACCTCGAATTTGACATTGACGTACAGTGTCACCAACATATTATTCATACGTTGAATTTCCACAGCCCGCTGAGGAACAGTTTTTTTTTTTTGGATCTCTCGATATTAATGTATAAGTGGATATTGTATTCGGTTTGTCCTGTTATATCCCTAATAGGTAAATAAATAAATAAATAAATAATTTCTTGAGGAAATAGTACGTAGTGCAATATTTTTACGGAATATACCACTTGTACTAAATATTCCCAAACTACTTTTTCTTGCTAACCACTCGTGAAGTTAATCGTTATAATTCAATGCACTAGGGATATTATAAATGAGAGTTGATTAAACGGACAAATTGGGTAATTTTTCTAAAAAAAAAGTGCTAACAACAAATTAGCATACATAATAGTATATTATGTATCAAGTTTGATAAACGTCATTTTAGTCACCAGTTTTATTAATCACGAGCGAAGCGCAGCGGAGCGAGTGTTTAATAAAATGAGTGACTAATAAGTTTATAAAACGAGTTGCATACTATACTTTTTCTACGACCACAAATTTAGAAAATATAACATCATATTATTTCATTAAAATTTTGACATTTATTATATTAGGTTAAATTATGCTTGACAAACGTAAAAGTGACGGTTGAAAACTAACTTGATTTTGGTTTTGGCTGTGGCTAATAAAGCAAATACTATTTGAACCTAACTTCACCCCATGACTAAAACATCGTTGCCAACTTCAGCTCATGACTAAGAGGCTCTTTAGTCATAGGTTATGAAGGCATGATTAAAAGGTCACTTAGCGACGTGTATGTTAGTATGTTAAATGGCATTTTAGTTACAGGAGTAGAAAAAACATCTTAATATCTGGACTAGTTTTATTTATTTTTCCACGACCAGGAATAGAAGTCGGTTTCTATAGCATGAAAATTGTGACAGAAGTAAAACATTTACTCCCTAGAGACTAAATAAGACAAAAAATTCCCTATGGAGTTTTCATTATGACAGGTTATCAGGTTAGGTTTTGCGTCAGTTTTGACACAAACTGATGCAAAACCTGACCTGCTAACCTCGAATTTGACATAATTGTGAGCTCTTGCATAATGACTTACAGTGCCACTAAAACTTTAAAATTTACCATAGGCTACTAATTTTAAAATAATTGTAACTAAAATGTCAATAAATAACGTTTTGAAAAAAACAGGTTTTCGTTTTAAATCTTTCTGCAACGTGAAAAAAATTGTATATGCAACTCAGAGAGAATGCTATTTTGCTTCAGTGCAACTTCTGACTCGAGGGCAAATTGTACCTCAGCAAAATAACGTATTTCTCTCCCTCATTGCATAATCTACTATTATTTTTACACTAAAGTAAAAATTATACCGTAACTATGGTAAATTTATGTACACACGAGGTTAGTAGGTTAGGTTTTGTTTGTCATTTGACACACACTGACGCAAAACTTAACCTGCAAATCTCGAATTAGACATATACTGACAATACACTTCAGTACTGCCAACTGATTCAGGCTATCCAGGACCTGCTGCAATTCAGTTTTTAATAAATTGTAATTGTTATTTTCCAAATTGAGAGATTCCAAATTTTGGAAATGTTTGATGATAATGTTCCCAAAAGTGCAAAAAATAGCGTATATACCTCGGGACTAAAGTGCCTAAATCCCTTGAGTGGTTGTTGCCCTCGGGCTTCGCCCTCGAGGCAACAAACTCCACTCGCAGGATTAAATGGTGCACTTTAGTCCCTCATGATATAATACGCTATTATTCAATAATTACATTATAGAGAAACCTCCAAATTAGTATATTATTATACGAGCATATAATGGATGCTATTATTATACGAGGATGGCGTTTAAACAACGAGCGAGCGAAGCGAGCAAGTTTTTTAAGCCATCTGAGTGTAATAATATCTATTATATGCGAGTGAAATACGCTATTTTATTTACAACTACTTTATTTTATTTTAAATGTAGATTAACAGTAAAGTTCGTACAATTTGTAAAATTAATAACAGGTATATCTGCTATATCTAAATTAGAATTATTATTTTCGGAATTTGAGACAGTATTAACATTATCAGGTAGAACAACATTATTAGAAATTGCTGTAGCATTTATAGATCTAGTAATATCCGAATTTTGAATTGAATGATAATTATCTGACGAAGTAGATGGCTGATGTTGCTGTAAAATGGTATTGACAGTGTTCACTTTATTTGTAAGTGACTTCTCAACGTATCCTTCTGCTACAGAGGTCGATTTCCAACCTCCGTGAAGTTTTAGATACAGGGTATTAGCACCTCCATCTGTGAAAACTATTGCCAATGATCTTCTTAAACAATGTCCCGTGTATTTTTGCGCATTAGGCAAGTTCAAATATTCTGCTATTTCTTTTCCGAATGATCTAAACTTATTGATACCAATTATTTGGACAGTGCATTTATCATGTTGTTAATTCAGAAAAAAAGTTTTCGGCTGTAGTATGACGTGGGCGTAAATTTTTATAGGTTTTTACAATATTGTAATATGGCCCAGTTATAGAAAATTGACGTGGATTTTTACTTTTTGTATGCGGAATATCAACCAGGAAAGTACTGCCGTGGCCATGAACATGTTGCAGTTTCATACAATATAATTCGATAGATCGACAGCATCCCATTACACCCATAATAAGGGCCACCTACACTATTAAATATCGAGAGATCCAAAAAAAACTGTTCCTCAGCGGGCTGTGGAAATTCAACGTATGAATAATATGTTGGTGACACTGTACGTCAATGTCAAATTCGAGGTTAGCAGGTTAGGTTTTGCGTTATTTTGTGTCAAAACTGACTGAAAACCTAACCTGATAACCTCGAATTTGACATTGACGTACAGTGTCACCAACATATTATTCATACGTTGAATTTCCACAGCCCGCTGAGGAACAGTTTTTTTTGGATCTCTCGATACATTAATAATTGAAACAAATGCAAATTTATGTACTTTACCTTAGTCGCAAGATATTTCTTATCTGGGACTTCATTTATAAATTGGCTAATTTCGTCTGCTGTAAGTATTTCTGCTTTTTTAGCCCTGTATCCATCGGATTTCATTTTTAAAAATGAAAGTAATTTATTATAATTTTCAATGTTGATGTTTTCGTAAATATTCAGCGTGGATCGCAACATTGAATATATGGTTCATAAACTTGATTATTTATATTTGTCAGCAAGTTTGACGAAATATGCCAAAACGTTGTTTTCAGAAAATGAGCTTGTATTTTTTCTTAACCTCCATTCCATAACATCTTTGTATGCGATATCATAAGTTTTCTTCGACTTTTCTGGGAGTAAATTTTTTGTAGCTTGTTTGGCGGCTTCGCGTATCTCAAGGGGAGTACAACACAGTTCATCACTATTGTCGCTATCGTTCTCCATTTTAGGTTTTAGACGAAAGAAGCGACAATTATTATTTTCAAACTGACAGACTGATAACTGTCAACTCGAAAATAAATAAAAGCAGTTCATGGCTTGTTTGATTATTTGCACATAAATCCGTATTAGCGATGTAATTATGGTGGTATCCATGCATTTATGGCGGTATCGATGTAATTATGAGATATAAACAACAGGCATTGTGATTTTAGTTAATAATATATATCATAATTGACAAATAATCACAAAATAACAACGGTATTGTTTAATAGTTGTAAATAATAGTACATTACAAAAAAGATCAAGTACAATAAATCGAAGAAAACAGTGATCTTTTAAAGGAATTAAGAGACGAGAAAAATATGTCACAATTATTAAATACTTAATTTTTAATAGTTATGACTGTAAAGCAATATAGAACTAAACTTTTTTTTCGGTTTGGGCAAACTTAAGTAAATTTGAGTTGTTTCTTGTGTCTCAGTTTTTCAGGGAAATTATGTGTACATTTTAAAGTAATCTAGGAGGATATCAAGGAGTTTTTTTTTAATGCATCTATCTAATTCAATTTGTTACTAACAAAGTGAAGAGTTTATCTCAGCTGCAAAATAGCCACTTATGATATAAGTTGCGATTGAAGTGTTTTAGGCACGCAACGTGGTTTGTCAAAGGAGACCGAAGGTCAAGTTTGACATCCTGTCAAGTGCCTGAAAACTTCTATGCAATGCGTTATTTAAGATTTTTTCTACTTTGCATAAAAATAATGAGCCACTTGAGTTTTGATATTTCATAAATGTGACAATCTGCCAGTCATTAAATAAAGGAGGCAGCTTCGACGTTTTTAATATGAAAAGAAAAATGCAAAAACAGTGCTTTAATAGATGCCATTAAAGCACTGTTTTTAGTGAAAGTTTTCAGAAATGGGCCCTTGACGCCGCTTATCCAACAACTCAATAAATATTGAAAAAACATACATTGCATTGACAGCCGTGAAAAGTCATAGTGACATATTGGAAAGTATCAAGAGTCATCTGTAATTTGCGTTATACATTTGGCCGTACTGAAGTGTTGTCAATCTATGTCAAATTCGAGGTTAGTAGGTTAGGTTTCGTTTGTTATTTGACACACACTGATGCAAAACTTAACCGGCAAATCTCGAATTTGACATAGCTGGACAATGTTGCTGCCAACAATACAGTAGTGAGTGACATGGTTTTGATCTCACTAGTGGGTTATAGGTCACTTTAGAGGTCTAAAATCGATCTAGTAATAGCCTTATAACTAGGAGGAGTTGGATAAAAGTACATTATTAGAGCCTGTTATGACAAAAACAAAATTTTTCAAATTTGCCAATTCTAAATTGTCAGTGTTAAATACTGTGCAGCATACCGTTTTGTTAGGGCAATAAATAAATTTCACCCGCTTGCGACGCTAATGAATTATTTGACACTGACAATTTAGAATTGTCAGATTTGAAAGGTTTTGTTTTTGCCATAATGAAATGAACAGGCTCTATCAAGCGATAATAGATGATTGCTATATTTAGTTTTTAACGTCATTATAGGTAAAACACCTCGACACCTGTAAAGGTACAAGAGGATGAGATTAAGTAAGTATAGATAAAACACTTTTTTCACAAAGGTATGAAGTTGCAAAAGGGACTTTCAAAGCTTCTATAACTAAGCTCCACGCTAGTCTCCTGTCAAGTGCTTTCAAACTCCCAGTAATTTCACTCAGGCATTCAGATTTTCCACAACGTATTTGATATTGTTAATTTAATAACTGTTGTCTTTGTGCTCGTAAAACTTTAAGTGCATACACTAGCAAGACGTTTAAGTTTTTACATTCAGAAGGGCGGTGGAGGGTCATTAGGTTTTTTGCTTTTTGGTGGGTCGCGAGATTTAAAAGGTTAAGAAACTATGTATTAAGGTGATGATTCATATCATTGGTTTAATGATTATTACTACTATCAAGAGATCCAAAAAAAAACTGTTCCTCAGCAGGCTGTGGAAATTCAACGTATGAATAATATGTTGGTGACACTGTACTTCAATGTCAAATTCGAGGTTAGCAGGTTAGGATTTCCGTCAATCTATGTCATAACTGACGGAAAACCTAACCTGATAACCTCGAATTTGACATTGACGTACAATGTCATCAGCATATTATTCATACGTTGAATTTCCACAGCCCACTGAGGAACAGTTGTTTTTGGATCTCTCGATACTATTGTGTAACTTTACCTTTAGTTTTTAAAACTGATGGAATTCGCATAGGCATAGTGTTAAATTTTCTTTGAGTTTCCTGGCAGTATGTCATATATGTAGCAACGTCTTGTTTTGAGTATAGTTAGTCGTTTGTTTCTGATTTTAAAATCTCAAAGTGTTTCTAAGCACTTTTACATATTGAGCAGCATTAACAATGCCTTCTGTGGAGTGTAATTTTTCATTACCTCTGCCAAATATAAAACACAATGAATGAAAACAGAAGTTGCCATTTTCGTTATGGATATTAACTAAGAAGTTCTGAATTTCGTGGAAGTAAATATAAATGACCATAAATAAATCATAATTTATTACTACATAATATTTCAACTGTTCTTCCAATAATACAGGTCTCTTTTATTTATTTATTTATTTCGTACTCAGCCAACAGCCGTTAGGCCAATTATAGGCGTTGCTGTACATATTAATAATTATTGCAAGTGTGAATTATGGCCATAATTCGTTCTTTAATATTTATTTACAGCCTAGTTGACGCAAGGTTCCTTCACCATTTCTTGCCCTTTGTTTTTTCATCCCTGAAATTTTCCAGAATTTCTTTTAAAATTTTAGTGTGATGTAACCACCTTACTTTTAACCTTCTTTTTTCTTCTTAAACAGATCTTTGAGGTCTTTGTTTGTCCTTGTTATCTATATTTTTTACTTTCCCATACCCATAGGTATAGGGAAGTATTGGAATCATGAAAATTTTGGAAATCGAGATTTTCACAGAAATATCCGTTTTGGGACTCTAGGAACCCAAAAAAGTGGTTTTTAAAAAATGTCTGTCTGTGTGTGGGTGTGTGTGTGGGTGTGTGTGTGGGTGTGTGTGTGTGTGGGTGGGTGACGCTCCTACAGCCGAAAGTATTGCTCCGATTTTTATGCGCTTTGGAATGCGGGGGTGTATCGAAAATTCATCGACAAAATAAGCTTTTCAAAAAAATCTGAAACCGGAAGCGGAAGTTACGCATGTTTTTTTGGTATCACTGTTTTCGTGATTAAAATTTTGAAAATTTTATCGCGGATAACGATAGAGGGTCATAAGACAAATCTGATAGTTTTTTTCCGAACTCGTTAGGTTTAAAATGAAGGGCGCTAGGATTTTTTGAAAATTTTGAGTTTAACGCCCTATTACTCAAAAACGGATGAATCGATTCAATTGATTTTTGTTTTCTGAATAGTATATGAAGGCTAACATGAGGTGATATAAAAAGTGTTTTGAAAAATATTAAGGGGCCTAAATTACAAATTTTCAAAATTTTGGAAATTTTCTAAAAATCATTTCTCAAAAACTGCCCACAGGAATTTGTTTAAACTTCATACACTGATAGACCCCGAAAAGGGCTATCGATCTGTTTTTTAAAGAATCTCATGAATTATCTGTGGCGCCCTCTACGAAGCTTTGAAGTTTGAAAATTTAAACCCCTTTAATTAATAAACAAAACAAGATAGGTAGCTGGGGTTTTCACTGGATTGTTCAGTGCATAATGGAGCATATGAATATGCAAAAAAATATTACACTCGTGGATATATGTAAGCGCACCGGCCCCCTCCCCCCTCTATTTTTGAAAAATAATTTTTTTATTCTAACGGTTGTTATATTTTTGCGTCAAAGAATCTTTTTCCGCGAAAATAAAAAAATCGATTTTGTATGCCCTAGAAAATATAATTTCCAGGTACTTAGAAAATTTCACCTCGGTGCTACAGCCGTTTTGAATAAAATAACACATAAATAGCACAGTGGCGGCTTGTCCACTTGGCGCCATCTACAGAAGCTCGGTGGTCACGTTTTGAACTACACATCTTATAACATAAAATCGTAGCTTTCTTTGTTTGCGTGTAACTATGTTTGTTCGCTATCTCCTCCGAAGATACTGGACCGATTAAGTTGTACGATGGCTTAAAAGTTTGCTAATTTTCAGACTTATTTAATTAACTTCTCTAGGCAGCAGTATAATTTAATTAACTTCTCTAGGCAGCAGAGCGGAGCGCCTATAGCTGTCTAGTATTAGCTCGGGTGCGCGCATTATTCAAACAGGAGAGTGTGGTTGTGCGGTAAGCGTGCTGGCCTATCACGCGGGAGCCCCGAGTTCGATCCCGTCGATGCATCTTTTTTTTTAATTTATATTAATGAATCTCTCTTAATTTTGCGAACAGAAACGTAGTTCGGGTGACTCACTAGTTCTTTTATATTTACCCGCAATTTACGTGAAAGTGTAAACGCTTATCACGGTGAAGACGTGAGTCATGGAGTTGAAATTTTGATATGTTGTAAAGACTGTTGAATAAAGACGATATGAACAGTTTCCAGTATGGGAAAGTCCAGGGAGGTAGTCACGTCCACTTTTTCTACCTTGCCTCCAAAGATATTTCTTGAAATGTTGCTTTCTCATATACAATTTATTTTATTAAGCTTTCTAATACCTACGTTACCACGTATTGTATTACTGTCTTACCATACCTACACTTTGTTGCACATAACATTTTTTTATTTTAGCAATGAATGTAACATTCCCACAACTATTGCTTCTTATTAGTCTTAGTTTTATTATTTTTTCCAGGCTATTATTTCCATATTCTGTTATTCGATAGTCCAAAAAGGTAAAACTGGATTCGCTATCAATGTATATTAATCTTAATTTTATATTGCAATTTTTTAAGTAAATTTTGTGTTGCTTCCTTGAGCAGTTTTACCATCTTGTATTACTTTTCTGCTATCATATAAAACAGAGAAGTAAATTATTGAAAGTAAAATTTTCCTCGTTCCTAATGTCAATGTATTTTTTCTTTGTTTTGCTCTCTTCTTTTTCAATGTTTATGTTTGGGCTTTGTTTGATTCTTGTAATCATTGTCATACTGCCACCTTGTTTCACCGTTCCAAATTGATTGTCTCTTCTATCTTGGTTTTTGTTCTGTATCATCTGCTCTATTTGTTGTATGTGTCTTTCTCATATTACCCTTTGTGTTGGCTAGTTTTTTGCTGGTATCACTGTTATCAACCCTGTTAACTGTCCATTTCATTCACATCTTGTGCTGTTTGTTTCCAGTTCTGAAATGTTTTGTTTTTGTGGTGTTTCCGCTGCGCATTTTGAGGTTTTAGGCCGTTCGTTGACTGAGACGACGCGATTACGACGCAACTGACAAGAAACTCAAACTATAATCGCATGGCGATTGTTCTATGGGTTTATCTACTTCACTGTACGCTGAAGTAATTGCGATGCGAATAATTTGGGACTTGCACAAAAGAGTTGCTCGCAACAATGTCAATCGTGAGGCGATTAGTCGTGTTGAAGTTGATTTATAAAATAATAATAATAATATTATTTATTTTTTCTCAAAATTTATACAAAAATAAACTAAGTAAATTTACTACTTATCGTTATTAACGTATTTCACCCACTAAAGGTGCACTGCTGGCTCCTGCGTGTGGCTGTATATGATAGTTAAAAACTTTTAATAAAATATCAAATATGTAAGAAAATTCAACCAAATTAAGAGCTAATAGAACAAATAAATCACATGAAAAGCAACAAAAATAGATAGGCACCATGGATCTCTTCGCTAATATTATTATATTGATTGACTTGTGAGCCTAAGTAGACAAATTCTTTCACACTTTCAAAATTATATTCGCCAATCGTCAGGTTCTGCCGTATTCTTGGTAGTCGGCTTTCATCAGTTACAGCCATATATTTAGTTTTGGTTTCGTTTATTTGTAGTCCAAGTTTTTCAGCAGCCGTCTCCAGGGCAATAAATGCCTCTTTCATGTCTAGCACACTTCTCCCAATTACGTCTATATCGTCAGCATACGCAAGTAGTTGTACAGATTTATTAAATATTGTGCCCCGTGGATTAATTTTTGATTCCCTCACTGCTTTTTCAAGGGCGATGTTGAACAGTAGGCAGGATAATGCATCTCTTTGGCGAAGGCCTTTATTAGTAGTAAATGGGCGGGATAGATCCCCCTGTATTCTAACTTTGCATTCTACTTGTCTCATGGTTAGCCTGGTGAGTTTAATCAAGTGACTGGGGAATCCAAATTCTTCCATAGCCTTGTATAATGCTCTTCTATTAATGCTGTCATAAGCGCTCTTAAAGTCTATGAAGAGGTGGTGGGTATCTATGTTGTACTCGCGGGTTTTTTCGAGTATCTGTCTTAGAGCACATAACTGGTCTACAGTCGATTTATTTGGCTGAAATCCGCATTGATAATTGCCTATTATGTTGTTTGCGAGTGGCTTCAGTCGTGTGTACAGTATATATGAGAATATTTTGTATGCCACGTTAAGCAATGTGATTGCCCGGTAGTTAGTGCATTCTAACAGATCCCCTTTTTTGTGTATAGGGCAGATAATTCCAGCATTCCATTCCTCTGGAAATTTGGCCTCTTCCCATACCTTTCTAATGGTTTTATGTACAATTCCAATTAGTTGGCTGCTGCCGTTTTTGTACAGTTCAGTTGGTAGGCCGTCTGTTCCAGGTGCTTTATTGTTATGTAGCCGTTTTATTGCGTTCTCCACCTCTTCTCGTGTTGGAGGGTTCAGGTTTTCATGATCTTCGCCGATTTCTATGTCTTCATCTTGTTCTTCTATCACGGTGTTTTGCTGTTGTTCTTCATTGTCATTCAGTTGTTCTTCATAGTATTCTGCCCACCTGTCCAGTATGTTCTCTTTGGAGTTTAGTATGTTATTTTGTTTATCTCTATACATCGTTACTCTAGGTAGAAAGTCTTTCCTCATGTTATTTACTTTTCTGTACATTTTCCACGCTTCATTTTGGTTATTGAGTTGTTCTATCATGTCCAGCTGTTTTTCATTGTGCATTTTCTTCTTATGTTTGTGTATTATCTTTTCGATTTTTCTTAGTTCTCGGTATTCTTCATAGCTCTTCCTAGTTCTTTGTGTTGTTTGCATTTTCATGTAAGCGGCGTTTTTTCTTTTTGTTGCTTCGGCACATTCCTCATCAAACCAGTCGTTGCGTACTTTCCTTGGTTGGTTTCCCAGGACTTCTTCTCTTGTTTTCCTTATTGTCTCAGTGCATCGTGTCCATAATTCATGTATATTATCACTTTCCGCCCATAGAGGTTTTGCTAGATATTTATCCAGGGTCAATTGGTATTCCCTAAGTTTAATATTATCCCTCGTCAGCTTGTCTATATGGTATTTTTTACTTTTGGCTCCTATCTGTTGTTTTTGTTTTGATGTTCTAGCTCGTAGTTTAGCAGTTACTAGGTAGTGGTCCGAGTCTACATTTGCTCCCCGGAATGATCTTACATCTAATATATCTGTGGCATGACGTGCATCAATTAGTAAGTGATCTATCTGGTTTTTAGCTTTGCCATCAGGGGATATCCACGTTTCTTTATGTATCTGTTTATGTTCAAAATATGTGCTCATGACTGTCATGTTGAGTGAAGCAGCACAATTAATTAAGAACCTTCCATTCTCATTACTAGTTGGATGAAGGCTATGTTTGCCAATGGTTGGTCGATACATTGTTTCATGACCTATTTGAGCATTCATGTCCCCGAGGATAACTTTGATATCTCGTTTTGGGCATTTCCTGTAGACTTCCTCTAGTAATTCTTAGAACTCCTCTTTCTCTTCATCGGGCTTCTCGTTAGTTGGTGCATGTGCGTTAATGAAGCTGTAGTTAAAGAACTTCCCTTTCATTCGAATCATACATATTCTTGGATTTATTGCCTGGAAATCTATTATTAGGTGTTTCACTTTCTTTCTGACAATGAATCCTGTTCCAAACATGTGATCTGATCTATGGCAGCTATAATAAAAGTTATAATTCCGCCTTTCAATTATGCCTTTGCCTGTCCATCTAACTTCTTGGATAGCTGTTATGTCTACATTATATTTTTCTAAGACTTCACTAAGTTCTTGTAGTGCACGCGCTCTGTATATTGTTCGTACATTCCATGTGCTTATCCGTAAATCGTTGCAAGGTCGTCGTCGTGGTTTCAGTCCGGCTTTTAATCCTTGAGGTTTCGTAACTATGTTTTTTTTACAGGTGAAGGGGTTATAATAATAATATTATTTATTTTTTCTCAAAATTTATACAAAAATAAACTAAGTAAATTTACTACTTATCGTTATTAACGTATTTCACCCACTAAAGGTGCACTGCTGGCTCCTGCGTGTGGCTGTATATGATAGTTAAAAACTTTTAATAAAATATCAAATATGTAAGAAAATTCAACCAAATTAAGAGCTAATAGAACAAATAAATCACATGAAAATCAACAAAAATAGATTAAATGAATTATATTACATTTTAAAACTTGTGACAACTTAACTAACATCGAAGACGTGCACAACCTGTCTGGTGGTACTTAACAACCATTCCTTTAGTTGCCTCTTGAACTTATTTACTTGCCTTGTTTTTGTAATGGTAGCTGGTAATATTCCATAGCATTTTGGAGCAAGGTAATCAAAACATCGCATGCCAATAGTTCTGTGTTTTTTGGGTGGTTTGACTTCATGGTGTACGTTCGCTCTGGTTCCGATTTGGTGTTGGGTGTAAATGAACAAAATGTTTTTTATGCAATATAACACGATTACTTTACAGTATAGTTGTCTGATATCTAGTGCTTTAGTTTCAGCGAAAAGTTGATCACTACTGAATTAGAAATGCACGATTTCATTATTCTTCCTGTTAACGATATAACTTTTGGCTGCATATTGTATACAAGATACTGGCAGTCAATGTCAATTATAGATTTTCTATTTTATAGGTACCCAAAAATTTTATTTTCACAGTAAAAAGGTTTTTCTGATATTTTTAACCGAACTTCGTAGCTTTTCTTCAACTTTATTATTAGACCATTAGCAACAAACTCCAAATGGGTAATTTTATGGTAAATGAGTGACATATAGACGTATGTTCAGCTGCTATATTAATTGCTTTGATGTGCATAACACGCCGTCGTGATCGTATTCTTGGTGTGTCGTAGTTGCCTCGTAATCGCATCACAGTCACGTCTGGCCTTAGTGATAGATGACTGTTAATAAATATTTGTGTTCTAGCCAACCTACCATTTCCACAAAATCCCTTGACTTTCCCACTCTTACCTTTTCGTTTTCTTGGTTCCCAATTGAACTTGTTCCTTTAGATTTCCTTTCAATTCCAATTATAAATAAGTAATGGTATCGTCATTAGAATTTAAGATTATGCAACGTTTTTCTGTTAATTTCTTATATGGATGTATAATTTAGGATCAAATTGAACAACACTGAAGACATTTTGGTGGTTCCTTTGGAGGTGGAAGTGACATCGAACGCAGGTCTTTATGCTCCACAGGGCTCTGTGGACTTCGGGGTTGGCGGTTCGTTAGACACGCCAAAGCAGCTAAGCCTGTTTTTACATAATCCCTTAAAAAAGGCCGTGAGGATTCATAGCGTATCTACTGATTCGAAAGCCATAAAAATTGACTACGAAAATGTTAGGATACCCTCTGATCTACGAAACTCTAAGGGAATCTCAACTGCCACCAAAATAGCTACACTTACTCTTGATTGTACGTATTTTTAATTTAAGACAAATTAAATAATTCACTCTAAATGGTCTCTTATAACACAAACATTGGTTTTAACGCCAAAACTTGAAATTGGAATTTATGGTAGATTCACTACATACTATATTGGGTGAATTTTTCTAAGGATTTTTATTTAACAAATTGGGGTTTATTAAAAAATCTCTTAGCAGACTAACGTTATCTTAAATTGCTGATAAAATAGTTTACATATATATTTTGTAATTGTACTATGCAACTAGTGTGTTTACTTTGTAAATTTATTTAGAATTTTGTCATTCTGTTACATAGATATATGTAATTGTAGGGAAAGCTGCACATGAACACAAAGAGTTTTCTGGAAAAATAGTGGTCAAATATAAAAATGGAAAGAGTAAAACAGAAATCCCATATTATATTACTGTTTTGGAAGGTGGCCTCTTGTTTAACTCATCCATTACAACTTATTTTATAAATGAATCGCCAAAGCAAATAATATCAAGAAACGTCATTGTAAAAAATGACTTTCTAACGCCTCTCGCACTGACTAATGTTTCGCTACCTGCAGAGGCGCAGAATTTTTTTAATGTATGTAACTTGTCGTACCTAAATGTCAATGCCATTGTTCATATGTTTGTTGTAGATACTTAGTTTTAAACCAGTGATTTTAAAGCCGCAAGAAGAAATGACTGTTTTTACACTCAATTTAAAAACTGACGCTGCAATGTCAAACTTAAAGTTGAATTCATTTATTTTAATAGAGACGAATATTTCGACCGTCGAACTTCCACTTTTAAGTTATAATGGAAAACTGCAAGTAGTGAGTATGCATTTATAAATTTCATAGTTTCCGTAATAATTTATTTTTAATTTTAGAATTTTCCATATATAAGCAAAGACAACTCATTAGACCTAGGACTTGTAAGCTTGGATACAAAAAAATATACAAATTTTCTTATTCTAAACACAAATCCGGTTAGTGTTGCTGTCGACCACATTACAACATCGCTGCCAGCGAGTTTTGTTGAAATAGTGGGTTGCAGTAAGGGCAATCATACAGCAGCGCTGTTGCATGATCTATCGAAAAACATGACCAAATGTGTAAGAAACTTAATATTTCGTATCTAATTCGTACTGTGATTGAAAATAAATTTTACTACAAAATTAATTTACAGACAAATTTGGGATCGGACGAATTTGCTATTGTTCGATTAATGGTTCATTCTCCTCATGCTGAAGGTCAAGTGTGGGGGGATGTAGTTGTAGAAACACAATATGAACGACTTTCGATTCCAGTGCACTACAAGGTAGCACAGGGAAAGTTGGAAATCGGACCAGATCGCCTTGTATTTGATCAATGCTTTCCGGTAAGTTGTAGACGCATAAAATGTATGACAGATTGGGCACTGCACAATAGCATATTGTGTATTAAGAGCACAAAGTTGGTCATTGCCGATTGGGAGAGAATGTTGCCGCATGACGTGGTAGCGAAGAGTGGCAATGACACTTTGCGCTTGAAATATATTTTTTCTATATCATCTGGAATGAGCAAAAATTATATATTCTAATAATTAAAAATAAAAATTACAAGTCCATTTTTATTGATTTTAATTGTCAATTTGACATTTAAATTGTCTTTCAAAATCAGCAATCAGCATTAATAATATTGTATGTTAACGTTTATTTTTGTTAATAATAAAAACTGGAGAGATTTCAGTTTCATCAGTCTTTGTTCTTTTCTTAAGCAGCGAGCTACAAAATACTTTGCCGTTTGTTTCCCATAGTAACGGGCAGAAAACCACTTTGGTACTCGCTTTTCAGAAAACGTCAACTTTGCGTTGACAAAAGTGAGCGTAAAAGTTTACTTTCTATAGCAGTCATAGAAAAACGTGTTTAATTTTAATTTCTATTGGTTTTTTTGTTTCTACTAGTTGGACAACGCAAAAGCGTAATTTTTAAAATTTGCGTTTTTGTTACCTGGCAACTTTTATTTATTTTTTTGCCTAAGTCATAACCTATAATTTATAGTTTTGACATTTGTAACTTAATTAATTATTTCTAGTTACCCATAGCTTGACTTAAAAGTATTAACCATGATATAAAGGATTGTTTTTAATCCGGACTATAGTGAATAGAGTTTACATATCGAACTGTCAATAGCCGCCTTGATTGCACAACACAAATATTGCCAACTGCCATGAAATTCCCTAGATTTTGAAATTTAATTTTTTTGTTTACAACAATGTGGCAAAGTAGATAAAATACTATATGATACCTCGTTTATAAGGCATTTTGTAGCACTTACTCCTCGCTGTGCTTATTGGCGTAACTAGGATTTTTGGCTGGGGAGGGCCAAGCCCCCACACCAACCGTCACCAATACCTATGTATATCTATGAAGACGTGAGTTTGCATTCATTATCTGTTCCCATAAAGTCTTGCGTGTTTTTTATACTGTTCTAATATTATATGTCTAAGTAGCATATCAATAAATTATTTTTCGGTTCATAAACAACATTAAAAAATTTAATTTACCTCTCGCAACTCAATGGAGTTGGCGACAAAAAATATTATTCCAGGAGAAACACCTTTTTTGGGAAACATCACTTGGTTTTCATTTATACGTTTTTGAGTCAGTTTTCAAATCTTTTCTCAGTAGAGTTGAAGCTTGCAAAGCAATCCATAACGCCTTCGGGTGTAAATAGCGGGCATTATAACAACGCCCATTCAATATAGCCTCTCGAGCGGTCATAATAAGCGGGCGTTATTATTATGCCCGCTCTTTACGCCCTAGGGCGTTATGGACTGCTTTATACAGGGTGTCTCAAAAAGAATGGGACACCGATTAGCCATAGATTCCTTACGTCATAATAAATCGATTAAACCTAATATACCTTAGTACAAAGTCTCTTCAGTAAGAAGTTATAGGGCCTTGAAGTTTAATTTTCTATTTTTTTGTTAATTTCCATAAATTTAGAGATATCGATTTGAATTTTGGTATACATATTTACTATTATATACTGCACTAATATAAAAAATTTCATAAACTAGACTTAACTGTAAAGGGCACTTTACCTAACTTTCAAAACTTTTTTTAGCTCTATCTTCGTTATCTGTAACATTTTTTGAAATTTTAGGTTATTATCTGAAAGAGAAATTAAAAAGCACAAAAGTAATGTACTCTTAGTTCTTAAGCCTAAAAGCAACCGTTTCCCGTTAAATGCCCATCAAAGGTTTTTGGTTGTCATTAAGATCTGCAATTATCAAGTAGCCATGATCACAAAAACAATGGGTGATGATTGTAATCTAGTAAACAACAACAAAAAATCAATTAATGACGTTGGTGACATCAGGTTTATGTCTTTTGTGCTTACGAAAATGCTGCGACATAACGAACTTTTCAGCATTGGAGAATTTGTTATGTAGCGGCATTTTCTTAAACAGAAGAGAACAAATTCTTATGTCACTAATATCATTAATTGATTTATCATTGTTTTTTACTAGATGACCATTGTTTTTGTGATCATGCCTACTTGATAATTACATGTGTTAGTGACAACCAAAAACCTTTGATAGGTATTTTAAGGTAAACGGTTGCTCCTACGCCTATGAAGTAAGAGTACATTATTTTTGTGTATTTTAATTTTCTTTCAGATAATAACCTAAAATTTCAAAAAATGTTACAGATAACGAAGTTAGAGCTAAAAAAGGTTTTGAAAGTTAGGTAAAGTGCCCTTTACAGTCAAGCCTAGTTTATGAAATTTTTTATATTAGTGCAGTATATAATAGTAAGTATGTATACCAAAATCAAAATTGATATCTCTACATTTATGGAAATTAACAAAAAAATAAAAAATCAAAAATTAAACTTCAAGGCCCTATAACTTCTTACTGAAGAGACTTTGTACTAAGGTATATTAGGTTTAATCGATTTATTATGACGTAGGGAATCTATGGCTAATCGGTGTCCCATTCTTTTTGAGACACCCTGTATACCTCATATAACAGATATAAGCAACAAATAATATATCAGTGGAAAATAAAGTACCTTACGACCCGCTTAGTGTCCGAGCTGTAAAGTGACCCATTATGCCCTCAAAAATAGGGTATAAAGTGGCAAATTCCGCCCGGTTGTACCGTTGCGGCCAACTCAAAGTGCACGGCAGATTTTTAGCTTGTAATACGATATTCTAATCATAGACGTCGAGTTTTGACGTTTACGTTTGTCATCAACTGTCATAGAACTGAAAATTCCCAGACATTTGTCAGAAGCAGAGAAAATGCGAGCTATCGCTAAACTGGAAGACAACTGGTCGCTGAGTCGAGTTGCAACAGATTTGCATGTGAGCAAGAACTGCACTTTCAAAATTAAAAATCGTTGGCAGCAGAGACTTCTGCAAGAAAAGTTTTTTTTTAACATCAGATAACAAAGAATGAAGAGTACAATTTGCAACTGACTATTTGAATGAGATCAACGACTTTTGGAACACAACTGTTTTTTCAGGTGAAAAGATATTTCAATCATTTACCAATTGACGATTAAGGGTGTGTAGACCACAAAATTCAAGATTTGAGTAGCAATATTATGTTCAACCCTTAAGGAGTAATGGGCGTTTCTCTGTAAACGTATGGGGATGGATCAATGCTCACGGATCTGGGGCATGCTATAGAATTAATGGTCGACTGAATGCTGAAAATTATTGCAACATTTTGCAAAATGTGATGCTGCCATCTGTAAGAGAGGTCTTTCCTAAGCAATTTATTTTTCAACAGGCGAGATATTACTTGATTAATTATTTTTGTTTATGTTAACGTAATTGATAACATTATTTTCACACGATAACTGTCCTGTGCATACAGCAGGGGTTGTTCATTGATGGTTTGATGGGAATAATATCAATTTATTACCATGTTCTGCAAGAAATCCGGACTTGAATCCCATCGAAAATGTGTGGGGCTATTTAACTAAAAAAATGTATACCAGGGATTTTGCACCAAACAAAACCGATGAATTATGGGAAAGAATAAGAAATGCTTGGAAGGAACTGAGAGAAGGATACAATATGGAAACATTGGTCAACTCTATGCGAAACAAACTTCAAAGCGTAGTAGCAATTGAATACTGATACATATTTATTAAATACATATTATTATATAGTTTGCTTACTTCTGAAACTTTGCTAAGATACAAACATTAAAAAAGTAATACCTATTCTTATAACCACAAGCAACGCCACTGGAGAAACCCCCATTTAATAAGCTGAAAAATCGCAAAAATAACCATAGTAACAAAAAACCGTGCACTTTGAGGTGTCCGTAACTGTACATAAACGCATTTTTCTCCAACCACACGAATAAGACGCCATATTGTCGAATAATTTTGTATAAAAAGTAAGTCATTTCGGGTTGTTCACCAAGTACCTAGGCAATTGTACACTTTTCGATTCATATTTGTAATAGTACAAAAATGGACGCAAGATAGGGTTTTACATGACAAATTTTAAATAAAAAACAAACGCTTTGTCAATATTCGGCAATCGCCGTCGTTGTTGTTTATTTTCTTCGTATAGTGATCGTTTATTTGCGCCATGAATGTTCTACAATGTTGCCTACAATATTTGATTCTCAATAATAAGTCATATTATCGAATTTATGAGTAGTTGGAGAAAAAATAGTATGTTTCATTCGCTGCGCGTCGTCCGGTGATCTGTCTTACTTATCACGAAATCATGCATTTTTTGTACTAATGAAACAAATAACTATATTATATTGATAAGGGCCGCTTTTAAAGCAGTAATTTTGAGAATGACACTACTTGAAAATTCACAATCACATTTCTTTCATTAATGTTATTTATAACATCGTAGATGATTCAAGCAAACCTTTTTATGTATATATTTGTGCCCCAAAGCCTTTAATAGTACACATTGTAAGTTAACCCTCCATTTATAAAAAAACTGAAGAGAAACTAAAAGAAATGGTTCACAATTAACTGAAAAAAAATAATATGCAGACGAAAAAAATCTTATCAAAAAATTCGAAAAACTAAATTGTATTTTTATACCAATGATGTTTTACTTTCAATATTATTTTTAATTGGAACCATCCGTGCAACATATGGTATTTATAATATACATAATATTTTTTGAAGTGCAAACAAATAATAAAATCCGAAAATCTTAAAATGTGTGTCGGTTGTTAATGACCCGTTAGCTTTATGCGGATTAAATCAAAACCAGATCTTTAAATGTATTTAACTTCTATTTTTCTGGGGTGGGCCACACGGTACTCTGGGAGGGCCTGGCCCCCCTGGCACCCCTGCTAGTTACACCTATGGCTGTGCTCATCGTACCCTAAACTCGTGCGTGCTACAAAATGCTTCTTATAAAACTTGTATCATAAATTTACAGGGACCTGGACCCAAATGAAATAAGGGTTCCGATCCGGTCCGGTCCAGAACAAGATCGAAAATTTCGGTTCGGGTTCTGACCACACCATTTTAGATAGATTTCGGTCCGGTCCGGTCCGGTTTTTTCGGTCCAAAGGGTTTTTTTCGGTTCGGACAAAAAAAAAGGGATTACTTTAGGTAGGCAGCCTTTTCTCGAGCTTTTTTCATAAAAAATATACCTTGGTATCATATAAAATACCTATATAAAATACAATACTCAATTACTCAATGCAAGTTTTCTTGGAAAATCAATGCGTGAGTAAATTGTTTTGTTTTCTCCTTGTCATCTTAGCTTATACCAAGGGTTTAATTATTTCCACTTCAGTTGTTTCCGCTTCTTCTTCATCATCATCAGAGTCATCAGACACACTTGCTTGTGCTTGTCCTTCTCTCATTCCTGGCTCGGTCCTCTGAGGAGTTTGAGGTTTAGTCTTTTTTCTTCTGATTGCAAAATTGAATTTTTTTTATTAGGTATCTATCAACCGACTTCATAAAAATACAAAAACTGAATGCTAGAACTTACAGCTTTTCTTCTTTCTTCTTTCCGAAGATTCTGTTTATTTTTACGAACAATTGTTCCTCTAGAATCTTGTCTTTGACGTTCGCTCTTGTAGGAGGAAGCAGAAACTTTAACCCAGAAAAAAGCCTTTCTACACTAACTTGTGTGGCTGGTACACTCAGTAAGACTCCTGCTAGAAGATGTAACTTAGCCATTTCTTCTTTTTTTGATGCCCAAAAATAAAATATTGTGGGCTCATTGGGTAAATGTACCCTACCCTGTTCGACTTGATAAGAATTCAATATATTGTCAATCTTCTTTGACAGCATGAATGAATTAAGGTACCGCAGTTGTGCCACCGTTGATCAACTTTGTGTTCTGATTCTTTTCTTTTCAAAAAAGCCTCCATCTCATCACTTGATGAGTTTGACCCCACTGATTCAGTCTTGAGATCGATTTTATCAACATGTTTTATATTCGTGGAATTGTTCAAAGCCAGTAGTCTAGCCCAAAGCAAAGTTAAACGCTTTTTTGCTTTTTCCATCTGATTCCAGTCTAGTATGATTTTAAAACAAGGTCCAAAAATATACCAGCTAGGACTACCTCGTTATTCATCAGTTGGCTTTCACGCTCTTTCATCTTTTTTAAAATGCTGGTTTGACTAAAATGTGATGCAACTTTCTCTGTTGCCAATTTGCACTCTTGCCACTAGCCCTAAAATGAACCGAGAGTCATTTCTTCATACTGTAACTTTCTTTTGCATTTCCGAGCTGGTCTCAAAGCCGCCACCACATCTGCGATCCTGTTCCAGTCAGCTTCACCCTAATTTTGAAAATTATTGAAATTTATCAATTCCATGTCTATGAAAAATTCTTTCAATTGCAGTAATCGCTCGAGCATGTCGAATGTTGAGCTCCAACGTGTTAGACAGTCAATGTTTGTTAAGTTTTTGTTTTCTTAACATATACATGAATATTTGTGTTCTCAACGTCTTTACTACTTTTCGCACCCTCAAAATCAATTTTCCAACTTTCTTATTCTGCTTGAATGGATCTTCAATTGCCAACTGCAGCGTATGTGCGGCACACCTCATACCTTTATTGAGAGAAAAAAATTAGGAAGATTTATTATGAAGAAAACTATCAATCATTGCGACTCAGATAACAAGCCTTTTTTAAATTTTATGTATCTATATGATTTCATTATTAGTGTTGTGATTCATATAAATTTAAAATTTGTTTTGCATCGGAGGCGGCGGGGCAGGCGCAAGGCTGCAGGGTGAGAGGTTGGTCGGTAGTGGCGCGAATGTGTCAGGGCAGTGGTGGTGGTAAAGCGTAGTATTGCGCTCAAAAATTGCGCTACGATAATATAATTATTTACATAACAAGACCTAAAAAAAACCGCAAAAAAATCTTTTCTGGCGAGAACCCGAAAAAACCGAAAAATATTTTAAGGGTTTGGGTTCGTTACCTATAATTAATTAAAAATGAAATATGGGTTTGGTTTCGGTTCGGGTCCAGACAAAAATTACGGTTCCGGTCCGGTTTTTGGTTCAAAATCGGTCCGGTCCGGGTCAATATACTATTATTATTTATTTCTTTGTATTCGTTAGTATTGCACTATCCTTCCCAGTTTTATATATGCTTTTTACTGCCACTTTTGCCATTTCGCACCTGCGCTTGATTTCTTTTGTACAGCCACCAGAATTTGTTATTAACACCTCCAGATAAACACATTGGGTAACCACTTGACATTGTCTAATTTGTATTATGTCGGGTCTGTTGTTTTTTCTTTCAACTATCATGATTTTGGTTTTTTCATGGTTTATTTGTATTTCTAGGTTTTGGCTATCTTCTTCTAGTTGTCCTATTAGTTGGTTAGTTTATCAGCATCGGTGGCGAATAGCACAGTGTCGTCGGCATAACGTAAGATATTTACCTTTACTCTACCAATAGAAATTCCATCGTTCCAGTTTTCCAGCGTTTTTTTCATGACATATTCTCCATATATATTGAAAAAAAATTGGGGAGAGAATACAGCCTTACCTTACCCCTTTATTTATATCTAAGTCTTCTGAGAGATAGTCGTCTAATTGTGTTGCGGCTTTGGTGTTCATATACAGCCCCTGAATAATTTATACTAAGTGTTTAGCGACGACCATATCAATCAGCAACTCTCATAGTCGGTTCCAATACATAAATACAGGCTTGTTGAATTCACGGCTCTTTCCTATAATTTGCCTCATGTTTAATATGTGCTCTCGCGTACCTCTACCTTTTACAAAGGCCGCCTGCTCAGCTGGTATTTGCCATTGTAAGTATGGTTTGAGCCTTTCTTGTAAGACATTGAGCAACTTTGCTTCCATGCGAGAGCAGAGCGAAAAGTCTATAGTTTCCATATTTGTCCTTGCAGCCCTTTTCGTGAAGGGGTATGAGTACAGAGCATGTCCAATCGTCAGGCCAACATCCGGTATTCCATATTTTGTGACATATTTGATGTATTATGTTAACTCCAGCTTCACCCATTGCTTTTTAATGATTTCAGAAGTTATGCCATCGATGCCAGGAGATGTTTTATGGCGCTTCTTACTTCCTCTTTAAGGATATACGGCTCTTCATCTTCATATTTGATTTGATTTATATCGGAGACATCTTTGAACAAGATTTCACAGTAGTTCTTCCATACAAGTAGTATTTCATTTATACATACGTATTTGTGACCTTTTCTCCTGATTCGTTTTGAATGACCCACGTTTACGGTGTATAGTGCCTCTCTACGTATTTATTTTTGTCGCTGCAACAAGCTCTTTGTAATTGTTGGTTAAGGTGCCTATATCGATCTCGTTTTTCTTCAGTGTTAACCACCTAAATATTTAAGTTGGCGTCTTTCCTGTATCAATTTCAATGTTTCGTTTGTCATCCAGTGTTGTCTTGGGGTAGCAGTTGCTCTCTTCAGTTGTTCCCTCATCACCTTTGACAGAATGAATTTAGTTTCTTCCCATACTTGGTTTGCTGAGTGTTTTTGCTGTTGCTGGCTAGGGGCGCTGAGAAGTTTAGTCTGCAGTGTTTGTTGCAATTGTTGCTCGTTTGTAATATATAATTTTTGTGTGGTTCTTTTCCTTAGGGGTACCTTTAATTTAAGTTTTAGCCGAGCTGCCAGAAGTCGACTGTCGCTTCCACATTCGGCCCCTAGATCATTTTTACAGCGGGTATTAATCAGGATATAGTCTATTTGGTTCCTGTACCTTCCATCTGAATATTATTATTATTATACTAGCTCATTAACCACAAGCAGTTATGGCTGCTTATTTGGCTGCTTATTTTTAAATAAGCCTTCATAATCCTATATTTGGGATGGATTAATTCCCATGTTGCTCTTTTTTTTAGCCTTTTAAGTCTTTGCTGGTCTTGGCATCTTCTACAGTTTTTGCCCATTCTTTTCTATTTTGACAGTTCTCCCTCCACTTCTTTATTCCCTTCTTCTTTGGATCATCCTCTGCATCATTTAGCCATCTTGTCCTGGGACTACCTCTCCTTCTTGCTTCACTTGGTGTCCATTCCGTCATTATTCTTATTGCTCGGTTTTTGTCTGCTCTCATTACATGTCCTAACCATTTTATTCTTTGTGCTTTCATGTACGTGATGATGTCTTCTCCTTGCATTTGCTCTATTAATTCGAAGTTCATACTCGGTCTGAGTTCATTTTTTTCTGTTCGTTTTGGCCCGATTATTCTTCGTAAAATCTTTCTTTCGAATACTCATAAATCTTCTTTTTTATTAGTCCATGTCCATGTCTCTGTTGCGTATGTTACAAGCGGTCTGATAGGAGTTTTATATATTTGTAGTTTTGCTTTGCTGCGTAAGTATTTAGTATTAACCGTCCCGTACCCGTACTCTAAAACTTTCATTAGAGCCCATGCGGGGTATTTGGGATACCCCAGTGGTTTTTCATGTCTATAACCAATTTGGGCTTTGTTATTAATTTCTTTCTATTATAAATGACATTGAGAACTTATAGCACAAAATTTTATTCAAAATACAAAGTAAAACTAACGTTAAATAGGTATACAAAAATTACAAAATATTGGTTTATCATTGTTCTTTATTGTCGCTGGGTTTGCAGTTTGGACAATATGATACCGTTTCTGTTGTTGTGTGTATTGTGCATACTGATTAGAACAAGTTACACACGAAAAAGTTTTTCTGTCACAAACTCTTGGGCAAAAGTTGCACTTGCGATTGGTATTTGCTGTATTATTTTTTGTTGGGAACATTTTAAGAGCTCCTTTTACATATTGATGATAATTAATACTGGCATTTTTCTGTGCCATAACGTTCGACTCAACTAAATTAGTCGACAATTCACGAAGAAAACATTTCCTCGACTTCTATCATTTTCTTTCCATTTAGAATTCTGCTCAATCCAAATTATATATGCATTGAGGGCAGCCATGTCCAAAATCTCCATAAAAATATGTAGTGGCCATTTTATGATAAACGGACGAAATACGAATACGAAATACAATGAAAAAAATTATTACGCTGGGACCCGTGCGGGGTATTTCACATACCCCACACAAAAATCAATTGATAAAAATAGTTAGATCTTTTTTTTTTTAATCAAACTTCATAATTATTAAGATACTTTATATCTCGAGGAATAGCTAAAATCTAAAGATTATTAAAAAAATGTGGTGAACAGAACTACTCTGGGGTATGTAGAATACCCCACACGGGTGCGGGAAGGTTAAGATAGTTTTTATTCGCATAGTATGTTTTATATCCTATTTGTATTTTTTGTTTTGTCTTTTCGCTTCCACTATAATTTTTGTTATACAGTCTGTTCAACAAAAAAGGCCCCGCCTTCTAGCTACTTTATTATTTATTTTAGACCCAATAAACCTTATATCAAATCAAATGGCACATAAAAACCTACATTTTAACACAATCAACAAATTTTTATCTTCAATTGTTTCAGAGTGGTGACGTCACATGCAATTTTTTTAAATGAAACTATATATTTTTTGACATTTTCTGGTAAAGGTTTTTTTTCTCTTTTCAACAATATAAATATTTCATGCACTTGCATAAAAAAATTTTCGTGAAAAATTACAAAAACTTTTTCACAGTGGGAGGCCATGATACAAAACTGTAAACAAAAGTGTAACTCAGAAAAACAAAACAAATAGTAGCCAAACGCTTTAACTATCAGATTTCAAAATAATCTAAAGTGAAATTGGCAAGACTGTTTGTGTCAAATAACAAACAAAACCTAACCTGCTAACCTCGAATTTGACATAGCCTTACAGTCTTGCCAATTTTAAGTAAAATTTCGGATTGCCAATAAATGTCACGTTGGCGGAATTGTGTTACAAACCTCAAAGTGACGCATATGACAGAGGAACAAACATGGCGGACGTGGCGGTACTCTCCTATATCTACTGGCTCTGAATACAACTGAATAACATGCTAAATATGTATTACAGAGATGTTTTATATTTTTTTAAGTTAAGGCATAATATACAGAACGACTCGGGAAGAAAGTACCAAACTTTGGGAGTGTATATTGCACATAAATTATGGGCTTTCTAGCGATACATTATGTGTAGTATGCACCTCTAGAGTTTGGTACTTTCCTCCAGACTCACCCTGCATATTGTAAAATTGTTAATCACTGATGCAATGTAAAGTATCTTTATTTGTAATTCAGAAAGTGTAAGATGTATTTCAGATTAGGTAGGAATCCTAAAAATATAAAAGGAAAACCGATAAATAGTAGACCAAAAAGGCTGGCTGTCAAAGTTTATTTGAATTACACAGGACAAAATTATTATAAAACAAGAGCAGTTAAATAAACTTATATTTTCCTAATGTAAAACTGAGTTTGAGTTTACAGCGCCACCTACTGCATTCTTATTTGAAATTTAGTACAGCTTGTAATCTTTTCCTTAATTTTTCTGTGTTCACCCACATTTCAGAGATACGTTATGTCAGCGTTAGTACATATATTGAGTTAAAAACACTTTCGTTTTCTTGGATATCTCTTTTTTCCTGATAAAGCTTTTATTCAAAGCATAGAACAATCGTGAAGTTGCCATAATTCTACTGTCAATTTCTGTCTTCTGAGATTGTTGCTTTTAGATAATTTATTAACATATGTTTTATAATTACAATGTAACCAATGAATTGTATTTGTTACAGTCAACTTTCAGCTTTAACATAATAACTGATGCTGAAACGTTGGAAGTTTAGTAAAGATATTTGCCATATATAGGCCATTCACTAAACACAAAAACATTAACTATTTCTTTAAGTTGGCATATACATACAATTTTTGTGCTAGGAATTCTGTATTTTGTTTTGCAAAGGTTTCTACACCTGCATTAAGGTGACTTTGAATTTAAAAATGACAATAAATCTCATAATTTCAGTATCAAAGTACTATTGCTACCAAAAAAAACTAGGACAACGTTTTTTTAGCTGTGTGAATCTGAATTTTTAATTGGCAAGTGATATGTGATTAACTTTCAAATTATTTCAAAACGTCACTGTCAATCATGCCTAAAGCAAATTCAGTTTCAAAAGCTAGGAGTAATGCTGGCATACAAAACGGTGTAACTATTCAGCAAATTGCATGTTGATTTAGTTTTATAACTATTTTATATTGTAGCTTTTGATATTAAAATGTTATGACATGTAAATAATTCTAACCTGTCATATGACAGTTTCTTAAGGTCATTTAATCAACTAAAACAATAAAAATGCATGGCTAGTGGATTTGGAGGTTGTCCTAGTTTTTTGTGGTACCAATAGTACATATTTTAGAAATTCTTGCCTGAACTTTCATAAAATTTAATAAAAATACCTATTAATAAATGCTACATCAATGGTATCCAACAGAGTATTTGTTTAACATCCTTAAAAGTAGTTAGTTATAAGGTTATAACATTTATGATAAATAAATGTCACACCCCTAACCTATTTGTTTTAGTAACTTTTTGTAAGTACATTCCTAGACAAAGATGAATTTTGGAAGTATACTCATGAAATTATAGAAATCAAAGGCCACTTTGTGTTTTTATGTTTACTGAACAAACTATACATATATTGTACGGTACCTACACTATTTTTTTACAACTATCAAAAAAGCAATTAAATGTTTGGAAATTAAGCTGCCTGATACAGTTCAAATTAGGTTTTAGTTGTTTACTGCGCTGAATTAAGTTGTACAAGGCTATTTTTGAATGGTTATAAAAAAAAATATATGATGAATCTATTATTTGATTTTGTTTATAATTTTAGGGAAAAATTTGTTCTCATCCCTTGAGAGTACACTCCACTTTTAATGACCCAATGGTAATTGAGAATATCGTAAGTGTGCCCCCCGATCCTCGACTGAGCAGCAAACATTTGGGTCATATAATGGCACGTTCTACAAAAGTTATAGGCCATCTTTACTTAGATCCCTCATTGGGGTGTCTCCACGAATGCTACTCAGGACTCGGTGTGGATGATACTGGTAAGGTCTAACTTGGTAATCCCATTAATTAATCTTTAATTTTAACATATTTGTATGCACAGCACATTGGCTGCAGACATTGACGTTACCAAACTCCACTCCCGAACTTGATTTAAGCCTGGTCAATGTACTCTATAATCGTTACTTAAATGAAACATCCAATGGTTTAAAGAGATGGCAAAATCTCACTATGAGGCTAGACACTTCGGAAGTGAAATGGCACATTTTTAAAACTCGTGTTAAAATGAGTTGGCCATCGTTAGTTGTAGAAGAAAACTCCGGCAATGGAACAATTTTTAAATTTCCATTAACTCAACTAGGAAATACTTCCTACTACAATATTACTGTTCGTAATCCTTCGAGTCACAATCTAATTGTTCAATTAGTATTGAACCCGACTTATCCAGGATTCGATACTTTAAACGATGGGTTGCCACCAAGTTTCATACCCGACTACACAAATCACCATAAACCAAGTGGCAGATTTTTTTTCCAAGAAAATTATAAAAGGCATTGCGATATATTTAAAAATCAAATGAATCAACATGCACATGAGGCAACACTGCCTCTGCTGTTAAGTCCAGGGGAAAATTTTACATTTACTATCGGATTCAAAGCAGAGGAGCCTACTGTAAACTCGGCATTCTTATACATTAGAAATAATCTTACAATTATAGAGGTAATACAGCTGATCGGACAAGGGGCAATTCCTAATTTTAAATTTGGAAACCGTAAACCAGGTTCCGTACAACCTTTATCGTTTGAACTGACTGAAAAACACTTGAAAGATTGCGAACACAAAAAACATCCTTCGCCTAACCTGACAGTAAAGCGAACATTTACTGCTCGTAACATGGGGGATGTAATAATTTTTGTCGACGGATTTTTCATAAATGGCCTGCCTTGCGAAGGCTACGGCTTTAAAGTGTTAAACTGTGATTCCTTCATGCTCCTTCCTAACAGTACAAAAAAAATTGATATAGCGTTTACTCCTGATTTTACGTTAGCAAAAATTATACGTACGTTAAGTCTCAAAACAAGTTTAAACATTCCAGTAAATTATACTTTGGTTACTACAGTTCCTCCATCGTATTTACTGCCATGTTCAATGGCTTTAACTCGTCCCGTTTGGGAACCTTATTTATATTACATGATGCTTTCGTCGATGTGCGTCCTACTTCTGTTTGTTATTGCAATGATCATAATTGAAGCAGAGCACACCTTGAAAGAAGCCGTAATTTATGTTAGTAGGACGAGCCCTACTACTCAGCCCACCCTCGATTTGCGTCTAGTGGGTGCGCAAACTAGAACTGAAATACGCTCCCAGAAGGTGGAGGAATCGTCTCATAAAGACAAAAAGATTACAGAAAGCAAGGGAAGCGAAACAGATATAATCAGTTTGATGGACGACACTAATAAGACGTTCAAGCATGAAGGTGAGAAATACACAGCTCTTATTCCAGCTACCGGTAAATCAAAAAGGAAATTGTCAAAGAAGAATAGTAACGAGTTAAGTTCTCCCGATAGCACGCACGATTTACACAAGAAATGTTGTGGGGAAATTCAAAAACATAAAAGTAAATGTATAGATAAGCATGTGAGTGTCGATGCTAACGACACTACACATAATAAAAGAAATAGTGATACTATTAAGGAGAATAAGAAAGTTCCTCATCTGAGGAAGAGTGCTATGAAAGGTGATATTGGAGTTTTTGAGGAGGAAACTTCTTCAACCACTACAGAGAGCAGTAATAATGAAGAAATTGATAAGGAGAATGATAAAATTATCAAAGTTCAGGGTAAAAAGTCTCCAATTTCCAAGAACGGTTTCCACTCTCTAATTTCTAAAACCCTTCAAGTAAATGAAAGTTGTAAAGAAACTACAACTAAAAATGATTTTAAGAAGGCATCACGCAAACTTGTACAGAAAACTAAAGAGAAAGATAAGGAAATTCATGAAAATAAAACAGAAGTTAAAGCTAATTCCGAACATAAATCAAAGGGTACCAAAGGTACCGCAAAAGAGCGTAGAGATAAACAACCTTTAGTCAAAAAATTGTCTCTTGAAAAGAAGTCATCTGACAATCAAGCGAGTAGCAATGCAGCTGTTCGTATCAGTCCAACGATGCAATTTAATAACATTTGGGGAGAAAATCGAGCAACGTTTAGCGATGTTGTGGCAAGAAGTGATAATGCATCAACTAATATAGTACAACCACGCCCTCCATTGATGCAGTCTCAAAACCAAACGAGCAAACCAACTATGTATGTGGAACCCTATAAGCAAACAACAACTGATCTTGGTCCAATTGGTTCAAGAAAAGCAGAGTACCATCAAGAAAATCATAACATGAGTTTGCAAGATCAGCAGTTTAATCATCTTTCCAACAGCTTCTTTAGCGACGCTCACAATTTAGCTCTTGAGAGTTCCAATGCATTCCTAAATTTTGGTGAAAACTGGGAACAGCGTAGCACAGCCTCACAGCTGATGAGTTTGATGCAACCAAGTGGTGGATGTCCAACCACACATCCAACAGGTAAGTTTGAAGTGAAATTTGATGTAATTATTTTAACATGTTGAACAGTTCGTCCAAAGCATGCAGGATACAGCTTATGAATAACGTGTGTTAAAAACAAAACATTATCGAGAGGGCTTTGAACTTGATTTTGTGTTACGACTGCATGTCGGTGATTATTACGTCGCTCTACCCAGAATTCAGCGCGCTGAGTCACTTGAGTTGTCAGTTGTCAGTTGTCAAAGTGAGGTTATGTGTTGATATGTAAATTATTGCATAGCTCTACCCAGAATTCAACGCACTCGCTCACTTGAGTTGTCAGTTGTCAAAGTGAGGTTGTGTGCATACGCAATCCATGAAATAAGTTACGACTTTAAAAAATTACTGTTTGACACAAGGGCACTTGATAGCGGTTTTTTTACACACTTTATAACTAAGTCCTGATAGTTTACATGTTTATAATTCATCATTGTTGTATTCAAATAGATAATGTAGTAAATCATATCGACATACTGAAAATATATTGTGAAGTGTTTCTATTTTACTTAAAAATCATTTTAATGTTTTACCACTTTGAAATATGCAGAAATATGCTCTTCTTCAAATGTGTGATGATTACCCTCCATTATAATAAATTTTTTCAGTACTAATTATCTTGCTTGTGGTTATTATAAACCTTGAGGCTCTAACCTCAGTTTATTGATTGTTACGGTTTTCTGTAGATAAATTAGAAATATTTTGGAGTTATGTTAAATTCATAGTAATACCACTACTGAGACTTACACTCGTATTCATAGTCGTTCGCCGGCGATTCGCCGGAGTTTTGTTATGAATATTATGTTGGCGGCACTGTACGTCTATGTCAAATTCGAGGTTATCAGGTTAGTCAGTTTTGACAGAAACTGACACAAAATCTAACCTGCTAACCTCGAATTTGACATAGACCTACAGTACTGCCAACAAACTATTCATAACGAAACTCTGGCGAACGACTATGCATACACATGTTAGAATTTTTACACATATGACAACCGTTATTTTAATAAGCTAATTAGAAGAAGCCAATATACTTCATTTACATACGTTAACGGTGTTTCAAATATCAGAATGTTATTTATGGTATACACAGAGCTGGGCAAATACTTTGAAAAAGTATTTAATTACTAAATGCTAAATACTTTATGAAAATCGAATTTATTTGAATACTAAATACTTTTTTTATGACCAAAAAGTAGTTAAATAATAAATACCTATAATATTTAATAGGTAAATACTTTTATAGAAGTAATTAAATACTTTAAAAGTATTTAAATATTTTAAAAGTATTTAAATACTTCTTCTAGTTTTGAGGTAAAACTAAAATGTAAAAAAAACTGTGAAGTACCTATGTATATAGTAATCAGAGCTGGGCAAAATACTTTTAAAAAGTATTTAACTACTAAATACTAAATACTTTATGAAAATCGGATTTATTTAAATACTAAATACTTTTTTTATGACCAAAAAGTAGTTAAATAATAAATACCTATAATATTTAATAGGTAAATACTTTTATAGAAGTAATTAAATACTTTAAAAGTATTTAAATATTTTAAATAATAATAATAATAATTTATTACGTTTCATCAGACTGTTGTACACAGTATGAAAATAGTCACATTATTACAAAAACAAACAAAACATGGACAGGTTACTACACTTAAAATGTTATGGACTTATCACTAAGGAATTCTTCCACAGAGTAATAACATTTGGCGAGTAATAATCTTTTGATTTGTCTTTTAAAGTGATTGTATGATAGCTCCCGAACAGCATTAGGAAGCATGTTATAGAATTTTTTCCCTGCATGTTGGTGACTTCTCGTAACGCATTAATCTATGAGCATCTACAGTTAAGAAGCTGGAATACCTTGTGTCATAGTTATGAAAGTTTTTATTCATTTTATAAAGATTAATATTATTTTTTATATATAATAAGCATTTGTAGATATATATGCAGGGAAAAGACATTATTTTATGATCTATGAAAATAGGCTTGCAACTATCTCTTGTGTTGATGTTAAAAATCATTCTTATTAGTCGTTTCTGACATATAAAGATTCGCTTACTAAACACACAATCACCCCATAAAGAGACTTCATAAGAAAGGTGACAATAAGCTAAGGAGTAATAAATATTTTTAAGAGCCTTAATACTAAGAATTGACTTCATTTGAAAAATTGCAAAATATGCCTTGTTTAGCTTCTTACATACTTCATCTATATGAAATTTCCAACTTAAGTGATTATCCACCACGACTCCGAGGAACTTAGTAGATTCAGCGGCTGAAACTTTTATCCCGTTAAAATTGATATGAAGATTCTGATCAGTTCCTGGCTTGTAACGAAAATGTAGACAACTCGTTTTTTTAATGTTTACCATGAGCTTATTTTTTGTGCACCATGTATAAAATTCGAGAGCTACAGAACTTGCTTCAGCCTCTAAATCCTCCAAACTCTGAGCTGAGACTACTACCGCAGTATCATCTGCGTACATCGATACCATGTTCGTATTTATATGACTCGGAAGATCATTAACAAATAAAATAAATATAAGAGGTCCCAGCACAGATCCCTGGGGCACACCTATATGCAAATTATACGAGCATGAAATGTTATCAGCAATTTTCACACATAGCTTGCGGTTAACAAGATATGATTTCAGAAGTTTTAAAGCCGGACCCCTAAAGCCTAAAGCTTGTAATTTATTGGCAACAAAGTTGACGTTTAAGCTATCGAAAGCACTAGATAAGTCGAAGAATATTGCGGCCACTTGTTCACCTTTATCGAGCTTTATAAAAACGTTTTCCATGAAACTGTTAGCCGCTCCCTCTGTCGACCTACCTGGCCTAAATCCAAACTGAAAATTGGTAATTATGTTGAATTTCTCTAAAAAGGAGAACACTCTGCTATGAATAACTTTTTCAATTATTTTAGAAAATATACTCAGTATGGAAATAGGCCGATAATTATCAATAGACTCCGTGTCGCCTTTTTTATGAACTGGCACTACAAGTGCTGTTTTTAAGGATGCTGGAAAACAACCAGTTTCAAAAATTAAATTAATAATGTAGACTAGTGGGTCAATGATTTCATGACATGCCATCTTTATTATTTTAATAGATATATTATCAATACCAGCACTTTTAGTGTTTTTTAGGTTACGAATGATGCCCATAACCTCCTCTTTATCAGTGGGATATAAAAAGAAAGTGTCGGCGTTACTACAAGACACGGTACATGAGTTTGCGTTATCATTAACAAAATACTCTTGAAGTCGATTTTCTACCACCGAAGAAAAATGGGTAGCAAATTGATCCGCAACCAATTTAGGATTAGAATTTAGTATATTTTCGCATTTTAGTGAAACTTTGGGTCTACTTTTAGTTTTACCCAATCTGCAATTTACAATGTCCCAAACAATCTTTTGTTGGTTATTGGAGTTGAAGATCAATGAATTATAATAATTTTTCTTAGTGGTAGTAATCAGACGATTATACTCCTTTTTCTTATCTTTATAAAGCTGATGAATCTGCTCAGAATTAACTTGCTTTGCTAGCCAAAACAAGTTCTTTAATTCTTTGCCAGCATTGACAACTGCACTATTTATCCATTTGTTGAATTTGTCACTCTTATATTGACTTCTGCGTCGTAAAGGACAGTTAATAATTATTGCCCAATTTAAAATAGACAAGAATTCATCAAAACTTTTATCAGCATTGCCCGAGCAGTTATAAATACTAGCAAAGTCGACATTAGATAGATAAGCTTTTAAGGAGTTTAAGTTATTGTTATTGATCATTCTATAATAACACACATTACTGTCAAGGTGTTTATTACCTGAAGGGAGGTGTATTTGTAAATTATATATCATCGCCAAATGATCACCCACGTTGGGCTGAACAACAATGGTTTCACCTGGCCTTCCAATATTCGTTATAATATAGTCAATTTTAGTTGAAGACAAGCAATTATTTTTATTGGTCACTACTCTAGTTGGTTCACTAGAGGTATATGTTAAATTAAAGCTCAACAAGACATCTAAAAATAATTGCTTTTCTGACGAATTAGCAATAAGATTTATATTTAAATCTCCACAGAGATAAATATTTTTACAGCTTTTACTAAAAAATGCCAATGTGGAGTTTAACTGAGAGAAAAATACATTTAAATTACTATTTGGTGGTCTGTAAATATTTATAATATAACACTTAAAGTTTAGTGAGTCAAAACTTATTGCACAACACTCGTAATGCATTTCAACAGAAAACTGTTCACAATTAATCTTTCTAAATGTGTACCAGTCTGATTCTTTTGCAAATATACAAGTACCGCCTCTGATATGCATTTTGCGAGAGAAATTAGTCACAAACACGTAATTATTTATAAAAACTTCTCGAATATCATTGTCATTGCACCAGTGCTCAGATATAGCCAATACAGTAGTCTTATGTTCATTCAGGAATATTTCCAGTTTATCTATTTTATTAGCAATCCCCTGCACATTAATTTGTACAAGTTTAAAATCCTTGATCTGAGCATTTGGGTTAGTCGATAAAATATTTCTTGCGTTTTTAGTAAAATTTTGTCCAGGTATGCTTTTATTCAGAGCAATTTCTGCTGCATCGTCTTTGGTTATTAAAAAAACTTGTTTCTATACGACCTGAAATGTTTGATCAGGATGTTACTACCCCAAAGGTCCTGGTTCATTATCTTGCTATCATCTTCACTTTGTACGCCTATTCTAAAAGATTTGTAGGTGTCAAACCTAGTCTTTAGATTATCACAAGATACAACGTTAATATTATTTTTCTTGAGAAAAGTGCTGATGTCTTCAGGTTTAAATTTTGACTGGACCCTCGTAAGAAAATAGTAAGCGCATTGTTCAATACCAGATATCTCCGCTTCGCTGTTTTGCCCAATTACTGTTGTATTAGGTTTTCGCGGTTTTTTTCGGGCGACCAGTTTAAAGTTTTCGGTATCCGAGATTGCACTAGTGTTATTTTCTAAATTTATAATTTTGTTCATTATTTGCTGCTGGCGGGCTTCGTGAACAACTACGTTTTCTGACTGCATATGTGATTGTTTTCTGCTTACTTTCGCAGGACTTTTATTTTCCACAGGTGGTTCTTTTCGATTGGGATAATGTTTTTGCTTAACTTTTTCTTGGAGACAGCCTTGTTTTATTTGATTAGGATCGTGTGAAAGTTGTACTTTTTGAGTTACACATGATGGAGCGACCTTGCTGTACGAAGCGCTATTACTCGATACACATGCATTGCTTGTTGATTCCAGAAATTTGTTCAGGATTAAAACTTGGTTTTTTAAGGAGTCAATAGTAGTTTGATGACTTGAAATGAGTGCATCTTTCTGCAGTAGCAATTCTTTGAGGTATTTGATCTCAATCTGATCACAAGTAAGTGTTAAAGAAGTACTTACAGGAGCAGGAAGATCCGTACTGTGTTCGTTGTTTGAACAACAAATTAACACCTTGTCGTCTGTTATTACTGCACTTTTAACTAATTTGGCACAGCTGGGATGAAAAACCGAAGCACATACAACACATTTCAAACTACTTTGAGCAACTTTATAGCATCTTTTACACGTTTTACTGAGAGCGCCAACAGACACGTCCTCCTCGGGACCAGCCATTATGGATGTCTAGAAATAAATGAACGGAAATATGTAGAAGACCACCAAACAAAGGGGATTACTCAACCCAATAGCCTTACACTGCAAGGTAGAAAGGCTTAGGAGTTTTTTTAAATACTTCTTCTAGTTTTGAGGTAAAACTAAAATGTAAAAAAAACTGTGAAGTACCTATGTATATAGTAATCAGAGCTGGGCAAAATACTTTTAAAAAGTATTTAACTACTAAATACTAAATACTTTATGAAAATCGAATATATTCAAATACTAAATACTTTTTATGACCAAAAAGTAGTTGAATACTAAATACCTATAATATTTAATAGTTAAATACTTTTATAAAAGTAATTAAATACTTTAAAAGTATTTAAATCTTTTAAAAGTATTTAAATATTTAAAAATTATTGAAATTCTTTTAGTTTTTAGATATCACTAAAATGTAAAAAGACGTGTGAAGTATTTAAATAGTAATGCAGCATTTATAATCTCTAGCAGTTTAACAATTTTTCAAAACTAAATTTAAAGTTCATAATATACTAGTTAGAAATATATTTTTTTAAGAAATAAAAATAGTTAAATACTCTCAAAGGTATTTAATTACCTTTATTTCTTCAAGAAATATATTTCCAACTAGTAAATACTTTTTGTGTAATTGTAAACATCCAATACGTCATCATTTTATAATATTTAAATACTTTGAGAATATTTAAATACTCTCAAAGTATTTAAATACTCTAAAAATATTTAAATAGCCTAAAAGTATTTAAATGCTTCCAAAATAGAATTTTAAATACTAAATACTTTGCAAAGTATTTGCACCTACAAGTATAAATACAGCCCATTAAAAATTATTTAAATACCTAGTAATTAAATACTGCAAAGTATTTAAATAAAAAAAGTATTTACAAATACAAATACTGCCCAACTCTGATAGTAATGCAGTATTTATAAACTCTTTAGCAGTTAAACAATTTTTCAAATTTAAAATTCATAATTGCCTTTCATTCAAATACTTAGTAATAATTGTAGTAATCCAAGTAAAGTACGTTTTTTTCCTATAAACATTTTCAAGGTCAAGATAAAATTGGCAAAATTGCTTTTTTTAAATTATTAGAAAATTTATTTTCATCAGGTTTTTCTGTAAACGACTTGCATAACGTAAACCATTGCATAACTGTCACTGTCTGTCATGTCAAAATTTTATTTGGGAATTAACATAAAAACCAACACTTGAACAATGTTGCATCTGCTACAACAATAATTACGTATTAAGTTATAAGAACTGCATGTGTAATTTAAAATTTGATAATGTAAACAACTTGACACTTATACTATTATAATAACTGTCATATTTAAATTGAAAGCATTAGAGGTAATAGAGCACATTACTTAATTTTTTCAAAGCAACCTTGATTTCATTTTCAGTTATTCACATGTTACATAAATCATTAAAAACCCACAAGAAAATGTACTGGGTGTCTTAAAATGAAATACATCTAGTATGCTTTGAATTTGAATTCGACTTTGACATAGACTTACAGTCTTGCCAATTTCAAGTAAAATTTTAGATTGCATTATGGGTAATTCAAAGCATACTAGATGTATTTCATTTTAAGACACCCGGTATATTGGTTTGTGGTGAATGTATAGTTTAGATGCTATATTTCGGCAAAAAATCTTAAAATCCAGAAAATAATTTTTTTGATAAAATTACTTATATTGAATATTAACAAAGAAGTAAATCCATAGTTAAACAAATATAAATTTAAAACAATATAAACGCTTTTTTAATTTTAGCTTTTCATATAACTGTTTTTCTAAATCTTTGCCCTAACACAAAACAAATAAAACAATAGACATACAGCGTGGTGAAAAACGCACATTATCCGTACGCTAAGTTGTAGGCCTTCAGCTAATAATAAATTTAAATATCAATTTAAATTTTTTAGTTCAAATACAAAGTTGTTGTCCTTCAAATTTAGCAAGTGTGGTTACATTTTTTATATTTGAGGAAGTAAAATACTTGAGATTTTATGTTTTTAGTTTTTCCAGATTAATTTTCATACTGGCGATTGTTGGTATCACAAATCTATAATATACAGTGCTTTTGTAAAGTAGCGGATAAATTCGTTAAAAATTCAAGAAATAACTTTTGGAAAAAACACTCGGACCCGTCAATTTTTATTTTTATTTGGGCATTTTTTGAAATAAAATGCATACATACAGGGTGTCCCTCATATGAGGTATGGCGTTATCGATGTTTTTTTTTAAATGGAAACCCCCTTTTTTTATTACGGAATATGAAAGAACGCATCTTTTTTCTTACGCTAATTTTTGATCATCTGATCTATATTCAAAAATCAGCTTAACGTAAGTAAAAGATGCGTTCTTTCAAACTCCGTAATAAAAAAAGGGGGTTGCCATTTAAAAAAAACATTGATAACGCCATACCTCATACGCGGGACACCCTGTATGTATGCATTTTATTTCAAAATAAAAATCGATGGGTCCGAGCGTTTTTTCCACTACGTTACGAAAGCCCTGTATATTAGCTTCTCCTTTCAGAATATTTAATGCTAAAACCAGTGGCTTAGAAATTTAGCGGATTCTGTTAAATACTCGACTTCAGTTTTATTCAAGGAATATGGTTTAATTGAAAGCTTTCATATAAAATAAGTATTTTTTTCTTTTTTTGCTAAAATTTGGATTACAGACTCATAGTGTGAATTCCAACGTGTAATGCCTAATGCCAAAATAGCTCAAATGATGACTTATAGGATGTTTAAAATTACGCAAAAAGTGTTTATTAGTTAGAAATATATTTTTTAAGAAATAAACATAGTTAAATACTCTCAATATATTTAAATACTCTCAAGGTATTTTTTATTATTATTATTATCTTAACCTTACATACCGTTAGGTGTTAAGGTGCTTTATATATACATTAACATTTACTATAATGATTATCTACATATCTATTCTAGTCTAACTTTATGGTTAAATCTGTAAATCTAGTCCATTTCCACTTTTCAGCAGGTCTAGATTTCACTACTTATATTTCACTATGTATTCTCCTTGCCCATTCTTTCTTGTTGCGTGCTAGTCTGAGCCCTTCATTCCATGTTATTCCCTTATCTCCTAGTATTTGTATCATTTGTCTATCCCACGATCTTTTCGGTCTTCCTCTTGATCTTTTCTGTTGTGTTCTGGCCAGCCACACCTTTCTAACTATTCTCTCCTCTCCCATTCTTACCATATGTCCGAACCATCTTAGTTTTCTACAAATTATATCTGCTTTTAGTGGCTTTAATCCCAGTTCTTCTCTTATTTTACTATTATTTAATCTATCTCTCTTTGTTACTCCTCTTATACCTCTTAAGAACTTCATTTCTATTGCCTGTATTTTGTTTTCCATTCTTTTCGTTATTGTCCAGCTCTCACTACCATATAGTAGTATCGGTTTAAATATAGCTTTGTACACTGTGCATTTGGTCTTCCTTGAGATTTCTTTTTTCCATATGAACGCATGATTTAGAGCGTAGTACAATTTTGTGGCTGTTTCCAATCTGTCGTTTAGTTCGGTCTCCATATTACCCGATTTCTGTATTTTAATTCCTAGATACTTAAATGAGTCTACTTGTTCTAACACCTTGTCATCCAGATTTACCTTGATTTCTTCATCCGTCTTTCCTATTACCATCACTTTTGTTTTTTCTGTGTTTATTTCCAGGTTTCTGTCTCTTAGGGCTTTAGTCCATACATCTAGATTATGCTGCAGGTTCTCCTTATTTTTCGCATACATTACAAGATCGTCAGCAAAGGCACTCACATCTATTTCTACTGGCATCATGTTCCTGTAACCCACCTTCAGTTTCTTTACATCCGGTTTCACTTCTTTCATAACGTCATCCATTATTACGTTAAATAATATCGGGCTCAGTACACCTCCCTGTCTCAGTCCCTCTGTCGTTATGAATTCTTCTGATCTTGTACTTCTCGTTCTTACATAGTTTCTTGTGTTGCTGTACATTGATTTAATAGCTTCTATAAGTTTATCGCTAACCCCTCTTCTACTTAGGCTATTCCATACACGATGACGTGGCACACTATCGAACGCTTTCTTTATATCTATAAAGGCCACATATATATTGCTATTACCCTGTTTCTCGATCAGTTGTTTCACCACGAATATGTGATCCTGCGCTCCTCTCCCTTTTCTAAAACCGCTTTGTGCTTCTTCTAGTTGGTTTTCCACTGTTCTTTCTAGTCGTTTAGCTAATATACCTTCATAGATTTTGGCTATTCCACATAGCAAGGTGATTCCCCTATAGTTAGTGCACTCACGTTTATCCCCTTTCTTGTGTATTGGCATTATTACTCCAATTTCCCAATCTTGTGGTATTTGTTGTTCTTTCCAGATTTTGTTAATTAGCTTTAGGAGTACTTTCAGGGCTTTTGTTCCTAGGTTCTTTACCATCTCTGCCACTATTCCATCGTGTCCTGCTGCTTTGCCTCTCTTTAACCTTTTCAAGGCTTCCATCATCTCGTCTTTTGTTATGTCTTCATCTTGTTCCGTTATTGCGATGTTTCTTTGCTCCCTGTCAATTTCTGGGTTATTTCTCACATCTGTCCTTAGTAATCCTTCAAAATACTCTTTCCATCTTTTTATGATTTCTTCATCTTCAGCTAATAATTTCCCATCCTTGTTTTTAATGTATTCTGTGCCCTGCTTTTTCCCGTGTCTAAGGGTTTTTAATATTCTATAGAACAACTTTTGGTTTCCTAGGTGGTCCCTCTCTAATTTACTTCCAAATTCTTCCCATGCTTGTTGTTTTGCTATTTTCACCATTACCTTAACTTTGGTTCTCTGTTCCTTGTAGCTATTGTATTTTTCATTGTTCCGATTTCTTAAATACTCCTTCCATCTCTCTTTCTTGATTTTTATTTCTGTTTTAATGTCTTCATTCCACCATCGTGTCAGTTTCTTATTTCCACCGCTTTTTACTACTCCACACACCTGCTTAGCTATTAATATTTTTTTAAAAATTAACCATGTCTCTTCTACGTTTAATCCGTCTATTGCCTCCTCAATTTTATCAATCTCATTTTCGACACAGTCTTTATATTTCTTCGCAATATCCGTTTCTTTCAGTTTGTATGTTTTGATTTTTTCTACATCTTTACCTTTCTTTTCTATCTTTCGGTTTGCTCTCTTTTGATTTATTCTTTGCATCATTATTTTAGCTACGACTAGATAGTGATCTGAGTAGATTTCATGTTCCCTTTTTACCCTTGTATTTAGTATCTCTTTCCTATATTTCCTGTTTATTATTACGTAATCTATTATTGATCTTTCATTTCTGCTGGCTACCTCTCTTGTAAACTTGTGTATTTCTTTATGTTCAAAGAATGTATTGGTAACTATTAGATTATTCAATATGCAGAAGTCTATTAGTCTTCTTCCATTGCTATTTATACAGTTTTCTCCAAATCTTCCCACAACATCTCCTGATTCTTCGTTTCTTTTACCTACTCTTGCATTTAAGTCTCCTAGTATCACTATCTTTCCTTTTTCATTTTCGATTGTTTCTGCGAGTGCTTCCCAAAAGGCATCTTTCCTGTCCACTGTATCGTCCTCATTGGGTCCGTATACCACTACTATTGTTGTTTTCACATTCATGTCTGTATTTATGTCTATTTTTAGTATTCTTTCCGATATTCCTAACCAATTGTTGATATATTTGGCTTTCTCTTTCCTTATTATGCAGCCAACTCCCTCTTTTGCTCTTTGCCTAGTGCCGACACCACTATATAGTAATATATGCCCGTTATCCATTTCTATTTCTCCAATTCCTTTCTTTTTGGTTTCTGTTATTCCTAGTACATCCAGCCCTGCTTTCTCGAATTCTTCTTCCAGTTCTTTTTCTTTTCCTGTCATACTCCTAATGTTCCATGTACCTATTTTCCAAATTTTTTCTTTAGTATCCTCTTCATCTTTGTCTTTTCTCGTCTTCTTCTTCTTACTTCCATTTTCTATTGTGTTGCTACTCTTGACCGTATTCTTTGCCGCGTTCGTCATCAGGTGTCCGTCCTCTTTGTTTAATAGTTTTTTGTGTCTCTTTTTGCCTGATGTATCTTGTCATCCACTTGTACTAGCATCCCTTTTTCCTTATCCCACTTCCATAATATTCCATTTATTATTAGTTTCTGGTACCCACTCTTGACCCCTTTTCCTTGTTTCCTTTCATCCTGTGCCCTCTGTCTTATTATTTTCTCTATATCTCTTTCTTGTTTTGTTAGATCATTATTTATGTATATCTTCTCCCTTATGTTGCTCGCTAATTTCTTCTTATTCTTCATTATTTCTATTTTATCTTCATAATTTTCTAATTTCACTAGGTATAATTTTTGTCCCATTTTATATGTTATCTTGGTTTTAGTCTCAACATCAAGTTCTCTTTTAAGGAAGTTGTTCATCTCCTTATTTAACTCATCCTGGTTAGATGCATTCAGGTCTAAACCATGGACTACTATGTTTTCCCTTCTCTTCTCCTTCTCTGAGTGTTCAAGTTTCTCATTCATCTGCTGTATCTGCTTTTTAATCTCGCTGTTCTCCTCTCTTATTATCTTATTTTCTTTCTTTACTTGTTCATTTTCTTTCTTCAGTCCATCTATTTCTTCTTTATATTTAATCTGGTCAATTCTAATTTGATTTACGTCTATTGTTAGTTGTTGTAGCATGTTTAGTATCTTATCAATTTTGTCATCCTTTTTTGGGGTTCTGGTAATTTTCTTACTTCTTCTAAAAAGTTCCTCCTCATCGTTACTGTCATTTCCTTTCTCTCTTTTCCTTTTATCAATATCTGATGTCTCTTCAGTGGTGCTCATTATATATTATTTCGTTTCCTATGTTCCAGTTTCTATTTAGCCTTAATATCTTTTCTCCCAGCGCTAAGGGCGTCTCCCGGTTCAACACCTCGAAGGAAACTCCCTTCTTTGTGCGAAAACTTGGGCTTCTAATAGTTCTGATATAGACTACTATGATTCTTCCACGTGCGATGTGTTGCCTATCCTATAAATTTTGAGCGTGACCCTAGATCGCACTTGTTCGTTATTTCTCTTATCTGTTAATGCATGCAGTTTTCCTCCTTATTAACACTGTTCTTAACCTCAACTAATCTCATTTAGAGCTGTATTATAATCATACCTCTTGTCTTCCTGGTTGGATTTCTAGCTTCACATATTAATCTTCCTTCGAATTTGTCCTTAGTTATTATTTCCACGTTTCAGTCCACTCGATATGGCCCAAATTTGACTTTTATATCGGAGCTTTCTAAAACATATACAATCAGTAACCTTGTTCAAATATCTCAAGGTATTTAATTACCTTTATTTCTTTAAAAAAATATATTTCCAATTAGTAAATACTTTTTGCGTAATTTTAAACGTCCAATACGTCATCATTTGAGAGTATTTAAATACTTTGAGAATATTTAAATACTTTCAAAAATGTATTTAAATACTAAATACTTTTCAAAATATTTGCACCTACAAATACAAATACAGCCCATTAAAAAGTATTTAAACACCTAGTATTTAAATACTACAAAGTATTTAAATAAAAAAAGTATTTACAAATACAAATACTGCCCAGCTCTGGATATACAGTAGTCTCTTGGGTCATCTGGGGTACGATCGCAAGGGGTGACATGGGTAATTGAAAATCAATGCAAAACAAAGCAATAAAAATACTAAACTCAAGTTTCCGTTTACACTAACATTATTTATGAGTGAATTTATTCCTTCCTGAAATAATCGTCGATTAATGTCTCCAACAGCTTGTAATATGCGGGCAGGGAGGATCAACCAGGTCTCAAAAAGTAAACTAAGTTGCGACAACTTATCCATGCTAGTAACACTGGTTGCTGGCACACTTAACCCACAAACTGGATAATGGAAAATCTACTATACCTAGTTTAAAAAACCTAATTGTAAAATTGAAATCACTAATTATGAGTGCCACTTTTAAAAAAATATTTTATGACCCGTTCCTCCGAGTACATGATATGCTTGGAGGTTTTCGATGGCTAAAAATGGTATTTGAGGGACTATTCAATGAATCAAACCGTTTTTTAAAATAATTTTTTTTGAAATCAAGTAACAAACCACACAATTTCTGTGGTAACAGAAAACAAGAGGCGATTTTTTTCAGTTATAATTACACGAGAGTCTTTTTTTGTCGAAGTAAACTTGACATTTTAATGAGAATTTCGTTGCTTGGCAATTTAACGAAAAAAACTACCTCTGAAAAAATTACGAGTCCGAAGGACGATTAATTTTTTCTGCCATTTTTTGAGTTGAATTGCCTAAAGGCAAGGAAACTCGAATTAGAAATGTTAAGTTTACTTCGATAAAAAAAAAGGTTGAGTGTAATTCGGTACGACAATTTAATGAATACATATTTAATTTACATATTAGGTCCTTACCAACTCTGCTAGGCTTACTAGAATTAGACCGTTTTAAAAGTTAGGAAATTTGTCAAGTAAATTTGCCGCTCAACAAGATTTTGGGGCGGAAAATTTACGAGATATATTTCTTCAGAGCAAAACATTCTGACATAAAATCGTCAAAATTTATTCAGGCACGCGGGATGTTCGGCGTGATTATTTCCTGAATAAAGCGGGTGTAAAAAATGTCATAGTTTTTTCATGTCACAGTGTGACTTCTATCACAATTCATGCATGCAACTTAATAAAAATATCTAACAGATTACTGGGAGCAGGAATTATTGTGAATGGATTATATACTGAAATCTAAATTTTAGAATTCAGAGCAGGCCGTATTAACTATTTTTTTCGTTGACCGCTTGTTAATTTCAATATTAATGAATTATTTTTCATAAAAAAGGATAGATTAATAGACGTCATTAATACACAGTTTTTGATTAATACACTCTTTTTCATTAATTAACTGTTTTAAAAAAGGATGGATTAATAGATCTATTAATACACTGTTTTTGATTAATACACTCTTTTTCATTAATTAACTGTTTTTGTCATTTTGACGTTTTGATGATATTTTGCATGGAGGTTAGTTGTATTAATCAAATTTTTCGCCACAAAAAAAGATTTTGTGGTCAACGAAAAAATTTGGTAATCAACTCGTTTGTTAATGGGCGATTAATAATCGAAACTGTTTAAAGCACGAACGAGCGACAGCGAGTGAGTGCATTTAATAGTTGAGTTAACACACTTGTTGGTTAAATAACTATTCACAGTGTACTGTAAGGTTATAATTAAATATTTATTAATTTATTAAATAGCGAAAGTCTTAACAGCTGTATCAGAGTGATAAATTATAAAATATAAGATAATATGATAACAAACATGTTACTTGTACAAATTTGGAAAAGTAAAATTAGGAAATATTTCAATTAAAAATAAGTTCAGGCACTTATTACTACACTAATTGTAAAAAAGACAGCACCTTTACAACTTCTGACATATAGAGAATATACATATACACAACTAATATCGAGAGATCCAAAAAAAACTGTTCCTCAGCGGGCTGTGGAAATTCAACATATGAATAATATGTTGGTGACACTGTACGTCAATGTCAAATTCGAGGTTATCAGGTTAGGTTTTCCGTCAGTTATGACACAAAATGACGCAAATCCTAACCTGCTAACCTCGAATTTGACATTGACGTACAGTGTCACCAACATATTATTCATACGTTGAATTTCCACAGCCCGCTGAGGAACAGTTTTTTTTGGATCTCTCGATACAAACATGATACATATACAAGTTTTACTGAATATACAAGGTGCCCCAAAAAGGAGTGGTAACTCCTCCGAATTGTCTCAACAGATGTCGCTTTATCTAAAGTACAACCATATACCGGGTGTCAACGAATTTATTAGACAAGTCATAACTTCTAGAGTATTAGATGTATCAAAATGAGATTTGGAATAGGTAAATGGTATAGGGAGGGGAGAGTTTCCGCTTACTTTTCACTTTCCGGTCACTTCCGGTTTCACCGAAAATGGCTCCGGTTTCGAATTTTTAAAGGAAACACCCTGTATACTTTGACATTTTTGGATTTCTGAGACAATTCTGGATCAGAATGTGACATTTTAAAAAGTTTTTAAGCCTATTTGATTTTTTTAGAGCCACTTTTAATATTGCATCTAGGTGGCCATGATCGGACGCAAACTAATCTAAGGACCTCAGGTGATGTCAGAAAATTTCAATCGCAAAATTTAGTGATTAGTATGATAGATAGGAATAAGACAAGTTGGCAAAATCACATTTTCGTGTCTAACTATTTTTTTTCAAATGGCGGCCCTTTTTTGACAAGCACTTTCCGAAAAGAGGACTTTTTGGCGAATGTAACTATACTAATTTATTTGCGATTGGATTAAAAATAAGCTCATAAATAAAATATTTCTAAGCAAAATACTGGATAATAATTTATTTACTTTTGTCATTTCCGGTGAAACCGGAAGTGACCGGAAAGTTAAAAATAAGCGAAAACTCTCCTCTTCCTATACCATTTACCTATACCAAATCTCAAATTGATACACCTAATACTCTAGAAGTTATGACTTGTCTAATAAAATCGTTGACACCCGGTATATAATACACATATATTGCTGGTAGGGCCTGCAAACTTCAGAAAACATTACGGCGCCGACATAGTATCACTTGGAGTATAATGCGTCTCGTGCGCATGCGTGAGAATTCGAACTCCGCCTTTAGAAGCGAATTTTAAACTTGACCACTTCCCCCTTGGGCGGACGACGCCGCCGCGCTTGCGCACAGCTCACCGTATACATTGAAGAGTTGGTTGTCCGTCTCACTTCATCGGTGAGTTTCCCACTCATAGCCGCTAGCAATATAGTAAGTATTAGATATATGAGTACAGCGACCAAATACTTATAATATTTAAATTAAGTGATACCAACTCAATTTAAAAATTATAAGTATTTGGTCGCTGTACTTTAGATAAAGTGACATCTGTTGAGACAATTCGGAAAAGTTACCATTCCTTTTTGGGGCACCCGGTATATGGGAATAATTCAAAAGATTCACATTTTATATGTGGATTGGTCTGTAGCGTATTTGTCTTCTATTTTGGTATACCCAAGTTTTGTCCAAATATGTAAAATTTATTTTTGCTTAAGATTTCAAATACTGTAAATATTTTCACATATAATCCCATAAGAGCATTAATTCCTTCCAGAAATTTTTTGGAGTGCATTTCAACAACGTTGTATTACGAGAGGGCAAATTAGGACGGTGTTGGAATGCACGAAAAATAATTTCCGGATATGAATTAATGCTCGAATGCAGATTCGGTAAGAAAATCGTAACAACACAAACCATAGAAAGAAATAACGATTTTTTTCTGTCTTGGTTATGGCTAGTTAACTAATTTTTCTATTGGTTATTATTGAGTGTTGACGATTTTCTTAAAAAAAAATTTTTTTATTGTAAATGTTTGGGATCAGTCAAGTATCTGCCGTTGACTTTTTTGTACAGTGCGTGACAACTAGCTGAAGCTCTGAGAATTGGATGCGCAGTAGTCTTAAGCCTAGTTGGCAGGGACAATTCAGTTCTGACAAAATTCTTTTCGAGTGAAGATCGGTAACAACTGATCTTCACTCGAACCGAATTTTGTTAGAACTGAATTCTCTCCTCCAACTCGGCTTAAGAGTACTGCGCATCCAATTCTCAGAGCTTCAGCTAGTTGTCACGTGCTGTACTTGATTGTTTTCGTGCCAATGTTAATATACCCTCCAAATTAAAATACTTTCCCTTTTTGTGGAAATGCCAAATTTTTCGCCCCAAAATTTCCCTAAAGCTGGAATACAGAAAATATTGCAATGGTTTGCTTCCTAGCTTTGAAGTTTCTCTATTTTCAACGGCATTATCATATTCGTCGCTAGTAACAATTCTTAAAATTGTTATATAGAACACCTAAAAATGTTGTTCTACATCTTCATGCATATTACCTATTTGGTAAAACTTAGGTACTTACCGAGGAACCGTCTGCAACCATATTGCATAAGTACGATTTGCTTTCTGTCGAGGGTCATTGCTTACGGATATGTTTTTACCTCTTCCCATTTTGTAATTTCAAATAGCAATGACAATCTGTGTCAAATATTTTAATTTGACATTTTTAATTTAGTCACTTTTAGTAACTATGGTAAGATATGCAGTTAAATCAATTTCAAATCAAGGCCTGCTGAGTTTTAAAATTTAGATCCACATTTCTCCCATATTTTTTCGCCGTAAATTTTCCGCAACACTTTTCTTCCCCAGCATTGAAGTTTTTGTTCATCTCTTTTATTTAAAGTCCATGTTTCACATGCATATGTCACTGTCGGCTTTATCACTGTTATAAATTAATTTTTTCGTGTTTTTAGTTAACTTCTTAGAATTTAACAGTACACTCACTGCTCCAATTGCTCTGTTTCCTCTTGCCTGTATCTTCTTGCTGCTGTTGTTATCCTTCGTTATAATTACAGCTATAAACCGTTCAATAGTTATTTTCCCAATAGAAGGCCCTGCCAGGGTAATGAATTTCACCCTGTAAATATGCTGTCAGTCATTAACAAAAGTTAGGTTATGTCCATTTTATACAAAGTGATAATTTTATGTTAATGTACAAAACGTGGTTGCCAGGTTTGATTTTGGATTTTGTGCCACTTTTATTATTAGTTAAGATAAATTTCATGAAAGACAATTTGCTGATTCTGAATACGTATCATACTTTGTTGAGTAGGCATAATGGTATAATGAAAGTCGTTTTCTTATTGTAATTATAAATTGTACACAAAAATATTTAAATATTACAATTAATGTATTTTTTCAGTATAAATAAATAAAGCTTTTACAAGCCACTTTAGGCCCATTGCATAACAATCCGCCTCCATTGTCCCTTATTCATGATTTTATTTCTCCAGTCTTCTATTCCTTTTCTTGCTATGTCTTCCATTACTGCCTCCTTCCATCTATTCCTTGGTCGGCCTCTTCTTCTAGTTTCTTGCGCGTTCCAATACTATCTTAGTAGCTCTTCCATCTGGCATTCTCCATATATGCCCAAACCATCTTAACCTTTGAGCTTTAATGAAGTCTACTATACTTGGCTCCCCATATTTCTCTTGTATCTCTTCGTTTGTAAGTCTTCTCCAAGCATCCTCCGTCCGAGTCCCTCCAAATATTTTTTGCAGTATTTTTCTCTCCCACCTACTTATCATGTCTTGATCTGCCACATTCATCGTCCATGTTTCACATACCTACATACATAGCTGTGGGTCGAATTACAGTCTTATAAGTCGTAGTTTTGCATTTTGCGAAAAAAGGTTTAATTTCAAAATCGTCTCTCCCAATAATATTTCTAATAGTTCTTTCAGATACCTAAAACAGTACAACGCCCAAAATTAAACCAACAGTTAGGTTTATGAATAAATACTTACGTCCCAAATGTCACTAAGCCGGGCAAAGATTTCAGTTTCACTGAGGTCTGGCCTGTCGGCTTTATAATGCCTGTAGGCCTTTGTAATTTGTAGTTTTGTGTCGCCTTTAATGACTTTCGGCATATTTGCTTTAGTATAAATTACAATTTGTTGACAGATAGGTATCCATGACGCCGATGTCCATAAATATTATGCCTAGTGGCAAACAAAGTATGAAATCACTGGCAACACTGCACGTTTAACCTCAAAATGTCAAATTAGACACTTTTGTGAGCCTCCTGTACATAACAGCTGATTCTGACAGAATGTCAGAAAGAAATTCTAGGAAGTTTTAATTTTATTAAACATAAAAACAAAATTCCATGTCTACGTACCGGGAAAATAACTTTTGAACGGTTTATAGGTAGGTAAAGCTATCTACTTGTTCAAACTTATATTGTCTTCCGTTCTCTGTTCTTATTTTCAGGTCTTTTCCTTTTTCCTCGTTTCTTGTGCTTCCCGTATTCATGAACTTTGACTTCTGTTCTTTTATTCTCAGACCTATCTTTCCTGCTGCTTTTTCTAAGTTACCTACTGCTTTCTTTAGCGGTTTCTCCGTGGTTGCTGTTATTGTCAGATCGTCTGCATATGCTAAGCATTGGTGTGTGTTACCATAAATCGTTCCTTGTCTGTTTATCCCGATACTCCTTATCACCTTCTCTAGTGCTAAATTGAAAAGTGCTGTTGACAGTGGGTCTCCTTGTCTTAGTCCATTTTCTATTTTAAATACTTCTGACAAGTTTCCATTGATCCTTACACTGCCTTTTGTTTGCTTCATTGTCATGTATATCAATCGTATTAGTTTCCGAGGTATTTTTAGGTCTTCCATGGCTTAGTATAACGCGTTTCTTTTTAGACTGAGTCATATACCTGTTTGAAATCAATGAACACTGTAAACAGCGTTACTTTATATTCATAGCACTTACTTTGGATCTGTTTTACAGAGAAGATTTGATCTGTCACTGACCTGCTGCTTCTAAAACTGCATTGATACTCCCCGACTGCTCTTTCTGTGTATGGCTTCAGTTGGGTTCTTATACAATATGCTTGTCCAGGGGCGGCCCTAGCCAGTTTTTCAGGTGGTGCGAGATCTCATTGTGCCCCCCCCCCCCCCCCCCCAATATGCAATCGCTTATTCGTGATTAAGCTAATAACTTAGACCTCCAAAGGATTAGTATAATTAGTAGTAGTATGGATGAGAACTGTAAAAAACAATAATATTTGTTTGAAAAGGTTTATTTGAACTATTATGGCGCAGCCAATGTTAACATCACGCATAGATCAAATTTACATTGTAAATTAATTGAAAACGGAAACAAATGAAGAAATAAAAAATTAACTAAAAAGCCTAGATTGCCACCTTTCTCCCTTTGCGCCTGCAAATTTTTTTATTAAGCAAAATTCGAACTGCTGTCCACACATTCGGAATATATCCCGCCAACCATTTTGTTTAATAAGTTGAAGAACTTTTATTGGTTCTGGTGATTCAAGCTCTTTCAACAATGAATTCAGGCTTAAAAGTTCCTCAACCAATTCACAACCAGAGAGTCACATTTTCCCCCATCGGTTAAACGCAAAAGGCAACATTGAATCATCAAGTTAACATATCTTTGCTGAAGATTTTTATGTTTTTTGGGCCTTCACACGTGAATCCCTTTGCTCGTCAGAGAGTATGCTTAGGATGTCCCTATAAGTAAGCAACTGACCGAGCAGCACCTTAACTTAAGTTGCTAACTTATGTCGACGGTTAAAAGAGGATATGAAAAAATGTATTTTTTCAACACTGATACTATTGTTAAATGATAAATCCAGTAAGGAGTTTGATTTTTAATTCGTAAAAAAAAATTATAATGCTACTCTTATTTTGGCGGATAGGGTTAAGTGGTATTAAGGTGCTTGGGTTTTATTTTTTGCGCAGACGATCTATCGTTGCATTTGTGGCACCCCCCCCCCCCCCCCTATGACGGCGCCTGGTGCGGGCACACCGTTCGCACCGCCCTAGGGCCGCACCTATGCACTTGTGTGCTAACATTTTATACACGGCATCAAGCACGGCAATTCCTCTGTAGTTGTCACAAACCATTCTGTCTCCGTTTTTGTGTAGGGGAATTATCACGGCCTTTGTCCACTCCTGAGGCATTTCTTCACTATTCCATATCTCCACTATTAGTTCATATAACCTTTTTCGTAATTTGTCCCCTCTGTATTTGATTAACTCGGCTACTATACTGTTTTCTCCTGCGCTTTTATGATTTTTTAGCTTTTTAACTATTTCTCTGAATTCACTCTCGGTTGGTGGGTATATTTCATCATCCTCTTCCTCCTCCTCCTCCTCATTTCTTGGTGCTTCCATTTGTTCCTCTTCCTTTGTACTCTTGTTAAGTAAATCTTCAAAAAATTCCTTCCATCTCCCATTTCTCTGCTCTTCTTCACCTATTAAATTACCTTCTTTATCTTTGTAATAAATTTGTTTGCACTAAAAGCCTTTTTTTCTTTTCTGACTCCCTGATATAAATTTCTTATCTCTTTGTTCTTAAATCTTTGTTCTATGTCCTTTATTTTATTTTCGTAATAGGTGCTTTTTTCCTTCTGCAAATACTTTTTGCTTCTCTTCTCTGGAACATATACTTTTCTTTGTTTGCTTCTGTATTATTTCATAACATTTCCTCCCTTGATTTTCTTCGTTCCTCTATTAAACAGCTGCATTCCCTGTCATACCATTCCTTGCTTCCCTGCTTCTGCCTCTACATTTTTCATTGATAGTTCTATTTTTTTCCATTTCTGTTTACTGTTTGTTTCTTGTTTTTTTATCCTTAATTCTCTTTCTACAAATCTAATACAAAATTTTCCAAAAAATTATAAAAATTCGAATAGGAGGCCCTGACTTTGTATTTGAGCATAACTTTTGATTGTAAACAATCTTCCTCAATAAAATTTTGTCATATTTTTTTAAATAAGGTAACTTTATTCTTGAACGAATTTCATATTTTTTGTACTGCCCTGTATGCTGTTTGACTTGAAGCCATTCTAAGGGCATCTGATATGGTTATCGAACATGCACTAACTTTTGGCGGTATTTAAATTTCGGTTTTACAACTAATAAAAAAAATTCCCATTTGTTGCACACTAAATGGACCACACTGTATACAGAGTGAGCACCTTAAAAAAGTAAAATTTTGTTTATTTTTCATTTAACTTAGTAATAGATACAAGTAATCATTTTCACATAGTGCACGCTTTATTCTTACCAAAAATGGGAACCAGTAGATACAGAATAAATGTTTTACGTTACAAAAAGGAGGCACAAATTAGCGCATTACTAAATATAGCTGCGACGCAGGAACTCGAAAGGTCGGTGCTCCGTGGCGCTGGTAGAAATAGCCCAGTCCCTTGCGATATCCCACGAAACGTTGGGGCTGAATATATGGTCCGCCTGCCGTTCGCATTCGGCACCGGTAACTTTTTTTTATTTGAAAATTTATTTAATTTATTAGAAACGTGAAGATATTTTTACTCCTAACTTATTTTGATTTTTAAAATTATTTATTGTCACAATGTCGACGAGGGAAGTTCTGGGTAAAGCCTTTTACAAATTTTTTAAACTCGGTATCTATTAACTCATAGTATGCTTCCTTTTCATCTTCGTCCTTCTCTTCTGTAGGCGCATGTATGTTCATTAACGTTACATAGCTTTTTTTTTTCCTTTAATTCTTATACTACACAATCTTTCTATCGGCGTAAAATTAATAACCGCACTTTTTAGCTTTTTCCTTACTAAAAAACCCGTTCTTAACATTCTATTGGCTCCACCACTGTTGAAGATGTAGTCATCTATTTTTGTTATCGCTGTTTCTTTTTGTTTCGTTTCTTGTAGTTCTATAACGTCAATTCTGTATCTTTTCAATACTTCCACTAAGGTCTTCATTGCACCTTCTTCATAAGTCCCTCTTATGTTTCATGTAGCAAATCTGTACTGTTTGTTTTGTATTTTTTCCCCCTTGTCGCATATTTAGTTCCATTTTGCTTATCTTTGCTTTAGTATCTTCGTTTGTTTTCGTTTCCCTATTCATTTCTATTGTCATTGCCATGTTCATTACTTCTATTGCCATTGCCATGTTCGTTACTTTGACCCTTTCTTCTTGCTCCGTCGTCAGTTTTTTGACTTTGTGGCTTCTTTTTTTAACTTTAGACTTCCTCCATCTTCTTCCCACCACTCATACTGTGCATCAGTGATTTTTTAGCTTTCTATACCCCACATGTGTTTTCTTCCCGTTCTCTCTTTCTTTTTTTGCTACACTTCTTATGGCTGCTTGGATCATCTGCTCTTCTTTAGTTAAGTCGTTATCTATAAAGATTTTGTTTTTCCTTAACTTTGCTTTATTCTTCATTATTGCAAGCTTTTCTGCAAATGCGGCTATTTCTGCTACTATCTGTTTTTCCCCTCGTTTCCCAAATGGGGATGTTTTCTTACTTTTACGTTGTAGTTTTTCTTGTATACATTTTTCCACACTTGTTTCCAGCATACTGGCAGCTTCTAGTTCTAAACCTTTTATCACAATGTTATTTCTCTTCATGTCCTTCTGTTTTTCTATTTTTGCCTTAAGTTTATGGACTTTTTTCCGTAGCTCCATTTTTTCTTTTGCCCACTCCATTTTTTTCTTGATTAGTAAAGTAAACTTCGGGCACTTCATTCCATATAGAAATCTCTTTCTGAAACCCAGTCATCTGGCACACCGTTACCGGCGTACTGGGCGATGTGGTTAGCATCACGCTTTCAACGACTGTCTTACTTTTCCTCCTTCCACAACTGTGGTTTCAGTACTCAATTTTTAAAGCGACTGGGTGAGCCGCCTGCCAGTTGCCAGATGTCAGGATTGAATTTCGTACCGTGGCGCTGCAGCCTGACGCCCTAACCACTCGGCCACGCTGGCGTCTTTCTTGATTAAATCTTTTTTAATTTTCTGCAGTTCCTCTCCATATTTCTTAATTTCCTCGTTATTTTCTGCTACCTCTTTTCTTGTGTTTTGGACGTCAATTTTTATTTCTTTGATATCCTTCTCCATACCTTCCCATTTACTGAGAATTATGTCTATGTTCTCGTCTTCGCTCTTTTATGTTGCTTTTGGTTTTATTATTTCTGTTGGAGATCTCTGCGTCTGTTTACTTCGTTTGAAAGCTTCAGCCTCTTCTTCCTTCCTCTCTTCCTTATCGTCACTCTCTCTCTTCCTTTTCAAATAGTCTTTCAGGGAACCAAGACTATTTTTCCTCGTCTTTTGGTTACACATTTATTTTGCCTGCAAACTGCCGATATAAAACCACACTTGGCAATGTCGCAGGGCCGGATGCTCCCGTGTTCAGTTTTCAGCTGTCTCACGCATGACGTCACTCACAGAGTGATTTTCATTATGGGGATGCCCATTTTGTGCGTTTTTATCTGTAACGCGTTTATTCTCACAAAAAATCTATTGAAGGGTATTATAATATACACAAAAATTAGCTCACAGAAAATATTTGGGGGGGGGGGGGGGCAAAAAAATTGGTTTGGTCAGCGAATAACAAAGGGCTATAAAATTGCGTAATTCTCACATAGAAATTGTAAAACTTATACAACTTGTAACCTAAAAAAAACAAAGGATGTAGATGCCCTAAACATTAGAAAAAGCATCTATAACTTGATTAAGACCTTAAAATTAAACGATAAACATTAAATATATATAGAACAATACATATTTAAAATAAAAATATAAACGAACTACAAAAAAATATTTAAGTTGTATGAAAATAAAAATATAAACGCATTACAAAAACAAAATTAACCATGTGTAGGTCTGACTTTATTTTTCTTAGCCATTGTTTAAACGTAGAGACTGCTGGATATGGATAACCCCTTTTCAAACTAAGCCTGTATGCTCTAGGCCAGCCATACTCAACCTTTTTTCTTCTCGGGCCACATACATATGTTTACTATGTTACGCGGGCCGCATAATATAATAATATAAAAAATGAAACTCAACCCGTAAATGTATCCAAGTGTTTATTTAAAAATGTGTGATTTTTGATGTTGAGAAGGACTTTTACCTATTTCAGACAAATCAGGTTAATAATTACTACATGCTACTCTCAATACGTCGTCAAGGCTGTTACGTGTTAAAAGCGTATTGTATTAACGTTAATAGTTTACGTTATATATGGCCGTGAATAGACGATCAGTTATGAAAACGCAATCGAAACGTATAAAAATTAATATCCGAGTTGCAAGGGTTTAAAAAAAAATTATAACAGGATTTTGTTTTCAAATCGGTGACATGAGAAAAACTTAGCTGTGCATTAAGAGTTTCGTGGTAAAAATGTGGTAAACTCGGGATTTCTCGTTCTTCGTTAATAGTATGTGGATACTAATGAAGGGTGTTTGAGGCAGATTTTTGCCTGTTATTGCAGGGTATGTATACTGTTTTTGGAACCATCTGATTTTATTTTCGTAATTGGAAATTATAGCAACAAGTTCGGGGCGATTACCAGATAAGTAAAGTAAAGTTAAACTTGTGTAAGAACAATTTATAACTCCTTAATTGTACACTAGCTATTAGCTATTATATAACAGTGAGTTAGTATTAACGTTAAATATAGTAGTTAGAAAGTCAAATTGACGTAAGCTTAAGTGGGGTACCCCGTTTTATAATACGAATTATGATTAGATAGGAATTTGAAGTCGACAATTGTTCTCTTTTATGTAACGAGAATAGACTAATCAAAACCAGAAGGATCAATAAATCTATATAAAGAATTGCTTCTTTCATTCAAACATTAAAGTTTCAAGGGTTGTAATGTGCTGCACATACACAGTACGCCAAAAAAAGTGGTACAGATTTTATCTACATAAGTGTGCTTGGGAGTAATAAAACTTGTTGACGCCCAGATATTTGGACATTTTATTACTAAAGAATACACGCCCTCTTCACTGCAGCTAGTGACGGGCCCCAAGCACACTTTTATAGCGAGGTAAGGTAAGAGAAAAGCTAACAAGGTGGTGAGAATCAGTAAGCCGATTTCTGTATACGTTCTTTGCATATTTCATTTTGGAATAAGATGGTTCACAAAGATATGGTGATGCGAATACCGTGAGCAGCATATTGGCACATTTTTGTACAGATTTGTATTTTTTAGGCACTAATTTCCAAAATTCCACGTAATCCTTTACTTCTCTCTTTTCTTTACAAATAACTTCCAGATTTGTATAGTTTTTGAACTCCATAAATTCGTCAAATAACTTTGCATAATCATACCACAATGCAGCTAGTTGTGTAATAATTGCTGTTTCTAAGCGCCAGGGATTTTCTACAAGCAACAGACAATTCTATGTGCTTTGTAAATCCTGAGATCTGCTGTAACATTCTTTAGATCAGGCAGCTAAACAATTTGAAATTATTGTATAGTTTTATCGAGAAATATCAATACCATCTTGTTTAGTTTTTGTCACAATTGTAAAAGTATGCAGTACTTGGTTCTGTATTTCCTCGTAATAGATGTCGCATAGAAAAGCTAAACGACACCATCATCCACTATTTTCAAGTTCACCATAAACTTTATTGTTTTCTTGCAAAAACAAAGTAATTTCTTGTGATAAAGAAAAAAACCGATCCAGAACTTTTACTCTGCTTAGCCATGGCACCGAGGTATATAAAAGAACATCGCTATAATAATTACTGTTCATTTCTTCCAAAAGACTAGGTGTCGCCCAGCCTGTCTTGGTGACAGGCACATTGTTACCGTGCATCTCAAGCTTTTAAAAAATTTGCATTACCAGATGTTTATAAAAGTACGTTGCTACTAATGAGGGTTTCAGGCCACACATACAAGCTTGGCGGGCCACATGCGAACCGCGGGCCGCAGGTTGAGTACGCCTGCTCTAGGCCCTAGATCCAGCAGCATGCATTGATATAGTATTTGAAATCTCACTTACTGCTGTTCAGTTTTTAAAAATTATTTTCAGGAAACACTCGTTTAACCTCAGCAAGCTGATTTTTTTATTTTTCGTTTTCCCTCGTTACGTAAAACAATTTACTTTTGGGTTCATCCATGTTTTCATATGTTTCGTTTGTTTGAACTCTAAATAGTTAAGCAAATAAGCAAATGATAAAAGAATACAGCTGCATAAGGATTTAAGTTATATAAAAATAACCATCACCCTATTTCAGAAGTAGTACTACTTGACTCCATCACCATATTATGATCTAAATTTGGACCAGCATTGTTATCATCTTTGTCATTAATAATTTCAGGCTCAGGTATTTCTTCGCCCCTGTCATGCATAAAGATAAACTGGTCATCAGTATGTCTTTAATAAGTTGAGCCCTTTGCCTTTTCTTATAAACAAGTTTTCGCTGTTCCCCAGCCCCAGATATCTAAGGCAATGAAACGGATTGGCATAAATTTTGCATAGGAATTGCATTATCTTTCAGTCCACGATAATTTTTAGGAGTGTAACCCAAGAGAGTATGTTTTAAATTAACTTTATCTACTCCGGTGGAATAAGTAACTCATTACGTCACTCATTTGACACTATTTCAGTTAGGTAATGAAGCTCATTACACCACTCAGTTATGAAATGGTTTCATTACGCAACTGAGTTGTGTAATGACTTCATTACGTAACTGAAATAGTGTCAAATGAATGACATAATGACATTTGCCTACTAAAATATTTTTGAAAATGACAGATCTGACATTTCTCTTAACCTTCAAGTACTAACGTGTCTGTTGTGGTGCATTAGTACTAACGTGACGTCTCAGAGACGGGCATATATTTATTTATGAATTTATTACTAATTTTTTTTTAAAACATAAAGTACTATGCAATGATGTATCAAGCATATTTTAATCACATAAAAAATAGAAATTCATAAAAATATTAGCATTTACAGAGTCAAATAGGAAACCGTGTTTAAATTTGTAGGTGTTAACTTAATTACAGAAAAAGGCAATTTTCAATATTTTTTTTTATTATCAGCAAACATATTTCAACAGACAATGGTATTCTAACACAACTTAACTAAAAAAACAGTGAGAAAAAAAAATACGTATAAAATTTCACACCACCCTAAAACTATACAGAATTAGTGCAAGATGAACACATTAGGGTCACTAAGTATAGCAGAATTTTCATCAATATTAGGTTCTCCGTTACTGTCCTCACTGTCTAATTCATTATACTACTGGAACACTTGCTGCTCAAGCAACAAGCTGTTGATCTAACCGTATTTGAGCAAGTTGGTTTTTGACCCATCATGCAAAAATAGTAGCGTGCATACTAACGTGACGTCTCTGAGACGGAATTTATTTTTAAATACAAATAACTTCCGCACAAAACATCCCACCGCAGCGAAATTTTAAAAACTGAGTTATTTTTAGGTAGTTTGAAATTAGATGAAAGATCAACCATACATCTTAACTGGAGGGGGAAATATAACACACGCGTCGAACATTTCCGTCTCTCAGACGTCACGTTAGTACTTAAGGGTTAATGCACTTTTCTCAATTTTAGGCAGTCGTAGATAAAATTTTGTACAATACATGTGTGATAATGCATCATTAATATACTTGTGTGCAGAGCTGGACAAAATACTTTGAAAAAGTATTTAATTACTAAATGCTAAATTCTTTATGAAAATCGAATTTATTTAAATACAAAATACGTTTTTATGACCAAAAAGTAGTTAAATAATAAATACCTATAATATTTAATAGGTAAATATTTTTATAGAAGTAAATATTTTTATAGAAGTAATTAAATACTTTAAAAATATTTTAATAGTATATTACATACCGAGGTGGGAAGTGTTTCATTACTGTCGAGAGATTAGGTAGTTTACCGAGACGCGTAGCGTCGAGGTTAACTTTATCTCGAGACAGGAATTAAACATTTCACCGTGGTGTGTATACTATTTTATCGGTTTCAGGATATTAAGCCTTTGTTTACATATACAAAAGTAGGATGGTAACTAGATCATAACTTATCTGTAGGGTTAAAGAATATTACCCTACATGGCAACCATAACCATATAGCAACCGATAAACTATTGAACAAATCACGGATGTTATGAATCATAACTGCCTTAGAAGTTTTAAAATCCTCGCTCTACGAGCTCGGATTTCAAAACATCTGCGGCAGTTATGATACTCATAACATTCCTAGATATGTTAATAGCTATTATTCGCAATCATCTAATTTTAAAAATAACTACAATTGAATTCTGAATAATAGATATCTTGATGTAGCTAATATTTTTGTTACCATGAAAACAACCCACTCATGTTTTGTTACCATGGAAACACCCCACTCTTCAGGTATGTAATATTTTTCGGGGTATGTAATAATTTCCTGGCTAGTTTCAAGTAATCATCTAGTTCCCAGCTGTTGTCATGTCATGAAATTGACACATTACAATGTGATTGCGAATAAAAGTATTTAAATACTTCTAGTTTTGAGGTAAAACTAAAATGTAAAAAACCTTGAGCAGTTAAACAATTTTTCAAATTTAAAGTTCATAATTGCCTTTCATTCAAATACTTAGTAATAATTGTAGTAATCCAAGTAAAGTACGTTTTTTTCCTATAAAAATTTTCAAGGTCAAGATAAAATTGGCAAAATAGCTTTTTTTTAAATATTTAGAAAATTTATTTTCATCAGGTTTTTCTGTAAACGACTTGTGTCATTTTGACATTTAAAATTAAATTGTCAGCTTTTCTTTTTTGAAAATGAATATGAGTAAAAAACAGAATCTTTTAAAATTAAATGAAAAAAAATCAATTCTGAAGTGTGCAGAGGAACTGTTGGATCTGCAGCCTAACAGGCCAGAAGAAGAAGCTTACGAAATATTACCTAAAAACAAAACTCCTTTAATACCAGATTTTAAATTTCACACCAATTTTTAGTTCTAAAAAGTTACTAAAACAAATTCTACCAACATATATTTTTTAAAGGAATCCAAGTAATGCCAACATAAACCCTAAATTCTTTGACCTTCAAAATTTATATAGGAAAAAAACGTACTTTAGTAAAGATGGCATAACTTAATGAACTATTGTAACATGTGAGCAAACGAAAGTGAAATCAAGCTTGGCTTTGAAAATTGAAACGTATGTCGATTATTAATTCACATTATATTGATGTTCTAGAATGAAATACACATGCGTAACCTAAACCATTGCATAACTGTCACCGCCTGTCATGTTAAAATTTTATTTGGGAATTAACATAAAAACCAACACTTGAACAATGTTGCATCTGCTACATCAATAATTACGTATTTAGTTATAAGAACTGCATGTGTAATTTAAAATTTGATAGTTTAAACAACTTGACACTTATCTTTATATATATAATTCTTCTGTACGTGCGTATGTGACTGAACTCCTCCTAAACGGCTGGACCGATTTTGATGAAATTTTTTGTGTGTATTTGAGTGGGTCCCTGAATGGTTTAGATTCACAATTGGACCCGGTAGGTGGCGCTGCAATCGGGTTCTAGGAATTTCTTGAATTTTTTTTTGACAAATTTCTTTTTTAATTTTTTTTAAAGATATCTCGCATATCAGAACATATAACCCTAAAATTTCACTCCCCACCAACCCTCAATATTTTTTAAAATAAAAAAAATCAAAAATTCGAAAATCGAAAAAACCTTTGCTGAACCTGCTAATAGCAGGCAAACCAACGTTCGGACAGGACAACGTCTGTCGGGTCCCCAAAATTTCACCCCCCCCCCCCCCCACCAACCCCTAATATTTTGATATCGCAGGGTCTATTAGAGATGACGTAAGGCCCAGGTGGTTGCGCTCCACAATACACCTGCATATTATACGTATAAAACGTTTGTGAGTCACAGAGGGCGTAAATGTTTAATCCATACTTGGCCTGCTTTTGAGCCATATCTTTATATATAATTCTTCTGTACGTGTGTATGTGACTGAACTCCTCCTAAACGGCTGGACCGATTTTGATGAAATTTTTTGTGTGTGTTTGAGTGTGTCCCTGGATGGTTTAGATTCACAATTGGATCCGGTAGGTGGGCTGCAGTCGGGTTCTAGGAATTTTTTTAAATTTTTTTTAACAAATTTCTCTTTAAATTTTTTAAAGATTTCTCGCATATCATAACATATAACCCCAAAATTTCACCCCCCCACCGCCCTCAATATTTTTTAAAATGAAAAAAAATCGAAAATTAGAAAATCGAAAAAACCTTTGCTGAACCTGCTAATAGCAGGCAAACCAACGTTCGGACAGGACAACGTCTGTCGGGTCCCCCAAAATTTCACCCCCCCACCGCCCCGCAATATTTTTTAAAATGAAAATCTTTATATATATAATTTTTCTGTACATGTGTATGTGACTGAACTCCTAAACAGCTGAACCGATTTTGATGAATTTTTGTGTGTTTGAGTGAGCCCCCTGGATGGTTTATATTCACAATTGAACCCGATAGGTGGCGCTGCAATCGGGTTCTAGGACTTTCTTTTTTATTTTTTGACGATTTTTTAAAATTTCTTTTAAAATTACTCGCATATCAGAACATATAACCCCAAAATTTTACCCCCCCCCCCCCCCACCACTTCCAATATTTTTTAAAATGAAAAAAATCGAAAATTCGAATATCGAAAAAACGTTTGCTGAACCCGCTAATACCAGGCAAACCAACGTTCGGGCAGGACAACGTCTGTCCGGTCCGCTACCCCTTAGGGGGTGAAATGGGGTAAATAAGCCTAAACAATCGATATGGGTGTCGTTATTGAGGTTTTTTGGGACGTTGATTGCGAAAATGGCATTTACTCCAAGACGATGGACATGACATAAAATTAAAACTATAGTGGTGAAACGGGGTTTCAGAGACAAATTATTTTTGGGCAGAACAACGTTTGCCGGGCCAGCTAGTACTATTATAATAACTGTCATATTTAAATTGAAAGCATCAGAGGTAATAGAGCACATTACTTAATTTTTTCAAAGCAGCCTAGATTTCATTTTCAGTTATTCACATGTTACATAAATCATTAAAAACCCACAAGAAAATGTATATTGGTTTGTGCTGAATGTATAGTTTAGATGCTATATTTCGGCAAAAAATTTTAAAATCCGGAAAATAATTTTTTTGATAAAATTACTTATATTGAATATTAACAAAGAAGTAAATCCATAGTTAAACAAATATAAATTTAAAACAATATAAACGCTTTTTTTAATTTTAGGTTTTCATATAACTGTTTTTCTAAATCTTTGCCATAACACAAAACAAATAAAACAATAAACATACAGCTTGGTGAAAAACGCACATTATCCGTACGCTAAGTTGTAGGCCTTCAGCTAATAATAAATTTAAATATCAATTTAAATTTTTTAGTTCAAATACAAAGTTGTTGTCCTTCAAATTTAGCAAGTGTGGTTACATTTTTTATATTTGAGGAAGTAAAATACTTGAGATTTTATGTTTTTAGTTTTTCCAGATTAATTTTCATACTGGCGATTGTTGGTATCACAAATCTATAATATACAGTGCTTTCGTAAAGTAGCAGAAAAGTTCGTTAAAAATTCAAGAAATAACTTTTGGAAAAAACGCTCGGACCCCTCAATTTTTATTTTTATTTGGGCATTTTTTGAAATAAAATGCATACATGGCGTTATCGATGTTTTTTTTTTTAAATGGAAACCCCCTTTTTTTATTACGGAATATGAAAGAACGCATCTTTTTTATTACGCTAAGGTAATTTTTGTGTATAGGTCACATTACCAAAAATTAAGAAAAAAAATACTAAATTTGATTTTAAGAAGTATGATTTTATGCTTTTATCAATGACAGCAATCAATAAAAAACATATCGGTCGTCTTAGTTACTGTCAGGCAGACAACTTTGCACAATTTTGTACATTTAATTTTGTTGTTTTTGAAATGACTATTGCAACTAAATTTAGTATTTTGCAATTTTAAATTTGTTTTCTTAATTTTTGATCATCTGATCTATATTCAAAAATCAGCTTAACGTAACTAAAAGATGCGTTCTTTCAAATTCCGTAATAAAAAAAGGGGGTTGCCATTTAAAAAAAACATCAATAACGCCATACCCTGTATGTATGCATTTTATAAAAAAAATGCCCAATTAAAAATAAAAATCGTTGGGTCTGACGTTTTTTCCAAAAGTTATTCCTTGAATTTTTTACGAATTTATGTATATTAGCTTCTCCTTGGAGAATATGTAATGCTAAAACCAGTGGCTTAGAAAGTTTAGCGGATACTGTTAAATACTCGACTTCAGTTTTATTCAAGGAATATGGTTTAATTGAAAGCTTTCATATAAAATAAGTATTTTTTTCTTTTTTTGCTAAAATTTGGATTACAGACTCATAGTGTGGATTCCAACGTGTAATGCCTAATGCCAGAATATCTGAAATGATGACTTATAGGATGTTTAAAATTAGGCAAAAGTATTTATTAGTTAGAAATATATTTTTTAAGAAATAAACATAGTTAAATACTCTCAATATATTTAAATACTCTCAAGGTATTTAATTACCTTTATTTCTTAAAAAAAAAAATTTCCAATTAGTAAATACCATCTGCGTAATTTTAAACGTCCAGTACGTGATCATTTGAGAGTATTTAAATACTTTGAGAATATTTAAATACTCTCAAAGTATTTAAATACTCTAACAATTTTTAAATAGTCTAAATGTATTTAAATACTTTCAAAAATGTATTTAAATACTAAATACTTTTCAAAATACAAATACAGCCCATTAAAAAGTATTTAAACGCCTAGTATTTAAATACTTCAAAGTATTTAAATAAAAAAGCATTTACAAATACAAATACTGCCCAGCTCTACTTGTGTGCTTACATAACCCGTGCTACGCACTCGTTTGTAACTTACACACACGTATATTAATGATGCTGTTATCTCACTTGTATAGTAAATAACTATTATAATCACTTTCTCAGAAATGTTTGGGACAAATTACAGAATTTTTTATATTAACTTTGTCTTTCCTCTTGGTAAGATGTAACCACTTCTTGCTTAGGTTAGGGTCTTTAGGAAAACTAAAAAACGGATTCCGTTTAAACTGGTTGTTGGAATCACATCCCACAACAACACAACGCATTTTTATCACTTTGATAACCAAATATTGTCTATAAACTGTGTAAAATTGATAAAAAAGATTTAAAAAACACCGAAAAACACACCGTCAGCATAGTCAAGGACGTAAACAACTCTGTGAGTGACGTTGCACGTCAAAATAAGGACCGCCCACTTGTGCGCAACATCCTATCTTTGGTGGGTATATCGTGGCAACGGCGCTTTTCCTTCTGGTGCAGATTTTACATTCCTAACCTTCTTAACCTCACTTTCTGTTCTCAGTTTTAATCCAGGAACCTTAAACTCCCTTATACAGGGTGTTCTACGAGCTGTATGACAAACTTTGGCAGATGATAGCTGGGTTAATTCCAAACATTTTTTCTTAAATGAACGTGGGTCCGCTTTGGTTTTATAAAATATATGTATATTTTAATTAAAAGTAGGCTGATAAATAAAAATGACGGTTGATATAACAATAATTATTATTTGTGTCATTTTGTGTCATTCGACACAGTGTGAAAGTGCTAAATAAAAAATGCATTTTTTCACAACTGAGGATATGCAGATATTGTGTTTGCATATGGGTATTCGAATGGGAACGCCAGACAAGCAGCCCGAGAATACCGACAAAGGTATCGAAATAGATATCAACCTGCCCGCACAGTGTTTTTAAGTCTTAAAATTTGTTATTTTTATTTATTATAAATTTTTATTGTTAATTGTTAATAAAGGTTTAAACATTAAACACCGTGTAACTTCTAAACAAAAACGAATCGGACCCCCGTTCATTTAAGAAAAAATGTTTGGAATTAACCCAGCTATCATCTACCAAAGTTTGTCATAGAGCTCGTAAGAACACCCTGTAGAAATATAATTTTACTGATTCGTAGACACATGAAAATGCTGATTTAAGTATATTGGACATTCTCCATTCAAAACACTGATATTCCATTTAACAAGTTACATTAACCTGTTCAGAAACTAAATACATATAAGTATAACCAAGGGGTTGTTTTCCCAACCCCCTGGTTACCAGTTTTACGTGCTGCCACGTTTCTGTGATATAGGCGTTGGTTTGAACCTGTAGATCACAATTTGCAAGTAGGGGATTGTAACTCATCTGCTGTCCACGATTAGTAATCGTAAGGGTTGTACTGTTGAGTTATGGTTAAATAAAACACCCACAAAAGAATAAATAACTTATATTAAAAGAACTTAAAAATTTGGATAAAGTACAAATTTATTTTACCCAATCTGGTCAATGGTTAATTAACTGTAGCTTCGTAAAAAGGATTGATCAAAATTATGCTTAATTTTTATGACATCAATTTACTTTGGATGGAAAGAATAAACATAGCAGCCCTGCTTCTAGTTGGTTAAATAAATACCATAAATGACTGACCTTCGTCCAGGTGCCGTTGCTAGAACTTGGAGGGTGAATGTTAAGTTTAATTTTACTCGGTACGCCCGAAAGTTTTATGGATTTCGAAAAGTGTTAGGATGTTACTTGAATGCCCCTGGCTTCATTGATATTCCTTCAATTTTTGAGCGGCTTGTCACAACACTTGCTCACATCAATTTTTAAATAGAACTTTCAATTTTGACTTCGATTATTTCGCGGGGCACGCGGCTCGCGCCGGTGTTACAAATTTTTAGCGCCGAAGCGCCTTAGCGCTAACTCAATTTATTTTGCGGAATCCGGGGAAGACTGTCTGTCCAGTTCGCGTTCCCCAAAAGGTAATTTTCTTTTTGGGACAAAAACGAATGTCTTTCGTACTCTCCCGTTTTGCAAGATAGCATTTTTGAATTAGAACTCGCGCGCTCTGGGATTGCAAATTCTGCATATCCCACGCGGTTTTGCACTGCCTGCCAATTCGGCACTTCTTTATTCTGAGAAAGCTTTTGGTTAATTAACACTGGATGTAATTCAACCGCTTCTTGGATTATAACGATGTAGTCTTTTCGTTCTCACCAAATGAACTTTTGCATTCGCAATAAATGTAATTTATGCAGGGGCAGCTTTGATTTATTCTTCCTCCTGATAACTTAAATTCTATAAGGTTTATAATTATAAAAACGCAATTTCTTGCGGGTTGCTACATAAGCTTGGAATTATTATGCGCTCATGGATAACTTGTATATTCATTTACAAAAAAAAAACCTTTGCATATAATAAAATTATCTATAACCTGTGAAACGTATTACAAATACTCTGAAAACAATAAACGAACGACTGCTGCCCCCCTGAAGCGCACCTGGAGTACACATTTGCACCTTATGGTTAGAGCAGTATATGAAGTATGATGTGACAGAAATACGCTAATCTAACAAAGTTTAACCTAATTTAATACTAATCTAAACGAAATAGTAAATATATACTAAATTTCAAATAAAAATGCTGAAGGTGCCGCTCTAAACTCGAATTCAGTTTTACACTAGGAAAATATAATTTTATTTCACTTCCCGGATTTTACAATAATTTTGTCCTATGTAATTCAAATAAACATTGTAGGGCAGCCTTATTTGTCCACTATTTATTGGTTTTCTTTTTATATTTCTAGGATTTATACCTAACGTCAAATTAACAATTTTGAAAAAAAAATTATTTTCAAATGGTTGTAATGATGACTTCGTTTCAACCAATCACGGGCATAGTTATGATTACTAGTTAGTTCCAAGTACTGCATGCTTATTTAGTATAGTGCAAACCAAACATAGATTACATTGTAACCATATTGAATTTAATGAAATCAATGTCATCCTGACAACATCACCAATATTTCCTATCATGTATATTTATGCCTATACCTTATACCACAAAGCTACTGAAGCTATTATTCAATTATGTGATGTGTACTGTATTTCCAGCCCTCTTCTTGTTAGCTTTGCTGTGTTCCATGTACTATAATTGTCAAAATACCCATTGTATTCTTTGTACAGACAGATCAATAAAAAAACCAATTAGGGCAGGCTGTGATATGTGTCATACGTTTGGCAGTACTGAAGTGTATTGTCAGTCTATGTCAAATTCGAGATTAGTAGGTTAGGTTTTGTTTGTTGTTTGACACAGACTGACGCAAAACTTAACCTGCAAATCTCGAATTTGACATAAACTGACAATACACTTCAGTACTGCCAACTGATTCAGGCTATCCAGGGCCTGCCCTAATTGGTTTTTTTATTGATCTGTCTGTATTACCTTGCTACATCGAGTAGTATAGTTTTAATTTTACCGTAACATTTAATTTTAGATCCTTGGAGCCACCAGAATTCAAATGTTACCGGGTTTTGGGATACGACTCACACTCATGCTCTAATGAATGAGAGTTTTCCGGCTCCTCAAACAAACCAGGAAAGTAGTTACTTATGGGGGTCTTCGTCTGTATGGCAACCTTGGGCACCTTCAGAAATACCAAGAACACCCACTAGAACTCCTCCAGGATTCACGAGCAACCGCGAAATTGAGGAAGTACGATGAAAGTTATTGTTGCCATTGTGGTGACACCTCTAAGTGTTATATTGTTTTAGCGCATGCAGCATAATCAGGCATATGATTTATTTGGTATGACTAATATATGGGCACAACAATATCCAAACCCTTGGAATTATCCCCAAGGACAGTGAATTTACCATTCTAAGAGGTTGCGAAATGCTTACAGGATGGTTGTTTTTGTTTTATTGTTTTTAAGACTGTTTCCTACACTTATAATACTCATATTTCTCGTAAACCATTGTAAAGTGAGGTATTTATACTTAAAAGAAATAGATTTACAAGTGTTTAGCTGGTCTGAATGTTACAATGTGTTTTAACGTGTTGATTGATCACTTGACTGTAAAGTTTTAAGTTTTCAGAACAATTAAATGAGACACTGCAGCAGTGATGTTGTATTCATCTTTAAGAAAATGCATATAAGCATATCAAAAGGAAAGCGATGTCACAGTACACTCTCGTTGAATCTAAATGTATCCAGAATTGTTTTCTTGGTCAGATCCCCCATATTAGGAATGCATTATAGAAACAGATGAACTATTTTCAAGCTGAAACTAGCATTAAATGTTGTAACGTGCATTTTAAAAAAAAGTTATTGAGAGGGCTTTGAACTAGATTTTGTCTTACGACGGTATGTCGGTGATTATTACTTTATTACATTGCTCTACCCAGAATTCAACATGCTCGGTCACTTGAGTTGTCAGTTGTCAAAGTAAGGTTGTGTGCATACGCAATCTATAAAATAAGTTACGACATGACTTTCAAAAATTACTATTTGACACAAAGGCCACGTGATAACGGTTTTCTTTTAACGCACTTTACTTAAACATGCCAGAGTTTACTTATAGATGAAGAAAATAGTATAAAACAATGTGTTTTATGTTTTTGTGGAATGCGTCCACTGAGACACATTACATATTTACTCTACCTGCTGTGGTACCAGCATGAGGTCACACACAACTACCTGCATCTCCGCCGTAAATGAAGTAATTTTGTAAGAAGACTGAGGACTGAGTCACACAATTTTTTCTGTGTGGACATAAGCTCAAGGGTCAATACTTTTCATTGCTAATAGAAATTCTTTCACCTTCAGCCACTCACCGTGCTTAGGGGTCGCACCTTCTGTGGTAAATTGGAAAAAAGACTCGACAGGCCTAGGAACAGCTGTTGGCTCCATTCCTACGCTCGCTCTTACCTTCGGGTCTCCCTTTATTGCTTAGCCGAATTGATTGCAACCCACTGGATAGCAGTTGTGGTATAGAAGGTGCGACCCCTAAGCACGGTGAGAGCCCAAGAGTGGTTGAAGGTGAAAGACTTACTATTAGCAGAAAAGTGTTGACCCTTGAGCTTATGCCCACACAGAAGGAATTGTGTGACTCAGCCCTCCGACTGGTCTTTTTACAAAATTACTTCAGTATAAAACAAGTTTAAAATCCTTAGACGCCACAACACCAATGAATAGCAGGTTCTATTCAGATATAATTTTCTCCATTATTTTGTATTGTGGTATTAGCAGCACCAATGAGTATTTAATATTTTAGTATTCAAATGTTAAATACAACGGATCATAATGTACTCTGGGTTCATAGTCTGGCATTCCCAATGCTCTTGTACTTTTTGGAGATGATAAGGGTGCAATAGATGTTCATGCAAGACCCCCATACTGTTGCATTCGATGCGCTATTGCATGACTGCTGATATGCGACTCTTCCTCTACTCGATGCAGAACTTCTTCCTCAAATTTAACAGAGCATACAGTTCTCGGGCGACCTAGACCTCATTCTAAAAAAAATATTTTACAATAAGGATGCCGGCAATTGGGAAATCTCTCAGAATAGAGACATTCAGTTTCTGTGTTTTGCATCTAGCATCTTCATAAATAAGATGCATATCTGATAGCTCCTCCAAAGTGTAGCTCTCCATATTGTAATTTTAATAAGAACATGGCGCAAACTGAAAGATGAAACGTTCAACTCAACATCTACCAAATAAACTTACAAAATTTTTGAATTTATTTTGTCTCCTGCATTGCAGTCGGTTCTGGTAGAGTTTTTACATCGACTTATAATGAGACTTAAAGTGTTTCTTTACCTCAGAATTTATGTGAAATACCTATTTCAGGTAAACCTGAACCGTTTAACTAGATTATTTTTATTTGTACTTTTATTTTTTAAAATTTATTCCAAGGTTTAAAAACAAGATTAGAAGAGGAGATACCATACGATGTCCAGCTTGAAGTCCAAACTTAACATTTATAAAATTTTTGCTCTGGGGTTATTTTTAGTATCTAACATATTATTGTAGGATTAAAAAGAAGAGATCTTAACCCCTAAACTTATATCTACGACTCAAAAGCGCTCTCGAGCCAAAATGGCACATTTCCAGACATGGGTTTGTATGCAAAATTTGTTGTTCCAGTGAAGGTATTCAACGGATATTTGAAGATATTAGACTAGTGGAGAATAGGGCAAACCACAATTAAGATGAGCATACAATGTAAAAAATGACAAGAGGTTCTTAAGGGTAACAAATTGGAGAGGGATAGGAGATAGACGAGGTTGGATCTGAAGACCAGAAGCCAAAATAGGAAAAGGTTACATACATTTGTTTAGGTACTTATCCTTTGGTGCTAATCTGTTTTTAATTTTTTAAAGCAGAACATTTTTAATTATTTAGAAAGCTTTCTTAATACGATGTTACGTTTTTATGTTCGGGCTATTTAAAAATTATACGACGCTTCTTGCATTAAACATTTATTTACAACGAGTAATTATTATTATTTACAAACACACGAATTATCAAGGCAGAACACAAATTACTTATCCCAACGATACACTATTTATTTATATGCGCTGGATTAAACATCAATTAATTTATGTGGCTATTTATTCACGACTTAAACATTAAGGATTTATATGGTTATATATACGGGTTCATTTATATTACGCGCTTCGAGTCTGATGAGAACTGCGGGAGAACTCAGACGGCCGTGTATTTATATTCGCTGGGGAGAGGTTCCAGAAACGCCGCGATATTTCCTCGAAGTTCCAGAAACATGCATGACGCACCGCATCGGGGCCGCTCTTGCATCACCTGGAAAATGACTCATCCGCCCGCAGCTGGCCCCAAGGTCGTCTCCTGGCGGCTGTGCCTCATGCGTTTGCAGCTGCCTGATTTCAAGGTCTGAGTACTGAGTAAAATTAGGCAAAAATGTACAAGGCAATATTTTAGCATTTCTTAAAAACGTTAAATTTAAATTTCTTTCAAACCCAAACAAGCTATAAGATTTTAAAATTTTCATAACGCTTTAATTAAAAAATCCAAAAAGTACTATATATGCAAAGAAATATGCACTTAATGTAAAATACGCATTTATTGCAAAATATGCAATTATATACAGAATAAAAATGATATTATATTATTTAGAATTATCTCAAACGGAAAGAAAACCTGAAATTAATACGAAATCGACTAGCAGAGCTGGGCAAAATACTTTTTTTGAGCAAAAGGTAGTTAAATAATAAATACCTATAGTATTTAAATACTTTTAATAGCTAAATACCTTTCTAAACGTATTTAAATACTTTAAAAGTATTTAAATATTTCTTAAGTATTTAAATATTCTAAAAATATTTAAATACTGCCAAAATTGTATTTAAATACTAAATACCTTGCAAAGTATTTACACGAATACCGTCCATTAAAAAGTATTTAAATAGTACAAAGTATTTAAATAAAAAAAAGTATTTACAAATACTGCCCAGTTCTGTCGACTAGCAAAAAAAATGCAGATGCATAATAAATCCGGCCTTTACTTATAAGATATTTATCTGCACTTTTACACTGTCTTTTTAGCTACCAATATTATAACAACAGATCAATAAAAAAACCAATTAGGGCAGGCTGTGATATGTGTTATACGTTTGGCAGTACTGAAGTGTATTGTCAGTCTATGTCAAATTCGAGATTTGCAGGTTAAGTTTTACGCCAGTCTGTGTCAAACAACAAACAAAACCTAACCTACTAATCTCGAATTTGACATAAACTGACAATACACTTCAGTAATGCCAAACGTATAACACATATCACAGCCTGCTCTAATTGGTTTTTTTATTGATCTCTTGTTATTAACGCCACATTAATTACTAAATGTAATTTTTGACGTTCTACTTCTCAAAAGCAAATACAAACATCAAATGACTGGTATAACTCGCAACTGCATTCGCACAAATATCGAAACCCGTTAGATATGATGTGAGAAATCACGCGAGCACGTTCAGAGCTGCTTAGACAAGCAAGTTATTATCTGTTGCAAGAACTTCCGCTGACCTTCAAAATTGACTCGCAGCTGTATTTAGACTGCAGGAAGTATTGTCAGACAGCAACTCTCGCCAGTCTAAACGCCCCTTTATGTGTGAATTTATACCTAAATTTCTAGTAATGTTCAACATATAAGCATGGTTAACACAATTAGACAGATGAAAGGTAGTCGCGGCTTTGCTAAATAACGTACAGCAAAAGTCTCCGAGCACCTTAATAACTTTTTTATTGCTAAAAATTGAATGTTCACGGTTTTGAGATAATTTCACTAGTAAATTATATTTTTATTTTTGAGGTTTAGCAAGAAGGCCGTCATTTTGATAGGAAAGCAGGTAAGTCCATTTTTGAATTTCTCATTGCACATTCATTTTAGGTAGGTATTACATTCTTAAAACTGGTAAAAATTAAGAGATTATTTATGTCCAACGTTATAATAGTCTTGGAGTGTGTTATTAATACGTCTAGATTTGCAAAATATGAAAAAAGACTTAGCCGATGATGTGCGGTGGTGCGAGTACCAGCATGTTCGGCTGTGCTAAACGGCGGTAATTGTAAGTGTTACGGTGAAATATGTGGTTAATTTAGGTGAAAAGGGTACCACAAGAATCGCAGGCGAAGTGTAGAGGTGTGTAATTAAGGGAAAGCTTCGGGAAGCTTGATATAAGCAGTAAAATGGTAGAAATTTGTCGCAACTGATAACGGCCTGGAAAAGGCAAGATACGTACAGCGTACGCGTGGCCAAGAGTGTTGCCCACGATTGACGCGAATGCCGGCCAAAATGCTATCGCAAGGCAGCAGCTGGCACAAAATATATGGATAAAAGAAAGCGGGATAAGCAGGCAACCAATCGGAGGAAGAACAGGAGATATTTAGAAAAAGTAAATTAGTAGGTCACCAATTAAATTAAAAGCGAGCGCAAAGAGAGCAAAATGGCAACAACCAAAGATATAAAACAGTTTCTGAAAAATCTAAGCAAAGAGGTTACGGAAATAAAAATGGAAAATAAGGGATAATGAATAAGATGCAAACAATCAGCACTGAAGTCAAACAGCAACTGAAGAGATGCAATGTAGAAATAAGTAAATTAAAGCAAGACGTAGTGCAAACAAAATAAAAATGGTTAATGGATAAAACAGAAGCGGATACAAAAATTAACGGGCTAGAACAAAAACTAGAAGAAATGGAATACAGACAAGAATTGCAAGAGTGAAGGAAGAAGAACATTATCGTAACAGGATTAAGCAATCTGCATAGTGATCCTGAAAGAATAATACATGCTGTTAAAAATATTGCAAAAGAAATAGACATAAAAACCGCATACAAAGTAAGCGATGATAAATGGGTGATCTAATTAAACAACTAGGAGACAAAACAAAGTCTGCTCAGCAAAAGTAAGGTTCTGCGAGAATCAATCATTTTCTTTAATAGCAACATGACCTACAAAGAGAAGAAAATGCAAAAGCACATAAGAGACATGGCACGAGAGGAAGAAAGTAAAGGAAATAAGACAATAACGGCATACAGGAAGCTAAAAGTAAACGATGAGGACTATGTATGGGACCGAAAGACTGAAAAATTGATAGAGGTGGAGGAAGGGGCAGTAACTCCAAAAAACTGAGCAATAGGAAGGTTAAAGAGAAAATGGATAAAAGGAGAGAGACTAGAGTAGGGGATGATAAATATCAAGTAAGTGATTACTGCATACTGAGATTTGCCACCCGGAACGTCAGAACATTATTGCCACCAGGAAATGTGGATGAAGTAGCCAATGAAGTAATAAAACATGGGTTTGACATAATTACAGTACAGGAAATCAGGTGGAAAGGTGATGATGTAGCGGAAAAAGCAAATTACTCATTTATGTACAGTGGCGGGGGAAAAGCAGGGAAGTAATCGCACAGGATTCTTCGTATCAAGGAAAATAAAAAGTGTTCTATATATTGAAGCAATGAATGAAAAAATGTGTAAATTGCAAATAAAAGAGACTTTATAATGTCACATTTATCAGCCCATATGCACCTACAGAAAATGCAGACGATGCAGCAAAGAATCCTTTTATGACTTACTAGAATCGGTATGCGAAGCATGTCCGAAATATGATGCAGTAGTGCTACTAGGCAAATTTAATGCACAAATAGGAAAGGAAGGAAATATCAAGGAAGTGGCAGGCAAATTCACGATTCACGACAAATTGAATGATAATGAGTTTAGAATCTGCCAGTTGGCATTATTGTATGATCATTCAATTGCCAGCACTGTATTTGAATATAAAATAATTCACAAAGGAACTTGGACACATCCGGGCAACCGCAGGCTAAACCAGATGGACCACATACTGATAAATAAACAAAGAGCGCCTGAAATACAAGACGTTCGAACATATAGAGAGCCAAACTGTAATTCATGTCATTTTATGGTGGGTGCGAGGATGCAACAACGAATTGAAACCATGGGGAGGTGAAGTGAACACAGAAACCGAAAATGGAACACTGAAAGCATAAATAAAGCGGAGGTTAGGCACCATTCTAGAGGGATACATCGAAACCATTTTTCGGCTTCACTCGAATGTTTTCTCCACATACCAATTATTTCAGGGCCAGCCTGTATATTGTCTTTGCATAATAATCAGCTCGTATTTCGAATTATTTCAATTTACCAGTTCGCTCAATTCGTACCAATATCTGGGAAACCCATATATATAATACACATATATTGCTAGTAGGGCCTGGAAACGTCAGAAAACATTACGGCGCCGACATAGTCTCACTTAGAGTATAACGCGTATCGTGCGCATGCGTGAGGATTCGAACTCCGCCTTTAGAAGCGAATTTTAAACTTGACCACTTCCCCATTGGGCGGACGACGCCGCCGCGCTTGCGCACAGCTCACCGTATACATTAAGGAGTTGGTTGTGTGTCTCACTTCATCGGCCAGTTTCCCACTCATAGCCGCTAGCAATATAGTAAGTATTAGATATATGGGGAAACCCAAAAACTTCCGCGCGCTTATCGCTAGGTCGCAGCGTCCAGCTGTCTTCGATAGTAGGCCGAATGCCCTTGCATTATTTTCCTGCAACTCGACGAAGCGACTTGCTTCTAAAAAGGTCCCGTTCGTGCTTTATTACGCCACGACGATTAATTTTGAAGGGCAGTAAGTTTTGATCCAGGTACGATTGAGATTTTCTGTTTGCTATTCTCGTATTAATTATGTTTCTTTAGCTCTTAATTGACAGTTTTACCCAAGAATTTAACCTTGGAAGCAAGGTTGCTGTCGTGATTTAAATTTTAAACACCTGCTAACATCCTACCTAGCTCCTGCAGTTTGGAAATGGCTTCGCTGCAATTACTGACACATCCACGGCGCTTTTAATCACCGGGTATAGCAGCTCCCGGCCAACTTTTGTCTGACAGCAACTTATGGGCGTTGGAGGTTAGTGATACTTTTGTGGTAATACCCTAAAAGTGGACGGACTCCCTGCTTTCAAGCAGATTCGGGCTGGTTATTCCAGGATTAAACCTTATATATCTAATTATCACCGATATTTGAAATTTAAATTCGTACATTCCATTATTATTATCAATATTTAAAGTTTAAATTTGTATTTTTCATTATTACTAACATGTAAAGTTCAAACTCATACATTCAATTATTTTTAATATTTGAAGCTTAAATGCGTATATTTAATTACGATTAATATTTAAAGCTACAATTTGTATGTGTAATTAAACCTTTGTAAAAGGAGCATTCACGTTTTTTGCTTTCAATAGCCTGAACAGAAAGGTTTTATTAAATGACAGCGATATGCATATCACTTGATTTACCTTGTGTGGTTACAATTAATTTAATAACCCAAAAGGGGTTCTTGGTGCTTGTTGCAACCTTCAATTAATTTGCACATTTCTATTATTCTTACATTATTTAGTAGTTAATAAATAAATGCCAGTCACTAATAGTTAATTATATTATTCGAAATCATCTGATTTCTGACGCCCATATCTTTTTTGAAGACTTTGCAGGGTACACAGCTGGTGGTTTGAACCCACGACCATATCGCCGAATTTGAGTTAGTTCAGTCTGCGTGGTAAGTGAAAATTTTTAGAGCTTCCGTGTAGTACTTACTTTAAGGAGGTTAATCTGCGATTTTTACTACCATTGATTATATTATCTAATTAATCGCAGGTCAGCTTCTTTATCGTAACAACATGAAGCAGAAGGAAGAAGAGGAGACGATAGAGCAAAAATGGAACAGTATAAGAAACAATTGATTAAAACAGTAGAGGATGTGTGAGGAGAGGGTGCGATAGAAACAAACAAATGGTTCGATAAAGAATGTGAAGAAATAATAAGCAGAAAAAATAGAGCCAGACTAAACACGATAGCTATAAAATCTGAAGATAATACGGAGGCATAGATCAAACTAAAAAAAGAGGCGACAAAACTTTGTAGGAAAAAAGCAAAAATGGTATAACGAACAAATTACGAAAATGGAGGAATGTAACAAACACGAAAAAACCAGAAATGTTTTTAAAGAAATGAAACAGTTCACGAGTAAAAGCCATACAAAGGTTTGGGGCTGCAATTCAAGCAACTAACTGAAAAACAAGGAATCTTAGATAGGTGAAAAAACTACTTCGAAGATCTTTTAAATGTTGACGACTCCGGAGACAGTGAAGTGCAGAAAGCTGATGAAAATGTGGAAAATCATGTGGAATGTCCTACATATGAGAAAGTGAGCAACATAATAAGCAGCTTAAAAAACAATAGAGAACCGGTCCCCGACGAATTGTAGGGCAGCTACTTAAAAATGCAGGACCTGCGCCGCGCCGTATAGGCGAATGCACCAGCTGATAAAACTGATCTGGGATAAGGAGCAGATGCCAGAAGACTAGAAAAGAGGTATTATTATGCCAATATTTAAAAAAGGCGATAAAGGAATATGTGACAACTACCGAGGGATATCCTTGCTCAATGTGCCATATAAAATACTCTCGTCTATGATACACAACCGCCTATCTAAACATGCTGAAAATTTGATAGGAGACTACCAGCAGGGATTCAGGCCTAATCGTTCAACCACCGTTCAACCACAGATAGCTTGTTTACTATTCGGTAAATTTTTGAAAGGTGTTTTGAACACATCAAATTACACTGTTTATTTATTGATTTTCGACAAGCGTTTGACTCTGTAAAAAGAAATAAAATCGTGGAAGCATTAAGATTACTTGGAATTCCAAACAAATTAATAAAGCTAGTTAGCATGACCCTAAAAAATAGCAAATCGGCGGTGTTGGTGCAGCAAGGAAAAACGGAATACTTCCAAACAAACGCGGACATGAGACAAGGGGATGCTCTATCGGTTGTGCTATTTAATTTAGTGGTTGAATTCATAATACGAAAAGTAAATATGCCTGGCACTAAAAGTGTCCAAGCATAGTGCAGTATTGCAAAGCACAGAGACTCAGATGTGTCGGGCATGTGATGCGTATGCCAAAATGCAGAGTGCCGCGAGTGATGCTTGACTGGAACCCTGGATATGGTAGAACCAGAGGAAGATCTAGGGGCAAATGGTTATGTGCGGTACACCAAGACCTCGAAGCATTGAGAGTGAAAAACTGGATGGGCAAAATCAAGGAGGGAAAAGTATGGAACTACGTCACCCACCTGCTAAAACTCACATAGGGTTGTAACGCCGAAGAGTAACAAGTAAGTAACTTAGCCGATGACAAATTTAGGTCAATCAGAAAAAAATTAAACTTCTAATAATGACAGGCTATGGAGACAAAAAACGAAGAAGGAAGATTCGTCATGCTCTTAGCTTAGTGCCTTAATATGAAGTAATAAAACCTTTTATTTATCTACACAAGTTGATTGCAGTTTAGTAAGTAGTGACATGTTTCATCATCAGGCTCAAACATTAATGTGATTTATCACAGGTAAAGTAGCACATGGTAAAAGTAAGATTAAAATGTAAGGATAAACATATACAAGTCAAACAAGGCTTAAAACACCATCAAAGTGGAGGAGTGAAATAATTAAGCAGTACTTAAACTACATTATAAAAATCGTTATACTGGGTAAGAGTAAAGACACACGAAGTGGTTCACGCCGACTCGGCACATGATTCTATGTATTTAAAGCGGACTACGCTGAGCGTACCCTCGTCCAAACCATGTGCCAAACGCGGTTTTATTGCTTTGGGCGTACTATTCATTACTTTTCGTTGTAGTATTTGTTATCGAGTATACTCGTTCACTCTAAGCACGTCACACAAACATCCGCAGCCAGTTCGGATAGAGTACCAGAGTATCTGTTTGTATTACATCGAGTGGCAGGTACTCTCGGCATTTACGGAGTTTAGCTGATGTACACAAACAAAACTGGGTGCTTACTTCTTTCTTTCTCAGAATTGAGAATTGCACTCAAGACACCGAATGATTGCAATAAAATAAAAAGCAAGGTTAAACTTCAGTAAATGTTTAAAAATGTAACGAATACTTTTGCAAGTTGATATCCGTTACTTCGGATCTTGTCAGGTAACGAGTACTCGTGTACCGAATAGTTACTTTTTTGACATCACTGTTGGTGATACCAAGAGGTGGCATCTTCAATGTCAATCACTTTTTAACTTCAATAATTTTGTTTTACACATTATAACGATTTTTATACAGTGAATTTATTTTAATGGTTAACATAGCAGTTTCGTTTCTATGCCAGCATTTAATCATACAAGTCACTTCCATAGTTACCAATGAAATCAATAGATTAGAGAGTTTATTTTAAGAGTTAACATACGAATTTGAATTGGGTACTTGCTAATAAGAAACTTTAATTTTGTTACCGGATTGTAGGTATGCAACTAAAACGTAGATACGTAGGAACAACTTGTGTGTTGTATCTTTTCTTCAGTGGTGTACATTAGGATAACTTTTAATTATCTTTTTGACAAGTAATAATCCCTATGTTAACTCGTAAAATACACGCTCTAATGTATTGGTCTCATTTGTAACTATGGAAATGACCTGTATGATTAAATGGTGGCATAGAAACGAAACGCTTATGTTAACTATTCAAATAAATTCCCTGTAATGTAGTTTACTGCTTAATTAGTTCACTCCTCCACTTTTATGGTGTTTTACAGCCTTATTTAACTTGTAATAATAATAATAATAATAAATGACTTTATTTTCTCAACTACAAGAAAAAAGGCGAAGTTCAACATATGTTGTTCTTCCACTTAACCTAACAAAATATAAAAACTAAAATAATAATAATAATAGCGTTCTATGCGCAAATGTATACAATCTGTACAGTGCATACCAATGCATATCCGAAGCACCCAAATATTTAGCCGAATTGTAAATGTAGTATAGAGACCTAGTGTATAAATTCCATGCTATGACTGCGTAGTAAATAATATTTTTTTGTAGCGTTTTTTAAATATATCGGTATTTAATGTCTTGTATGAAGATGGTACTGAATTGTAAATGTTGCCGATTTGGTATCTAAAAGAAGATTTAAGGTTTTCAGTATTGTGCATGGGAGTTGTTAACAGACCCCTGGAGCGAACATTTACATTGTGAACATCCGATCTATACGTTATCTTTCTACACAAATATTTAGGACATTTTTCCGTAATAATTTTGTGAAATGTGACCGCAGAGTGAAGAGTAAATCTATTTTGAATATTCAACCAACCAGCATCTCTCAATTTATGAGATATTGGCATGTATTTACGAATACCATAAATGAACCGTAGACAAGAATTTTGAACACGTTGTAACCTTTTTTTATCCATAACCTTTAAGCACGGGCCATAAACTACATTGCAAAAATTTAAATGCGATAGCACAAGTGCTTCACACAGGATAATTTTAGCTTCAACGGTTAGTTCATTTCTATGTGGAAATAGCATTTTTAAATTTAAAAATCCAGCTTTGATAACTTTTGACACTTGTTGTGAAAAACGTAGCTCAGCATCAATTGTCAAACCCAAGTTGTTAACTGCAGTGACTAGGTCAACTGATTCGTTATTAATTAAAATGGAGATGTCTGGTGATACAGCTTGTCTTAAGTTTTTAGCTCCAAATACAATGGCTTGCGTTTTCGAAGCATTGATGATTAAACAATGCTTAGAAGACTCTTGTACTAAACTACAAATGTCCTCATTTAATTGTCTACATGCCAATCCTACATCTTCCGGCTTAAAAGACAAGTAAATCTGGGTATCATCAGCATACTGATGACAGCTACAGTACTTTAAAACTCTATTTAATTTTAACGTGTATATTGTGTATAACAAGGGTCCCAATATGGATCCCTGAGGTACACCCGATTTTACATCCATAGGCGTGGAAATTTGATCATATAATTTAACAGATTGTGTTCTATTATTAAGATAACTTTCAAAAAACTTTAGAGGCGTCGACTCAAATCCAATGTATTTTAAAATAGATAACAGTATTTTATGACTTAACGTGTCGAACGCTTTACTGTAGTCCAAGAGTACAAGAAGGGTTAATTTATGTTGATCAGTGTTAACAATTATGTCATCAGTAATATTCAATATTGCAGTACAGCAGCTGTGACCAGGTCGGAACCCAGACTGTGTGACAGGTAATATGCTAAATTCATTAATATAGTTTCGTACTTGCTCACCTATCACTTTCTCCAGAACCTTCGAAAGCACAGGCAGAATACTAATAGGTCGAAGGTGTTTAAAATCCTCAGGCATTTTATTTTTAGGCACAGGCGTGACTAAAGCATTTTTCCATACTTCAGGAAAAACACCCTCCTGTAGACAACAATTTATGATATGACAAATATAACGCAATAGATAAGGCAAGCATAACTTAAGTATGTATATGTTTAAACCGTCAGATCCAGCAGCGTTAGTTTTAATTGTGTTCATAACATTTAAAATTTTAGCTTCATCAACATCTTTAAAATTGAAACGACCTTCACAAAGTGTGTTATTATTATAAAATTCTAAAATGTCGATATTATTAACATTGGATTTTGGAATAGAATTAAGAAAATATTCATTAATTTTATCAGGATCTCTAAGAGTCAAAGGGATATCAGGTTTGAGTTTTGAATATACTTTGCAAGTGCTTAATTTTTTCCAAAAATGTTTGATGTCCCCCTTCTGTACTTCATACTGAAGATATGCCCTTTTTTCATTTTTAACAGCTAAATTTGTGTAATTACGCAATTGCTTGTAATAATCCCATTGAGCTATTGTCCTGCATTTTTTATATTTTTTAAATGCTTTATCCCTTAATGAGATAAGCAATTTTATATTATCAGTCATCCAAGGGGATGGGCGTTTTGAAAAAACGGATGTAACTAAAGGAGCATGTTTATCCATAAGTGCATTAATACTATTCGTAACATAGGTTACCTTATCATTTACATCGTTCATATAAAAAATTGAATGCATGGGGATAGACTCCAACTCCATAGTAAAAGCCCCGGCATCGAAGTTCCTGAAGCAGCGATACGTCCTCGAACGAGCAGTCGGTGTTATACTCTCCACACTTAACTGACAGTGTACCACAGCATGATCAGAAAAATTTAAATCAGCTGTCCCAGACTCCACAACCAACCTAGGATCAGACAATATAATTAAATCCAATAGAGATGTGAGCCGCGTTGGTTCCTTTATAATTTGCGTTAAATTATAACCCTCAAGCAAAGCTTCAAACTGAACGACTTTAGAATCATTAATATCGAATAAATTTAGATTAAAATCACCACCACAAACTATCTCACAAAATTCAGGGACTACAAAAGATAGCGTACTATCAAACGTATTTATAAATGCATCATAGTCACTACCAGGCGGCCTATAAACAACTCCAATTGCATATTGTTTTCTGTCGATATTAACCTTGACCCATAATTGCTCAATCTCATTGGAAGTATTAATAACAACTGCATTAAATTTTTCTGCTACATATAAAGCTACTCCACCACCCCTTGTTGTCCTATCTTTACGAAACAATTTATAATTAGGTATGTTTAAATTTTCATCAGGAATATTGGAATTTAACCAGGTCTCACTAATAGCAAGTACATCAAAATACATAATATTTGCGTATTCTCTTGCGCGATTTAATTTAGGCACCAGCGAACATGCATTAATATGCACAAACTTAAAATTATTAATTTTCATAATAAATTAGCTTTTCCTAAAATAAACAGAAGTTAAATAAAAACGTTGTACTAAATAAAAGTCAAGTTATACTTGAAAAAAAATAACTAAATTATCAGAAATAATGACAAAAATATTAGTCGTCTAAGAATCACTGAGCCAATTATATCAGCCAGTCCGTTGGACTCAACAATTTAACATATGAAAATAGAACAAATTCCAAAGCAGAATCACCTATAAGTACAAACAATTAACTAAATTAGATTTAAATAACACTACCTAATATAACCAGTGATCAAAGAAAACAACAACAATTTTCAAGATATGATGTTTGCAATATAAACAACTAAAACAGAACACATCAAGCTGTGTTTATAAAACAAAATATCATACTTATAACGGGGTTCCGCGAAGGGAAAATAAATAGCATATCGGACAAAGCACAAAAACCATATTTACGTAATAATAATTCATACGAATTTTTAAAATATCGGTTGTAATTTCTTAATACCATCAATTTCCTTGATAAACACTTCTCCATCTCTGGACCATACTGAGTTTTTCCCATATTTCGTTTTTGCGTCCATATACAATTTATACCTGTGCTTAATTTTATTTTTAAATTTTAACCTCACTCTTACCATGTGCTACTTTACCTACCTGTTACATTAATGTTTGGGGCTGATGATGAAACCAGTCGCTACTTACTAAACTATGATAAACTCATGGATAATACTAAAGGGTTTTATTGCTTTATACAAGAAACAAAGTTACTGCTAGGCATAGGAGCTATTCATGACATGAATGTGTGTCATCATGTTGACCATATAATTCTTCAATTTCAACGGTATGCCGAATTGTTAAATAATTACATTTCTAACTGTTACTAACTTACCTAGGCATGGCTTTCAACATAAAACTTAATGCTGGAAAAAATTTAATGTCATTTTATCAATAACAGATCCGCATACATTGCTCGACTGTTAAGTGCTAAACATAATGCAAAGAAATAATAGTTGCCATTGATGGTAATTCGTAGTTCATAAACAATATCCTAGAACACCATATTCTATTTAAAGTGAAGTGTTCACCACCACCATTGTAGATACTAATTACAAGAGAATCCTCATTGGATGCAAGAGTCCCATACTCGACAACCAGAAAATTTAAACGTTTGGGAAAGGATTATAGGAAACAATTTTGGAATATTTCTTTTTTCAGCTAGTTCTGGCTTTGGAGATGGAGCACCAGTACATTGTTATTTCGCGAGTTTAATACAGTTTATAACCGCTTCTCGCATCCTAATGGTCATTTCTTTCTGTCCTGCCAATCGTGAACTTGAAGACCTCTGGCATCCGTGGCTTCATCTACTTCTCCTTTCCAGTTTTTTCTTGGCCGGGCTCTCTGCCTCGCTTCCGTCTTACTTGTGGTTGCCAGTCCCATACTTCCCGAAGTAAACGATCTGCCATCCGCCTTGAATGTCCATACCATTTTAGCCTCTTTACCTCAATGTAATGTCAGTAATTGTAATATCTATGCCCATTCTCTCCCTAATCTCTGTATTTTGGATTCTGTCGAGTATGGTAAGGGCACATCATCTTCTCCAGTATGCCATCTCCAGAGAGTTGATTCGGCTTTAGTCTCTTTTGTTAGTTACCCATAATTCCACCCCATATAAGGTTATATTCTTACTCCGTAATGTGGGGTTTAATTTTCTTATCGCTGCACGCTCTTGACCAATTCTACTGGAGATTTCATTCCTCCAGCTTCCATCTTTACACCACGGTATTTGTATTCTTGTGTACGTTTAATAGTTCCAAATAAAACATTCCAGTTGCATATCAGAAGTATGGCCTCCAACAAGATATTCTGTTTTTAGATTGATTTGGAAGCCTTACTTCTCATACTCTGTCAGGCCATTTTACATTTCTCAGTGATTTAATCAGCTACACAAACCTTTAAAACCGTTTTGGTACATAAGTGGCGAGTTCTCCTGTATTTCGACTCCATTTTAGGCATAGTTCATCGCATAATACTACAATGTTTAGTATCAAGTATAGCCATTCGTAACTTTGTACACCCCTTTCATCGTTATTTCTAATTTGTAATCTTTGTGCATCCCTGTCAGCATTGTTTCTCGCAGCTGCATGTCCCAGCAGTCGTAAGCGCGTTGATTTGCAAGTTATTTAAAATTCAGCCCGTGAGCACAACAAGGATAGCCTCTGATTGTTTCGCTGGTGGACGACCACGCGTCGAGCGTCTCAGACGCATCCTGCGCTGTGAGTGGCCGAGGCGAATCTCTCGAGGCACAGCATGTTCATGAGCGGGGTTTTTCTTGGCAGTCGGGGACAGACGCTGCTTGGTGACGTTGGTGTGCACTCGTGTGTGGGTTAGCGAAGTCCTTGGCGAGTCGTTGTGGGAATTCAGTTCATATGGGGCCTTGTTAAAGCCAATTTTCCGCCGTCGTTTGAAGCCATTCTTATGAGCCGGCATACGTGCCGAATATACCTGTATTTTTGTATGATGTTTGGTAGGTCACTTGGAGTGGCCCAATAGATGCATTAACCGTACCGTCTTATTCTTTTTCTTTTTGTGTCTTGTGCATGCATGTTTGTTTACAGGGTGACTGCGTCACTGTGTTACGACCATTGTAAGGTGAGGCCCGGACGTGGCCCGTTGTGTCTGTCGCTGCACTGTGGCTTCCACAAACAGTTATTTGAGTATTTTTCGCCCCGTTTGACCTTCAAGGTCCAGTTGAACGTGGGTACCCGGATTTGGATCTTGTGGCGCCCATTTCTTTAGCAACACCCTATATACTTATCGACACGCTTGTCCTGTGGTGTACCGTTTTGAACCACGCCCATCTCCCTGAGCGTATTTGGGCCGAGGCCTTTAGCCTATTCTTGACGATTCTCAGGGTAAGCGTTCCCATTTTCCGGATTTGTTTAGCATGCGATACTCGCTCATCCGTGAGTGTCGTAAGACCAATTTAATACCGTAACAACTCATCATTTAGTTTTCTGAATATGTAGTCAATGTCATTGTGGTCTTCTACTACACTTGGCGCAGCGAACAAATATAGTGACTTATGCAACTCAAATAACATATTACAAAGCTGACTGGATCAGTATTTGAATAATAATTACTAAAGAATCAGAGATGGTGTCCTTATAACTAAATTTAATGTAACTGACATTAAATAATTTTTTGAGGTTATGATGCAAATAGAAACTTCGACCAACTTGAAATGCATAACATTTGTGCACTTGTAATATGTAGGCATGTGGCCTGGTGCTTGATAAATTTCATTATTGCCTACATATTACAAGTGCACAAATGTCATGTTTTTTAAGTTTCTATTTATATCATAACCTCACAAAATTATTTAGTGTCAGATGAAATTAGGTCTAATTATGAGAACCGCCATCACTGATTCTTTAGTAATTATTATTAAAATATTGATCCAGTCAGCTTTGTAATATATCATTTGGGTTGCATAAACCACTCTATTTGTTGTTGAATTTTTTAAATTTAATTGATGATGGCAGTAATGAGCAAATGTACTTACTAATATAACCTATTCAATTCTGACATAATTACTTAACTTTCACAGGATGTTTAATACTGAACACAAAGTGTACAAAAAAGTAAGACTTCTGTAATAGCGTTTTCAATCCACGACTTTGTGAAACAATTCTTTGGCTCCGCTCATTTGTTTTGCCATTTATCCATCTACTTCAGGCCAACCTGTATATTTTTACTTGAGTTATAATCCATTGTATTTCGAATTATTTCAAATGTTTAGTCCGCTCATTTTGTACCGATTCTGGAAAGTCCGAATTGCTCGTTATCTCGAAGCTCCAGCCTTCAGCTGTTTTTCGCTTGTTGACCGATCCGCGAGCATTCTTTTCCTGCATTTTGACAAAGCAACTCGCTTCTAAGAAGGCGTTGTGCGTGCTTATTTCGCCACGACAACTAATTTCGTTTCCAAGAGCTGATAATCCGAATCAGGTACGATGGCGTTTTTCTGTTCGTTATTCCCATATTGATTACATTTTCTTTAGCTCTTTAATAATAGTTTAAACCGAAGAATTTAATCTGGGACGCAAGGCCGGCGTTCTGCTTTGATTTTCGACTCCGTCGAATGTCCAGCCTAACTGCTGCAATCTGGGAAGTGATTCTGCTTCGATTGCGGGCCCATTCAAGGTGCTCCTGACCATTTGGTATAGCAACCCCTGACCAGTTTGTCCCGTCAACAATTAGTGGGTGCTGGGAACTCAAGGTTAGTGCCGCTCTTGGTGGTAATTACTGTATGGAAAGCAGCTGCTTTCCCCGGCCTTCAAGTTGATTTGATCTGGCTGTCGACGATTATTTTCCGTTAAATTATATTCAGTACTTGGAATTTGAATTCCAAAACCAACCACAGTTAAAATTTGCATTTACGCTCACTGTAATTATTTAACTATAAAGCTCAATTTAATACATGTTTTTGTTTGATATGTAACTGGTTATCATTATATTGAATCATGATCAATATTTAAAGCTGTAATTTTGGAGTTTAATAGACCCTTTGTAAAAGGAGCATTTGCGCCTTTTGAAATCAATATCCTGGGCAGAAAGGTTTAATGATATGAGAGTGATAAGCTTATCCCTTGATTTATTTTGTGGTTACCATTAATTTAAGAACCCGAAAGGGGTTTTTGATCTTTGTGCGTGTCGCAACCTTCAATATATTTACACCACTTTATTATGACATTTTGTTTGTGATCAAATTACTTTTAATGGTTACTGTTGACTTTACAAGACGATTTTTTTAATTATTAAATAAACGCTAGTCGCTTGTAATTATTATTTTTAATTATTTGAAATCTTTGGATTTCTGGCGCCCATTTCTTCTTTGAAGATATTGCAGGGATACAGCTGGTGATTAGAATCCACGACTTTATCGCCGAAATTGAGTTAGCTCGGCCAACGCGGTAAGTAAAGATTTTTCAGAGCTGCCGTGGTGTACAAACTGTACGGGGGTTAATCTGCGATGTTTTTACTACCATCGATTATTTTAATTAATCAATCGCAGGTCGGCTTCTTTATCGTTTCATTTGGAGCACTCTCAGAACATTCCACGAGCAAAATCCGCGTTCGAATCATTCACAGAACTTGCTCGAACTGCGATCCTCGTGTTCGTTAGGACCTAGCGCCCCATTAAAGGCCACTCCGAGAGTGCTGTACATTGCTCTAGCTCGTGAGACAGATCAACAGTGAGCACTTTGTGCAATTTGTGTAACATAACCTTCATCGTACGATGAAATGTGTTTTTTTGTTACCATCAACAGATCGCCGCGAATTGATTTAATAGTAAAATCGCAAAAGTATGGAAAAACAGTGTCTATCCGTGTTAGAAATCATCTCTTCTTCTGATTCATCTGATGATGAAATTACAGAAGAAACAATAAAACGTTTTATATCTGAGCAAGTTTTAAAATTAGATAGTTTTGCAGATACCTACAATTGAAGATTTTTCTGATGAACAGATAGGAAGAGAAGTAGGAAGTAATAATCCTTACCATTAACATTTAGTTTTTTTTTAAGATAATTTCTGAATAAATAAATCAACCTTAATGCAATTGATAGAAAGATTTACAGTAATTCAGTTTTGCCCTAAAGGCAATGTTGGTGGTAAACAAGCTAAAACTGCAGAGACTCACCTTTGGCATTTTTATGGTAACATAATATAAAATATGCAGATAGACTTTTTTATAGTTTTACTACGTTTGCAGGAAATAAATGCGTTATGCATGAAGTTGCTTTGTTGTTCAATATCAGCTTATCCACCTTTGATGCCATTTTAATAAGAGTTTTAAAGTTTTTAATGGAATTGGCCCCACAGATTACCCGATTTCCAAGAACAGATGATGAACTAGTACAACGTATAGCTGAAGGATTTTTACAGGTATGTTGTATAAAAACTTGAGATTATTATGTATTAATTCTACATTTTTTTAGGTAAACGGTTTTCCAAATGTGGCAGGTTGTATGGACGTAACTTACATAAATATTCACACTCCAAAACATAAAATAAAATCTACTTACACAAATCGACACGACATGATGTCGCTGACCTTGCGAGGGATATGCGATTCCAAGAAAAGGTTTTTAGATGTCTTCACAGGCACACCTGGGCAGCTCCATGACGCTCGAATTTTTAAGCTTTTATTTATATATGACACAATTAATGCAATGAATAATGCTTACCACCTTCTGGGTGATTCTGCATATCCCATAACGGAAAATTTAGAGACTATGGACAATTAACACCAGATCAAAGATTGTATAATTTAAAATTTTGTGCAGCAAGAGGAAAAATAGAAAATACATTTGGCCTATTAAAAGGAAGATTTCCTTTCAGTTGACCGAACCTGTCAATTTATAATTGCATACTGTTTTGCATAATATTTGTATAGACAATAATGATTTAATGGAAGAGTTTGATAATGATGTACTACAAATTGAAAATGAAGTGGGTACCCTTAACAGAGCAGTTTCCAAAAGACTACGCGAAATTAAAAGAAATCAAATATGTGCAATTTTGATAAGACAATAAACACAATTTTAGTTTACATCAAAGTTATTGTTTTATTTGACCTTTATCACATTTTAACTTAAGATTATTTTTATTATTTTATTGGGAAACGATTAGTACCTACACATAACTTATTAGTTATTACTGAACAATGCTCTAATTCAGTCCAATTTTTCTTGGTGACATTTATTTTTATTCTCTTCTTTTTTTGTGGATTTCATATAGACCTGCGGACAAGGCTTCCACTTTCTTTTTCTTAAGTGGTGGTTCACTGGAAGAGTTAGAAGATGGATCTTCAGTATCTGCTGTTGTTCTTCTTCCTCTTATTATAGGCCAATGGCCTGTTTTAACCACGAAGTGGTTCTATGAGCCCTCTTTACCCTTAGGTCGGGTAGGTGGCTAGTCTTTCCCATTGAAAGTGAGGAAGAGTTCCCTTGTTTAGGGGTTAACGACTACCAGGTGTTAGCCGGGGAGGGGGGGGGGGGGGGTCTGCTGGGATTCGAACCCGGGCCGGCCACCTGTGAGACGAGCATTTGCTTGCAGGGCCATCCACTCACCTGCTGTTGCATTTGAGTTCTACAAAACAAAATAGGTATATATATGAATAAATAGCTACCATGAGATAAAAAAAAAGCAGGCCTTGATATATGTTATACGTTTGGCAGTACTGAAGTATATTGTCAGTCTATGTCAAATTCGAGACTAAAAAGTTAGGTTTTGTTTGTTGTTTGACACAGACTGACATAAAACTTAACCAGCAAATCTCGAATTTGACATAGACTGACAATACACTTCAGTACTGCCAAACGTATAACACATATCAAGGCTTGCTCAGAATCATTTTTTTTTATCTCATGGTATTTATGCAACAAGTGCTAAAAGTTAACGTAATTGCACGAGACATGAAAATTATGAAACAAAGCCGAAGGCTGAGTTTCATAACATGTCTCGTTCATAAACGACTTTTAGCACGCGTTGCATACAATATTTTATCTACGACCTTAATTTTACTGTTATTAATCCATAAATATTGATTTATCAAAGGTTTCCATCTACGACACTTATAATTTATGTCATAATAAACAGTAGGCTTTGGCGCGCGGGCGAATGTTTGCAGAGCCAGTACTGTTGAGGTCAGTTACGAAAGGTAATTATTAATACTACACATCTGACTGTATTCATTACATAATGCTTTAATTATTTCAAAAACACTTTACCTGTAACGCAAGAAGTAACTAGAATGACTTTACAACTTCACTTCCAGTTCGAAATTGTAGTTTTACAACTTCACTTCACTTTATACCATACATGCGCTTAAAGTAAACAGCTGATTTCTTTAACCACGCTAAACTATAAAACGTCACTTTTAGTGAAACAAGCTAGCGCTAAAAGACCTACTTTTAGTAGTGGTCGTAGATAAAGTATTTTACAATTGTAAACAAAGATTTTTGCATTAAATTTCAATTATATGGATCAGCTCTAAAGGCCTATGGCTTGTTGTATCACTACCTTTCACTATTCCCTCTGTTTTGCTTCGCTTTCCCAATCAATGGTACCGAGTTCTTCTAAATCTTCAACCACACATTTCCTCCTGTCCCTTCTTGGTCTTCCTTTTCGGTTCTTTCCATGCGGTTCATCTACTAGCACATTTTTTGGTGACCTGTCACTTTGCATTCTTAAAACATGCCCTAGCCCAGGGGTGGCGAACCTTTATTCATCTGCGTACCATTTTTTCTAAAGAAATGTTTAATGAGGCCATGACGTGCCATCAAACAATCTTGACTTAGTGATTAATGAAATATAAAACTAAATACTATCAATTTAACACTTTTTATTTGCAACCTAAAATATATATTTTGAACAGCAATAGTAACGTTATGTTTATTTAAATGAAAGAAAAAATTAGTGCGACTTCTGCTGTTGAAAATTAGATGCTAAATAATTTATATTAGCTTCATACTTTGTTACTTTTAGCAGAATGCAAGCTGAACTGGAGTCATCTGACAAACGGCTTCTAAGCGAGTCTTTAATGTTATTCATTTCTGAAAATAATGACTCGCAGGCATAGGTAGATGAAAATATTGTTAAGATAACAAAACCCAGCTTCTTCAGACAGCTAAATGTGTCTGGAATTAAATTCTACGTTTTCATAATTTTGATATTGGCATTTTTACTCATATTACCTGATACAGATAGTCTTTCTATTTCATTTAATTCCAACTCTTTCCTTGTTTCGATACATTTTTGAATCCATATTGAACTAGACTGGAAATCAATCAGCTGTATTTCAGTTTCTCCAATTTCCAACGAATCAAATTTGGCAAATTTGGAAAATCTCGATGACAATTCTTTGATTGAAGAATTAATTACCGAATTAAACTCTTCAGTGACTTTTGCTTGGTTTGGTTTTTCGTGTAAATCCAAATCTCTGGTGATTTTTTTCAAGTTTGGGATAGGGATGTTCGATACACCGAAAAGTACCGGTACCATCGTATCGTATCGTATCGACTTAAAAGTACTGGTTCGGAGCAGTATCGTATACAAAAGTACCGGTACATGAAATACCGGTACACAATCGATCCGGGATATTTTCTAAATTTATTTATGCCACACTTCGAGTCCTAGCCAATAGAAGTTTAGCAATAATAGTGGCGTAACAATCAAGAAATCAACAATTGAAAAATCAGTATTAGAAATACATTTATTAAATAGTATACATTATAAACGCTCAAAAACTTTTAAACTAACATAAATATAATAACTGAAACATTAAAAGTATACAGGGCGAGTTTATTTGAATGTTTAGCATGGGGATCTCGGAAAGTATTGGAGATAGAGAGACGGTTAAATGGGGAAAGAATTGCAGTTTTCCGAGCTCAATTCAATGAGCTTTTTGTTTTTTGGAAAAAATGCAAGGCTAACTAGATATTTCGCAAAAATGATTTTTTTCTAATTGTGTTCTAATTGACTATAGAAAAAAATGTGTAAAGGGAAAAGTTGTAGACAATTATGTGCTTAATAACACAGTCCAACAAAATTTTTATTTAAGCAATAATTTTTGAGTTATGACACAAACTTGTGTTTTTTCTAATGGAAACCATAGTCGGCCATGACTTTATAAAAAAGGCAATTTTTCACGATTCTAACGATATACCACTTGATATAGTAGTTATTTTTATAAATAAATAAATTATGGCCATTTTTCTCTTTTCGTTTTCGAACTGTTCTTAAATTTGTAGTTCCGTCCGAACTTTTAACTTCACACTGACAGAGTCTGCATTTTCCTCCAGAATCTGTAAATACTTTCCAAACGTTACTGGTTGAAGGTGGCATATTTGTTTAAAAAAAAACACAATGTAAACCACAATTTCACTGAATAATAAAAGAAAACTGAGAATAAAAATAGAACTGTTAATTAATTTACCGAACACCCACGGCGACCGCGATGGAGTGACGAGTGACACAATTCTGGCAATTGCCTTATAGGCACAATTTTTTATAATCTCGGGTATAAAATTTTTCTCGGGGATTTACCGAATTTCGCTGCGATATCCTAGTGAGAAGTTGCTGTTGCTGTTATAAATAGTTAAGCTGAATAATGAAGTTCTCTTTGGATATTTAATCATCACCATAAAATTTGTTGGTATACATGAGAGCTCCAGTTCGCCAGAATTAGTCATTATTTTACAATATTCATTAATTACAATTTTTCTGTACCAGTCGAAATCCGAAGCGTAATACGTACACAGATTAAACAGAAACATTTCGGCTCAGCAAAATCATTTTGATTTGATTTTTGTTCTTGCGTTTGTAGAAGCTGAAAATGACTTATTGAAAGTTATCTACGTTCGACCATTTAAGATTTCAAGAACTGTTAGTTCAATAAAAGTAATATTTGCACATGGCTTAGGTTTTTTACCCTTGAAGAAAAAAGGCATATTTTGGACCTTTTCCCTTTGGTTTTTTCAAAATTTATAGTTATAAAACTTCTTATATTAAAAAATAAAAATTTCATTATATAGTCAAAAGATGAATTATTTCTAGACAGGCGGCAAAAATCCAGGATCGGTCCTGCCGATCCGATACTGACCAAAAATAAATCGTATTGGATTGGATCGCTGACTGAAATACCGGTACAAAATATCGAGTATCGGAAGACAAAGTACCGGTACTTCAAAATATTGGATCGTACCGCACATCCCTAGTTTGGGAAAAACTTGCAGTTTAGCCTCGAAAGCACGAATGAGATCTATCATAACACAATGATTGTTTTATTTGCACCTTGAAGCTTCATGTTCAACTCATTGTTAAATATAAATTGTTTCGATTAGGTACCTAAATTCCTTAATTAATGCCGTGCCCAAATTATTTTGTCACGTGCAATCAGTGGCACGCATGCCATTGATTCGCCACCCCTGCCCTAGCCATTTCGTTCTGGATTGCTTTATTCTGGATATTAAGCTATCATCCTTATATAGTTCTTCTAACTCCTTGTTTGCTCTTCGTCGCTAAACCTCATAGATGATCCTTAACATTTTTCGTTCCCACACCTCTATACTTCTGATATCCTTTCCTCTTAAGAGCGCTGTATACCACGTGACTTTCTGCGGCGAAATTACACCGCACGCCCCGTTCCGCGGAGATCCCCACAAGCAACGAGCAGCGATTATTTAATGCAACACCAACGGCTAAGGTAGCGACTAACCCTACAGTGAAGATCGCCGAGTGCAGCCCTTCAATAACGTAGGCTTTACATGGTTCGGACCGATTTCTTTCAGTTTTTCTACCGGCAACGCTGTCCACTACCGACTTACCGTAATAAACTACAATAATGCGACTGGTGGGTCGGACAGTAAAATTCAAATTCATTTGACATTTCTTACTCTAGCCGCATGTGCAGCAGCCGTGCGAATTATTTGCCGATGGCGATGACCTGATTGAACTGCTATTGCAATTTTCGAAGATAAAATGAGTGTTCATTGAACACGCTCATTGTCGAAAATTTTAAAAATGCTTAGGACCTGCTTCTCCGTAAAAATTCTTAGCGTAAATAAACAAATTACGGTCAAGTCAAAAAATCATCGCTCATGAAGTCCGGTTGATTCCTTAGTTTTAAGATAGTTATTTAGACCACAAGTGTTAGAAGTGCAACTTTTTTCACAAGTGTGAAAAATAAGCACGCTAATACGAGTTATCTATAAGATTTTTTAAAATTTCATTAAATGTTCAAACCCAAGTCTATTTTGTATAGAATTTTATTTGCCTTAATTTTAGTCAAGTGCGTTGGTCAGTTCTGGTAACTAAGGAAACGTCTATTTAAAATCGTTCATTCCTAAATTAAAAGCAGTGTCACTTTTTTTCACTGAGTGAAAGAAAGTATTGGATTCACCGCAAAAATTTGAATTTTTGGGGTGAATCCAATAGTATAAGATCACAGTAGAAAGAACTTGTGAGCTTGTATTACACCAGATTTTTTACATTTTATTTATAATAATAATTTATAATTAATATAACAGTAAAACTTTTCAAAAATGGAATTAATCATTTTTGCAATCTACAAAGTGTAAACATTTTGTTTTTCGAAGAAATATCTAATGCGTCAATTATTATTGAAAATATTAATATTTCCAATTTGTACAGTTTTTTTTAAATTTACGTACGACGTATTAAGTAATAATTGTAATAGGTTCCCCGCTGCAACGTATCTAGTTACAGCCCGTTGTGAAAAGAAAAAGTTGTATCTCGGTCAATCGTAGATCGAAACGAGTCAAATAAAGAATTCAAACTATGCACATTCTTATTTAGTTGTGTTCAAACATAGTTGTAAATGGAATTAATTCATGTATGTATAGTCTGTAACCTCATAATTCATACAAAAGGTAAATTTGATTATTCAACTAGAAAGAAAGTTGGACATTATTTACGATGAGGTTTGCGACACGAGCCTTCTTGGTGAGTGTCGTAATCATCCCAGTGAGTAATGGTCATTCTCACGAATTGAGTGAATACTATGCTCTTATTAAATAACTACAAAAATAACTATTATACATACATCAAGGAACAAGCTACAAACGTGGGAGGCAACATTTTTTAAATCTTTGGTAATTGCGATTACTTTTTCTGATAAAGATTTTTCTTCTTTGATTCTAAACAACAGGGCTTTTTTAATAGCTGTTCTTAGTCGAGCAGAATTTTCCCCTACAAGTTTTCTCAACATTGGCGACACTGGTAAATTTGTTGAATTACTGCGTTTACGGTCTAAAATAAATCAAGTTGAGCATGAAATATTCGTACAAACAGAATATTTATGTCTCAATATATATTAAACTTACTACATATTTCGCGTATCTTAGCACAAAAATTTCTTAGAAGGTGGTTTTTGCATTCAAATTTTTGAACCAATAGATTTCCATAGGGACGTGTTTCTAGTAATTTCTTGCTGACACTACTGTCTCCATCTCCCACTAGTTGTAGAAATCGTACTCCGTGCATTTGAATGCTATGTCTAAAACCTTCCACAATAATATCAGACTCCATACTTGTTGACGTGCTATTCCAGTTTTTATAACAAGCATGTTCTGGCACGGGATTATTTTTTTTACTTTCTGCCTGAGCACACACACAACAGTATTTGTTGCGTATACCCAAAAATAAAATTTTACCCGTTCTCTGTCCAATAATGCATGCCTAAAATTTGAGAATGAAACTACACAATGTCTGTCGTAAAAAAAGGGTACTTACAACTCCAGAGGCAGCGTCATAATTAACATTGTAGGAACGTTTGCTCCATGCCCCATCAGCTACTACTGTTATATGTGGAATGCCATCTTTACTGATCTCCTGAAATTCTCGTGCTAATTGCGCTTCTTCAGCACCAGCTTCTAGCATGCTCGCTAGAGCTGTTTCATGAATAGTATCTGCTACCTTTTCATGATATTTCTGATACGTTGTTTGCGTCATGAAAGGGATATTAATTGTTGACATCAGTTCTTCGAATGTGCGATTCTTGACTGGCTTTTATGCGACCCATTATTATTTTATAAAACCAACACAAAGTAAACGCTCAAATGTCTATATCACACTATGTTCGAACAATAGCTTTATAACACCTACACTAAAAAATATCGCAACTATCTAACATACTTCGATAGAACAAAACCACCGAGAACACCCTAATCATATGTTAAAAACGCAATACGCTAAAACAAGCGACTACTAACACAAAGCGGAATAGAATTGGCGCGCTTTCGCTCTCTTGCAGACTGCAGCGGCGTTGTCAATTGTCACATTAACGGGAGTTCGTACTTCCGCCGCAAGTGATTTTGACCAGGGCGCTAGCTCGCAGGGCGAGATTTAACTTTTGTAATAAATAATAGCCAATCTGTGTAACTGAGAAATTCACTTATGTTCTATCATTGCCTACATATATACGTTGGTGGAAGCTTTCGTATATGCTAGAATTTTCTTTTTATGTGTTTGTTTTTTTCTGTAACTTATTATTTTTTAATATTGGCTAGTATCCACGTTTCAGCGAATACTTCTAAACGTAATACTAAAATCCGCATTTCAAAATATTTAGTAGTTTTCAAGTTATTCCGAAAGTACGACCAGCCGCTGTAGAGAGGACTCTTAAGGTCCATGTTTGGCTTGCGTAACTAACTTAGCCAGAATTTTACAGGCTACATTTTGCAACGAGATTCGACGTTAGTTTTCGCATTTCATATGATGTCCTTTCTTAAATATTGAAATTATTACACACTTCGTCCATTTCCCATGCATTTCCTGATTTTCCCAAATTTTTAGCATTAATTTATGGATTCTATCCCGTAGTTGATTCCCACCACACTTAATAAATTCCACTGGTATATCGTCACTGCCCGAGCTCTGGTTATCTTTCCATGACTGAATGATATCTTTAACTCCCTCCAGGGTTAGTGGGTTTGGGTTTATGTCGTCTTTACCACCTGTTACTATATTGTGTTGTACTCCCGTAAGCTCATCAACTTTGATTGATATTGTCTTTTTATAATATTCAGCTCATCTTTTTAACGCTTCTCCTTCCTCGCCTACAATCTCCCTTGGATGAGTACCGTTCTTGCTCGAAAGGTTTTACTTATCTCCGCTGTTTTACTGAAAAATTGTCTCACGTTCTGCTTATTAAAACTATCTTCTAGTTCCTCTAACCTTTTTTGTAGAAATTCCCTTTTCTTTCTCCCGACGTAAAGTACGAGGGACAGTCAGTAATTAAGTCACAAAACGTTGTTAAAAAAATACTTATAATACCATGAGTAGTCAAAGTTATGTCAATTATTTTTGCAGTGGTATCACGAATGTCCATTGCGCTTTGGTACGATTAGGACAAGTGCGCTAGCACGAGCCCTAATCCCAAGTGCAATGGACATGAGTAGTGATACCACCGCAAAAATAATCTACTTAATTTTGACTAAGAATGGTATTCGAGGGACTATTTAATGAACAAAACTACTTTTTCAAATTAGTTTTCAGTAAATCTAGCAACAAACTACGCAATTTCCATAGTAACGGAAAACTAAAATTGACTTCTAATAAAAATAACATTTGCTTAAAATAGTCACTTAAATACCTTCTAGGAAGATATATTCACTGATATTTTTTTGATTGGCCAAGAAACGTCAAATGGTGGATTTTCATTGGACACTTTTTGACAGATGACAGGTGAATTGAATAGTCAGAGAAACATTTAATTGAAAAAGAGTTTTATTTTTTAACAAAGTCTCCACCTACATTAATACGCTTATCCCATCGCTTTATCAATGCCCCAATACCTGCTGTATAGAAGTCTTTTGGCTGATGTCTCAGCACATGCGCTCCTCACGTTCGACATCATTATCAACTGCAAAACGGTTGCCGGCACGTTGTTTTTTAGTGGACCAAACAGATGGTAGTCACTGGGGACTAGGAAACATTTCCTTATGAATATCATTTGCAGGAAGTCATTTGCCCAGAAAAAAACGGACAACGACTCTTCCACAGTACACTCTTCCAGTACAGTCGCTATTTTAACACTGCCTGCGCACAGGTGTTACTGGAACAGGGCAACTGTTACTTGACTATCATTAAGCCAGAGCCAGTAGATATAGGAGAGTACCGCCACGTCCGCCATGTTTATTCCTCTGACATATATGTCACTTTGAGGTTTGTAACACAATTTCGTCAACGTGACGTTTTTTGGCAATCCAAACCTTTACTTAAAATTGGAAAAACTGTAAGTCTATGTCAAATTTAAGGTTAGCAGGTTAGGTTTTGCGTCAGTTCTGACACAAACTGATGCAAAATCATATATGTATTATACATACCGGGTGCTGACTTGAGCGACGCACCATAGGAATTTGCATAGTAAATTTTTTATGGTCAATTATTTGCTCCTCTAATTATTTTAGAGCTAAAGTGTAAATACATTTTTTGTAGAGAAAAAAATACTGCATCCATTCATACTGTTGCTAACAATTTTTCACTTTCCAGAACCGAAGGAATGCAAAAAATCAAACTAGCATTTTTACAAAAATCAGTGATGCCATGGAATTATTGACACAAGCCAATGCCAAGGCAAGTGCATGCGGGGCGATCATCCAGTCACTGCCGTCAAAAGATTGAACGTATTGTCGTTTTTCTCATTTTGGTAGAAGTTCTGAACCTCATTATTGCACCTACAATTATTTAATAACCCGCCTGTAGTCTTAAACTTAAAATGAATCAGTCTATTAATGGTTGTACTTTTTGGAATTTGCCGATACGGATATTTTACAATAAACAAGGAGCTTACTTAACGAACGTCCACCATACTCGTAAAACCATTTTTGTTATGGACAAGGTCTAGGCACCTTAGACATTAAGCAGAACATAATTAATAATGAATTATTATAAACGTCAAACATCAATGACAAACAAACAAACAGCACGTCGCGCCGCATGCATTTGCGTTGGCATTGGCTTGTTTCAATAATTCCATGGCATCACTGATTTTTGTGAAAATGCTAGTTTGTTTTTTGCATTCCTTCGGTTCTGGAAAATGAAAAATTGTTAGCAACAGTCTGAATGGCTGCAGTATTTTTTTCTCTACAAAAAATGTATTTACACTTTAGCTCTAAAATAATTAGGGGAGCAAATAATTGAACATAAAGAATTTACTATGCAAATTCCTATGGTGCGTCGCGCAAGTCAGCACCCGGTATATTGCTAGCAGGGCCTGGGAACGGCCGAAAACATTACGGCGCCGACATAGTCTCACTCTGAGTACGACTTTAAATAACCCCACAAGAAGAAGTCCAAAGGTGTTAAATCACAACTTCTTGGAGGCCAATTAACAGTTCCATTTCTGGAGATTACAGACTCACCAAACTTCGTTCTCTTTTTATAAAATTTTTGGATAATAACCAAACGTTGTTGAAGCGTGTATTTTGACATGATGAATTGTCAAACACTACTAAAAAAATGACAGCTAGTGAGATTTCTAAAATTTTAGATATGGTTACTATGATGTTTTAAAAACATATAGTTCCTTTTGGGAAACCCTTTATGTGCAAAACATAACCTGCTAACCTCCAATTTGACACAGACTTACAGTCTTGCCAATTTCAAGTAAAATTTTAGACATAACTCAATCAGTTATTGCTGATGGGAACAAAAATGGCGGCGATGGCGGCATTTTCACGGATCAAAGAATGGCGGTGCTCTCCTATATACACTGGCTCTGCATTAAGCTCGATTGTACTGCCACCTAATGACAGATTTGAAAATAGCTCACTGTTATATTTAAATATCCCACTCCAGTTTGTGACCTAATTACTGACTTTCCCTCGCATTAACCATATTTCGTGCTTGCCTGTAGTTATGTTCCGTTTGCTGTGTCCTTGTATGCAGTAGTTTCAGTTTAGCTTTCCTCCTTTCCTCTATCACTAACTTTCAATCATTATCAAACCACTCATTTTTTTAAACGTTTTTCTTCAACTTTAAATTGTTCTGTGTGCTCTGTTTTATACTGTCCTTAATTACATTCCATTCTATTTTTACGTTATTTTGTATCTCTTTCTTCGATATGTCCTCTTCTATGTCACTGATAAATAATTCTTGTTTATATTTCTCATAGGTAGGGTGGGGACGTGAATACCGATGAGTCAACTCCGTCACACGATTTAAGGTTAATATTGTTAACTATGATACAAACGTGAGAAATTAAGTGGAATTGAGTGGTGAGAAAGGAGTATAGGTTGTTTTAAAACTGTAAATAACTCGGAAAGTGTAAACATTTGTGAATTATAAATAGACGTAAAGCAATAAGGATCATAATCGATGATGTGTGAGTGTAAATTATGCGCGTACGCGAGAAGCGCATGAAGGTTATACCGGGTAAAAGACTATGGAATTTAAATCTACGTCAGAGGTAATATTAAATATATTGTGAAGGTATATTGTTAATATGATTATTATTTATGATTTAATAAAAAAATTCCCTACACATATTTTTATTTTTATCTGAAATCAAATTTTAACTGATTAAAATCAATAATTATCCGTATCAATGGGTACATTGAATTTGTGTTTTGCCCTTTTTTAGTATTGCACACATCTGCAAATAAAATAAATTATGGCTAGCTCAATTTCGATAGACATGGACTCAAAATCTGGTTGGGTTCCCCTATTTGTTCAAAATAAAAATCCCCGTGTTACGCCACTGGGCTATGAAATTTAGAAGTAGCCAATTGCGCAAACTCGCTGCGCTGTCAAAATTATCTATTACCAAATTGATCTTACGTGCAGTTCGATTCTTTGTTGATTAGTGAATTTAAAAGCAAATCAATGAACAAATAAACAGGTAAATCAAATTTTGCGCTTTATTAAGCGTTCCTAATTGTGTTTTGTTTTAGATCGTTAGTAGCGTCCCTCGCAGGCAAATGTTTTACTGGACGCTTCCCTCCAACATAACCTCAACTTAGATTTTACAATTTCTGGAACTCCTGGACCATTTTGACGCATTGCAAAACTGGGACCGGCTTCCTCTCATCAATCTCGTTCCCCGTGGTAAATTTCGTGGCTCTAGCACGCTTATTTGCTCGACATCACTAACCTTAACCTTACTTAGGCTGCGACTGGTTTCTCGGAGAGCTTCTCCTGCGGCTTGCGGTTGGATGCTGGACCCCCGGGATGCTGTAACTGCTGTGCTGGCCTCGTACACACCGGGCGGAACTGCTGACACCCTCACTCAGGCTCTGGACCCCCAATGAAGCCCGCGACTTGTGCTCGGAAAGCTGAACTGGTCTGCCGATCTTCTCAGAAGGTGATCACCGGAGAAAATTATTTTTATGTGGTGGATTTTCAAACCCACATTCACACATGTACACTATCTGCTGATCAAGCCGGTATAATTTTTATTAATTTATTTTAATGTTAAATGGGATAAAAGTTAAATAATCTGGAGACACAATTTGGCTTGTCTTGAATTAATTTATTTTCAATTGTTTCTCCCCCGTTCATTAACAACAATTGTCTATCTGGCTACATAAAAACGGATGTTAACTGAATACAATGCAAATTCTTATAATCTAAATTTACAAATTAATTAATAAAACTGTACATATTCTTATTTCTAAATTATTGTTTGTCCATGTTTGCAATTTATTTAAGTTCTAGCGCCACTCACAAAGTTTTATTTTAATTGTCTGTTCACTTGTCATTACACTGACTTATTTTTAAACACAAATCTGGTTCATTTTCTATGGTGTGATTTTCTTGCATTTTTTATAAAAACCTGTCTGATTTTCACCAATTTCTTCACATATTACTGCTCCATTTTCTTATAGCTTTATTCGATCTATTATTGTGCTCTTTTGCACTGTAATTGAACATTCTGTCCTTTTTACCTTTTTTTAAAAAGTTCATAGAACTGTACTTAATTAATAGTACCGACATGTAAATTTAATTAACCTGCATGTAATAAATCCCTTTGGTGATAGATTTGTCGAATTATTCGATTGGCTTTGTATTGCATCAACCTCTTAATTTATGTTAATTGATAAAACTGTGAATCCAATTTACGATTTGAGCTTTGCCTTATTGCCATTCATTTTAATATCGGCAATGCTTGACCGATGTAATCATAAATTAAAATTTCTAATGACTTCTTGCAGATGCCTGCTAAGCCCAGCTCTGTGCTTTAATTATTGATTCTGCATGCAGAGTTGTGTAACGGGCTAAAGACCATTTCAATATATAATTCAGAGTAGTACAAGTTAATGTCGAAATAAATGGAAGGTGAAGGAATTCAAAGGGCATTAGAAGCGATAAAATCAGAGATTGGAAAACTACAAACACAGGACGGGAGAAGTAAAACTTAATTTTAGTGAATTAATGATACAAGTACTTAAATTTACCTTTGGCCATAACATGGCACCATCCCTCATCATCAATAACGTCTAAAACAATTTTTTGAGTATCCTCAATTGTATCCACGATATCCTCCATAATAATTGCTAATTGCAGATACAAAATCTAACGATTTTAAGCCCCACAGCGTGTTACTTTTGTAATGTGAAGTTTACAAAATCATGTGTAGTACATAACCTTACAAATTTGTCAACAATAGCTACTTTTTCGTGTTCGGTTGTTTCTCGTCGGACACTCTCAAAGGGCAATCGTAGAACAACCGGTAAACGAACAATGACGTAATTGCATAATTTTTGAGCACTCTCTGAGCGAACCGAGAGCGGTAAATCGAAAACGTTATAAAATTCTCAAAATAAATGCGAATTTGTACCATTCAAAAACATTTATTCTCAATACGTCCAGATACATTAAACCATAAAAAAGCTTCTCTAATATTTCTTATGCTAAGATACTTATAAAATTTGTTTACTACTAATTTCAACTTAAAAATCTGTCATGTGAGATAAGCTGATTTCATCCTAGACTGAGTACTAATTTACTCTCCTTCCTTTCGTTCCTCTTGAGATGAATCGCTTTTTAGATCTGCAACAATTTTCAATATTTTTTCACTAAATTTGTTCCTTTTAACAAGGAAAGTACTGATTTTGTTTTTGATTAATAAACATCATTATACAGTCAACTCTCCACATTCACAGGGATTTGGGGTGCACGATCCTCGTGAATGTGGAGAACCGCACATATCTTTTAGCCCCCTAAATTTTAACTCGGTAAGTATTTTTATTAGAAATTATATTATTTATTATTTATAAATATTAATTATAGTTGATGTAATTTAAATAATATATACATAATACTTTACAATTTTACTATCAACTTAAAATTCACATTTATCTCCCAAAAACGTTCTAGTGCATTTTCTGGTAATTTTTTACAGTGTAAATGTAACTTTCTTATTTACTCCCCCTCTAAAAAATGGACTATAGTTAATATGAATAATATTAAAACTGTGACATTGTATTTACCTTTATTTTCTTCCACTGGCATCATTGCTTCTCCACCTGATGGCAAGTGATTATTTTGAGGGCCGTCTTCACCGGACTGTCTCTCACCTTCAACATTAGGAGGAGGCGGTCCATATATAGGTGGAGGGGCATGTCCTTCCGGTAGGGGTGGATGTTGCCCATCAGGAGGTCCAGAATGAGGGTAGGGATGCGGACGTCCCATATGGGGTGGATACTGTGGATAAGGCTGATGGTAATACGGATGAGGGGGATATTGAGGATATGGCTGGTGATAACCTTGCTGCTGTGGATATGCATAAGCAGGATGGGGAGGTCTTGGGGGTAGAGGTACCGACTGAGGGGTACCACCCGAGTACTGCTGGTAAGCAACTTGGGATGGAGGCATCATGGGAGCTTGTGCGGGTGGCGGGCCACCAGGATGTGGTGCTCCTGGATGGGGTGGCATCGCATGGGTGGACTGCATGTGAGCAGGCACATTGTGAGTTGGGGGAGGAATGTGAGGAGCTGCCGGTGGCATCGCACCAGGATGATGGTGTAAGGGAGGGTTGGGTGGCGGGATCCCATGCTGAGGGGGGGGCATATGTTGGGGTGGAACCTGAGGTTGCTGGGGCGGTGCTTGCTCGTGAGGTGGTTGGGGAGGTTGCTCAGGTGGATTCTGTGGAGATGGTTGCGTTGGTACTATATTTTTTACTTCAGGAGCTGGTGGTGGTTGGGGTTGTTCAGCAGAAGCTACTCCGTTTGTTGTAACGGGTGGTTTTTCCAATTCAGGCGTTGTTTCTCTTTTTTGTTCTGGTACCTAATAATAGGTGACTTTAGTAGGATTTATGAATATACCGGGTGACAATGAAAGTACTACCCACGGCGGCATTTCGAAACGGCTTGAGATAGAAATATGCAATTCGATATGTCGATAGGGTTGAAAATACTTGTCAAAATTCAATTGTTTTTAAAAACCATAGCAACCTCTGTCCTGGTCTACTCCGTTTTTCCGTAAAATACAAACAAATAGGAATTACGGCATATTTTTAAGCGGCTCTATTTCAAAAATTATCAATTTTAGACATGGGGTATGTTAGACAAAAGTTATTTAGAATTGTTCAGAGAGTTCATTCAATTGTTTTTATGTTACAATTGTTCACAATTTTCAACCATATCGACGTACCGAATTGCATATTTCTATCTCAAGCCGTTTCGAAATGCCGCCGTGGGTAGTAGTTTCATTGTAGTAGTTTCATTGTCACCAGGTATATTTCTCAAAGACATTTTATTAATGCTCATAATATCAGTGTATTATAAGGAATAATAAGAATATAAACAGGGTGCCCATGTATTAGATTGCATGTGGTATATTATACAAAACAAATTGTTACTCTAATTTGAGCCAATTTTCTGTAAGCAACTTTTCTATGACCGCATACAACGGTAACAAAAGTTCTGTTGAAACTCAAATAAAAGTAATAAGCTCCAAATCTATAACATACATATTTACTGCTAAAGGAAGAAGATATTACATAATGGAAATGCCATGTCTAAAAATGACTGGGCAATGGAGAAGACACTGAACCAACACTTTTCGAATAAATGAAGAAATAACAGGAAATGAAGGAATGGCTGAAGAACCAAATTGAGACAAAGTGCCTATGATAATTAGCAATGTTAGCAATGATAAAGCAGGTAACACTGATATAACAAATGTACCTACCGTTAAAAAAAAGAAAGTTAGAAAACTGAGACCAAATTAATATGTCTAACCGAGACGATTAAATAGCACAATGACAGCAGTCAAGAAATAGAGGAAGGTAAGACAAAACTGTTTCATATCAAAGATGTCAGGCAAGGTAATATTCAATCTAGTGATTGAAGTTAAAAGTAGAGAAACATTAACTCACAATATCAACATGAAGAAAAAAAAATATGTATCTACGTAGATGATCTTGTGATCTCTAACAGAACAATGGGAGGATTGAAGATTTTCATGACACTCAAGCAAAAACTTTGGAGCCTTCGGACTTGTTTTAAATCCAGATTAAACAAAGTACAAGGTTTATCCGGTAAATAATAATAATAATCGTCTTTATTACTTTTCGTGTATATACACATATATATCTGATCAATAATAACATCTCCCCAACAGGTCGTGCTATTGTAATAAAATTTGGGGGTCTAATAGAGGGGACTTTAATGTATATATTTGTCAAGTCACCTTACCCTAGAGTTATTTAGTCAACTGTGTTACTCAGTGGCTTGAGATATTAAACTTGCGCCATTCATGTGCAGGCGATGAATCATGAGTCTACGGCGATATGATCTTGAAACAAAAGTCGGGCCTTCCCTTAAGAAAATGTCAAAATAAAGGTCAAAGTTGGAGCAATTCCAAAAAATGATCGCTGTTTTTGACTACCAAAGTGTTGTTCACTATGAGTCCGTTTTATAACATCAAACGGTGTACAAGGAATACTTATTCGGAAGTTTTCAGCAGATTGGAAGATACAGTGAAGGGAGTGGTGATTGATTTCTTGGCCAAATAGCTCATTATACAGGGTGAGTTTTTTTTCATTATCACTATAGGGATCTCGGAAACCGTGAAAGATAGAAGGTTGGTTAAATGGAGAAAGAATTGCAGTTTTATGAGCTTATTCGAGATGTGCTTTTGTTTCTTTGAAAAAATCCAAGGCCTACTAGATACAAGCAAAATATTAAAATTACTTAATTTCTTAAAGTCGGTCTAGCGCCGTTATTATTGAAAATAGAAAAAAAATCATAAGAATAAAAGTTTTAGCTATTTTTACGGTATTTATCTTACACTTATTAGTTTTCTTCTAGCTTTCATAGTTTTTGAGTTATAACATTAAGTTACATTTTTTTAAATAGCAATCATAGTTGGCTTAGACATTTCTAAAAAGAGCATATCTCGTTTGCTAAATAGAGAAAGGATTTCAGTTTTATGAGCTTATTCAAAGTGCGCTTTTGTTTCTTTTAAAAAGTCCAAGGCCTACTAGATATAAGCAAAATATTAAAATTACTTAATCTTTTAAAGCCTGTCTAGCGCCGTTATTATTGAAAATAGAGAATATAATAAGAATAAAAATTTTTGCTATTTTTAGGGTGTTTATCTTACACTTATTAATTTCTTTCTAGCTTTCATAGTTTTTGTTTTCGTCATTTTCTTATTACGAAAATTATTATAAAAGAATTATTTGTCAAAATAGGTATAACAAACCTTATGTCATTTTAAGCGGAAAAGTGAGCTCTTTTTAGAAATGTCTAAGCCAACTATGATTGCTATTTAAAAAAATGTAACTTAATGTTATAACTCAAAAACTATGAAAGCTAGAAGAAAACTAATAAGTGTAAGATAAATACCGTAAAAATAGCTAAAACTTTTATTCTTATGATTTTTTTCTATTTTCAATAGACCGACTTTAAGAAATTAAGTAATTTTAATATTTTGCTTGTATCTAGTAGGCCTTGCATTTTTTCAAAGAAACAAAAGCACATCTCGAATAAGCTCATAAAACTGCAATTCTTTCTCCATTTAACCAATCTTCTATCTTTCACGGTTTCCGAGATCCCTATAGTGATAATGAAAAAAAACTCACCCTGTATAAGTCCATCAGCCTCGACATGGCTCCCTCATGGTTCTGGCTATTTCCAAAATTGAAATACTCCTTTTTAAGGAAAAGAGATTTAAACATGTGAAGCAGATCAAGAGAAAATGGTGTTTGGAAAAGGCTCTGTGGCTTTCCAACGGGATTACTTTGAAGGGGACTGATGCACCGTTGTTCTAGGGTAGCTATTTATTTTTTTGTAGCTTAAGATTGGAGAATTACTGAACAAACCTCATAAAATCTATTAGTGTCGAGATTAACCATAGTAGACCATACTTTTGACCAAGTAAAAACATTCTCTTATCCTGGTATAGTATTCCAACCAAAAATTGGAAAGCTATTTAACCCTTTCGCGACGGTTGCCATACATGTACTGTTTGCATCTGTAACTTAGCCGTACTGCTGCCGTACAGGTACGTTTTCGATTCTAGCCTTCGAAAACTGTCAACGTATTGGTTAAACAAATTTTGGACTTTTGTGGAACCACTGCCGTACCCGTACGACAGAATTTCACAAGCCGAGTTACCTACCTCCGTACTGTTACGTCACCTATGCGTCTGCAATATAACAAATGCCGTACATGTACGTCGTCCGTAATAAAACGGTTGCCGTACTTTGTTTATGGTGCAATTTTCCCAAATGCTAATTTATTGTTTATTCAATAAGTTTTATTTAAGAACAAATGGTTTCTTTATTTGTTGAAGAACAAAAACATATTACAAAGCAATCTTATATTTTATAACTAGAACAAACTAAGGTAGAACTAATGATACAACTCCTAATTATTTCAAAAACAACTGCATCATACTGTACAAAGAGGAACTATTAACTTTAACTTAGTACTTCAATTTTGTGTGGTAATCGGTAAAACATGGTAACACACAAAGTGGCACGTCACACTCCTTGCACATATACTTCACATCCTTTCTTTGGTGTTTTCTCAGTCTTGAATGGCTGCAAACATGGCATCTGCGCTGTGTCCTATTTCCTTGTGCAGCAGTTTGCGGTATCAAAGAAGGAAAATGTCTTTGTGTTAGTCTCAACGGACTGTCTACGGTTGCTGGTCCGCGGAACTTTTTCAGTTCAGATCCAAATTTCATAACAATTTGAGAGACAACTTCTAGTCTAAATTCTTCAAAGGAAGGTTTTTTACCAGTTTTTACTTGGTACATTACGTAGGCGTTGTAGAGACTCAGGTCCAATAGATGGAAAAATAGTTTTTTGTACCATTTCAAAGTTTTGCGAGCACATTCTACAAAACTCACTTGCATATCTGCTTTATCTATTGCGCCCGTTTTAGCGTTGTATTCAATTACAACATTTGGTTTTGTTACCTTTTCCCCAGTTTTAAAATTAGTTTTACCTGTTTCCTCAGCATTTGCTGTGAAAACTGAAGTGAGCATGTGAACGACTCTCCTGTCACACCATTTGAGAGCAAGTAATTTATCTGTGTGAGCAGTAACCCATTTGCCTTTCTCAACGGGCCCAAAATCAGGCATTCCTTTTCGGTTCGAGCGTACTGTGCCGCAACCCCCAGTTTTTCGCTCCAAGAGATAATCAAATAATGTTGGGCTTGTGTACCAATTATCAACATGTAATATATGATTTTTGTCATAATATGGTTCCATAAGTGTGTTCACAACATCTCCACTTACCCCGAGATTTTCACTTCGCTTGATATTTGTTGTTGCACCGGTGTAGATAATATAATCCAAAATATAACCAGTTTCTGCATCGCATATTTCGAAAAGTTTAATGCCAAAGCGATGTCTCTTGGCTGGAATATATTGTTTAAATGATAATCTACCTTTGTAGAGAATCAGACTCTCATCAATCGCCAAATGTTGAAAGGGATAGAACGCCTCTTTGAATTTGGCGCGCAAGGAATCTACAACTACCCTTATTTTGCGTAGGGAGTCACTTTTATCTAAATTTTCATTGTCTGCAAAATGTAGAGCACGTAAAGTGTGCAAGAATGTGTCAAGAGCACAAATTTTTGCGAAAAACGGTGTTTCAATTAGTGGATTTTTCGACCAGTAATCCGACAATTTAGGTTTTTGCACAATTGCCATCAAGATACATAGCCCAAGCAAAACATACATCTCAGATATTTCCCTATCGTACCAATTAGAATAAGTAGAAAGCTGTTCCTTCAATAAATTTCCAAACACGTTGTCGGTTTTGTGATAGCAGACATAACGTTTTCGTCAAAAAAGAACAGGAAAAAGTCCAGCTCGGGAGAATCACTGTGCAGTTGCAAGGTTTCGCTTACACCGGAGTCGGAATCAAAATCCAGAGTAATGGGTACAAAATTGTCGTCAAATTGCCATAATGGAGCTTGGCCACCATTTTTTTTGGCCTCTGCAGCAAGATTTCGTCTTGCTTAGCAGATGCATGATCTTCTTGTTCCCTGGCGTCAATGTCCTCCTCTTCAGAGTCGCTTGAATCCTCAAATTCACTTGGTAAATACTCTTCATCGCTTTCTTCTAATAAACGTTTTAATTCTTCATCAGTCAGTCCCCGTTTAGTGGCCATAATGATTTAAAGTGTAGAGCTCTAGATTTACACAGTCTGGCTGCTGGCGAACTACTGACACGCTGAGCGTGCATGCCGACGAAACGGCAGCGATTTGTCCCGAGCCCGTTATGACGGAGCGCGGTCATTGCTCCGGCGTCGTCTCGAAAAGGTTAAAATCCAGTACACCATGAAAGGTGTAAGTCATGTCTAAGTTGGTTTCATACAATCAGTAAATAATATTCTAATGTCAATCAGCTTTCAAGTAATGACTGTTCATCTGCAATCTGTACATGTAACTGTTTTGTTAAGGCATTGTAACATTGTGCATGATTTAAATAGGTACTAGTTGAGTTTTTAAAACCATATAGTAGCATAGAAAATGTTGAAAAACGTATATGTCTTCCAAACTTCCCAATGCATCTGTCAAATTTGAAGGTTACTGTCGAAGTGTCTGTGAATGACAATCAAACAGTAATTTTATGAATTAAATTACGAAGTGACTTACTGTTCTCAATGCTGGCCTGATTTTAAATAGCTTTCCAATTTCTGGTTGGAATACCATACCTAACAATATGAAGGAAGACAATAATTCGGATACTGAATTGTTTCGATATAAACGAAGTGCATCTATTTGATGTACGTACCAAAGGTGTAGATTAAAATACTACCACCCTTAAAGTCAACTAGAAGTGGGACAGTTTATGCACTGTACACAACGTTGAGAAAATTAATGAAACTTGTCAAATTTGAACTTGATCAAATAAGTACCTAGTTTTTGAGAACAATTCAACTTTTGGGGCATGTAACTTCTTAAGGGTGCACTTTTTACTAAGGCCACCTAAGAGTGTCCCATTCTTTTCGGAATATCTTATATATCAGTATCGACTACTGAGTGTTCTTATTCGCTGAACTTAGAATGTTCCGTCATCGTGACCACTCGGACAGATAAGGAATAGCAAAACACTGTACAAAGGCATTAAAACACATATACTGGTGAGACGTCTGGCTCCAGCATGAGGGCAACAAACCAATTGTGACGCAAAGACTGGGCACAATGGCAAGTAACACTTTCCCCTAAAAGGGAGTTCCAGCCGGCCCAGAAGGAGCAATAAATCAAGCACACGGATGCAACGGAGAAGAAGTGATATAAGGACAAGCAGGGCAAGCACCGAAGCATTCGTATTCATGCCGTACTGGCATTACGCTCGGACATTCCGCGTCTACGATTAGTCGAGTCTGACATTTCGATTCCCCGTCAGTAATTACATGCATGCACTAGGCTCTGTCTAAAGACTGCACTGCACTGGATGTTATCATCATACACAATTACGGATTTTTTTAAAAACAATGTTTTATGTTGTTGACTGTACTTATTTAACCTCCAAATACAAAATTTCAACATAGTTGCTCCAGTTATACTGTAGTATGTATGGGACAGCACTTTCTTGTTGAAGTTTGTTCTTCGAAGTCTATTTTCCTGTACTATAGATTTCTCAAGGAAGCAATTTTAATTTCAGTTGTAGCTCAAATGGTAACAGAATTAGGTTGCTCAATGAGCCACCACTGATCACCAACGGCCATCAGCTAAAACTCTAGCATACGTACAATATAATCATGTCAAAATTCGGCTGCAGATGGAACTAATTGTTAGATAGTTCAAGTCCCTTAAGCCGATCCCAGACATATCACAACTATTCACGAATACAGACATTTGCGAAGAGTCTGGAATGAGCCGCTCGTAATATGCGCATGCTCGTGCGCGTACTTCAGTTGGTGGTAAAATAACACAAGTCAAAGGAAAATTATATTCACTTTTGCTCGTAGTCGCACTCGTGTATACATACGAAAAATAAAATTTTAGTTGCTTCATAGAATTACGGCGCGAAGGGTTCGTATGACCATACATTAATACGTAATTGCCAATAATTATCCGGATTATGCAGCACTGACCCTAATCTGTTCCTCTTGTTCACTATCCATTTTCCAAAAAAGCATCAAATGTTATTAAAAACCGACGGACACCTCATGAAGATACAGCGCTTTTATGTTATTTGAGATTAGGTTTTCGGTTCGCGCAGATATTTTTCCTAGTTCGTGGAGCATCGCGAGTCTGGCTCATAAGTATTCCCGAATGTGACTAGTACAAGTACGAGGGCCACTAGAAATGTTATCTACCTGGCCATGAAAAAAACAATTGACACCATCAAGCTTTATTAGTCAAATAGTGGCGTCTAATCTAACCTTACGTGGAAATTTTGCGTTACTTGTGATAATTAGTTTGATTTTCATAAGGGGTTTTGTGAGGGAAAATGAGTGACTTGAAATTAGAATATCGCAGCGTCATTAAATTTCTTACAAAAGAGGGCCACCAGCCAAAAACCATTCTTGAAAGAATGGTCGTCGTGTATGGACATGATGCACCATCGTATTATGTTGTAAAATTTTGGTCTAAACACTTTCGGTGGGGCCGTGAATCTATCGAAGACGATCCCAAAAGTGGAAGACCAAAAACGGCCACGAGTGAGGAAATTACGCGAAAAGTTGAGGCCCTGGTGCTCGAGGATCGTCGTGTGAAAGTTTCTACCATTAGTATGACGTTGAGAATATCTGAACCTAGCGTAATAACCATCTTACATGACAATTTAAATATGAGTAAGGTGTCAGCCAGGTGGGTTCCACGATTATTGACACCTGAACAAAAATTGTGAAGGCTGGAAATTTCGCAAAGTCATTTGAAAACTTTGGACCAGAATTGTGACTTTTTATCACAAATTATAACGGGCGACGAGACTTGGCTGCATCACTGGGACCCTGAAACAAAATCAGAATCGAAGCAATGGGTTCATAGAGGATCTCCACCTCCAAAAAAGGCAAGAACGCAACCATCTGCTGGGAAACTGATGGCAACAGTTTTCTGGGATGTGAGGGGCATTCTTCTCATCGAATATATGCCAAAAGGGACCACAATAAATGCAGATGTCTACGCTAACACTTTGAAAAATCTGCGTAAAGCAATTGATCAGAAACGACCCAATTTTTCCAATCGAGAAGTGTTTCTGCTGCACGACAATGCAACTGTGCATAAGGCTGCCAAAGTCCGACCAATTATGCAGGAATGCAGCTTTGTAGAGATAGATCATCCTTCCTACAGACCTGGCTCCATCTGACTTTTACCTCTTTAGACTACTAAAGAAAAACCTTCGAGGGTGCCGTTTTGACTCTGATGAGAGCCTAAAAGATGCCGTAGACCACTTTTTCAACAATCAAGAGGAATTCTTTTTTTACATTGGTATAAGTTCATTGGAGAACAAATGGCATAAGTGCGTTGATGTAAGGGGGGATTATGTTGAAAAATAAAAATATCAAAAAAATAATATGTCTTTTGTTTCATGGCTAGGTAGATTTCTTTTCTAGTGGCCCTCGTATATACGAGTACTCTGGAAGGTTACACTCGATATTGGCTATATTCATACATAATTGGACTCGTGAACATTCACGATGTGTCTGGGACCGGCTTTAGAATTACCACAAAGAAGTTCCCAAATATCTACGGAAATACCAAAAAATCGCCTAGTGACTGAACAATTTGCTTTAGTGACCTGCAGTATGCGAGAAAACTGTTCAAGAAAATGCGTTTTAAATGGCATATTCTTGTATTTCTCATCTTTTTTTACCGATTTGTCAGGATGTCTGCCTGTTTTCCTCCCGCAGCGGTTTACTGCTCTTCGCTCGCGACTAGCTGCAGTTTTTAAAATAAATATTAATAGAAAAACAATAATTTTAATGTTGCTAGTTTTATAGTTATATTTTCCTGACTTAACCAAGTTAAAATGTATTATCTAAACACAACACTCCACAAACACGATTCAAAAACATCAACATTCGTCGACGAATAAGTCGCTTGTCTGCTCAAAAACATGTCAAGCGACTGACGACTGGCAACTAGCGAACGGATTTTGGTGGCAATGAATTAGTAGCAGCTAGGAAAACAAACCGGCTTAAATGCATTGTAGATGTCTTAACGAATTGGTAGCGGCTACTCAGTCGTAGTCGTCAGCGACTGGCGAATGTGGAGGAAAACCCTGCTTTAGGTGAGTGATAAGTAAAACAAGATGAGATAAGGTTAGAAACAGAAGTGTAAGAGAAGAATTAGAATTAAGACCGCTAGTAGAAGAAATAGAATAGAAACAATTACAACAGTACAGAACCAAATGAACAACATCAGCCACCCTCTAGGAATGATAATTTTACGCAATTTTTTCCGAACTTTCCCCAAAACTATAAAATAATGATCATTTTAAATTTAATTTGACTTCTGTTTTTATGTAAGCATATCCTGATCACAATGGCATAAACCGCAGGTCGCCAGACCAATTTGTTCAGCCACTACGTCGATATTTTGGTATTTCCAATATGGCAAACAATATTTAAAAATTTAGGGGTGTTCCCGGCATTAGATCTTTAGGCCTCATTCACACAAACGGTTTTTCGCCGGCAGGTAGATTTACTGTCCGGTGAAAAAACCGTGGTCACCTTACACACGAGTGGGGGGATCTGGTACTTCTTTTATAATGAACGGTACTTTTCAAGCCTATGTAAACTTCCTGCACCGGCGGCGGCTAATTTGCCGTTCGTGTGGACACTTACATTTACTCTCATGGAATTACACAATACGCCGGCTACTTAGCCGAGTGTCACCACTGGCAAATTTAAGATTGAACGGCGAAATTACCGTGACTGTCAATGTGAAAGTTACCGTATGATATGTTATCAATTTGCCGCAGATTTTTTTCACCAGACGGCAAATCTACCGGCCAGCAAAAAAAACCGTTCGTGTGAAAGAGGCCTTAAAAAATATTCCCGCAGGAATTAACTTTGTAAAAATTATTTCTGTCTCTAGCACTAATTCAACTGTGCTAATAGTCAAATGCTCCTCGTCCCACTAAACCACAGCTAACCATCTTATAACATTACCTACCACCAATTTGCTTAAAATATCCAACTTACTCGAATTTTGTGGATAACGGTGACTAGCGTTGTTTAAGCATGAGACAACGATTATCAGGTAGTTTTATTTTTCACGTGTACCACATGCCAACCATATGTTAATTATAGTTAAGAATTTACATTTTTAAGAGTTCAACCTTCCAGTATTTTTAAAAAATTACCGATTGGACACCAAGTAGTATCACTTTATTTGTGCCAAGTGAAGTTTATAAAAACACTTTTCAGTGTTTGATTTGTTTTTCTAGTGATAATAGAAATTGGTTATCACTTCTCCACTATCTGAATAAGAACTATCTGAAGAATTCACTTTCAAAGCATATAATAAAAAACATCTACATACATAGTCATATTTATTAGGATTTTTAACAGTTTCAACGTGTAAAAATACTGGTAATATAAGCACTTCAAATGCCACACAGGCACAAAATTTAAATGGGTGGCTTCAGTGGGACTGCAACATATTATTTTAGCTGATGCCGGCTGATGGCAGTGGGTGTTGGTGGTTCAGTGAGATTGCAGCCTTAATTAAAATTAAAGAAAGAAATTACTTATAAAATACGATAGAAAATGAGCACCCTGTATATTAAGCGCAAGTATTGACACAAATGTGCAAATGATTCAGTCTAGATTTTCAAATGTACCTCTTGCTGTTGCTGGGGTGGTTTCTCCTCAACAGGTTTGGGGCTTCCATTAGTGGTACCATTTACAGTAGTATTTTCTGGAGTGCCATTCATCTGCTCAGGTCTTGGTTTCTGCTCATCTAATAACTTCATCCTTTCCTTCTTCAACAGATCATACTGTCGCTCTACCATCTTTTGAAACGTATCTTCATCCACAGCGGGTTTGCAATGCTACAACGAAAATATTAATTTCAACAGATAGTCAGCCACCTAACTCAGTTTACCTTTTTCAGTTCTTCTTGAAACTGCTCGCTACTCTCAATAAATTTACGTTTCTTGGCCTCGAATTTTTCCTCTATCTGCTGCAATTCTGCTTCTAATTTTTTTTGGTGCATCGTTAGCGATTGCACCTGCCGCTTTAGAACTTGCATGCGTCCTGTGGTTACAACTGAACGAACGTCTGGCACCACGGTTTCAGAAAAGATGTCATTTATTAAACGATGATTGCGTAAATAGCGAGCATACGACACGTGTTTAACAGAATAGCCATCGTCTTGATCTGCAGAATTAATCGGATAAGAAAAAGTTGATAACACCATTTGCAATTGTTTACCATCATCATCTTCAGCAGGTTGAATATCTATCCTTCGATCGGCAGCAGAAGCTTGCTTCGATGACGCACTGCTACGCTCATGTGTATCTCTATCGTCGTTACCTTGAGTAGCTTTAAGAAAAATTCTATCATTATTTAATTTTCGCTGTTGTACTCGATAGTAATAATCCCATTGATAATGTTCTACGAACTATGTTATACGATAGTCTCTATGCCCTTCACTTTTAACGCAGCGCTGATGACTTGCTAAAGGGGCAATTTTGTGATTCTTAAAAGTGAAAAATCACCAGCAGCTTTGTAAAATCGGTTAGAGTAGATTTAGAGCTAGTTAATACTATTTTTTATTACAGCAAGAGGCAAGGTTGTCTGGCGAAGGCGTTTCACCTCCAATTTTGAATTTGTAATTATAGTGTGGTACACACTTAAGAGTTATAGAGAAGCAGCAGGTATTCATATTATACATGAGGAAACAAATAAAACAACTTTGCAGTGACATCGGATATGTTTATAATGGGCACCAAATTTAAACACAAAGTAAATCACGCGTAACATGGATGTTGCCAGGAAAATTCACAAGAAATCAAATAGACAATGTCCTGGTGAATAAGAAGAGAAGCTATGGTTATGGACCATATCCTAATGATTGTGGAAAGAAGTAAGAAAGAACAGAAACTATGGGATCTAGGCAAATTAGAAATTGATGAAAAAAAAAAGGCATACACAAACGAACTAAAAAATAGACTTCAACCTGAAACAGAGGAATTAGTATAGAAGAATACTGGAGAAAAATAAAAGAAAGCATTACTATAACTGCAGAGAGATAAATAGGATACAAAGAAAATATAAAAAGGAAAGGAAAATAAGAAGAATAAAATACCCAAGGGCAGGACAAGATCCAGATGGAGAAAATTAGGATGAAAAACGAAAAAAAAAACAAATCTAAAAAACAGAAGACAATGGAAGAAATCAAAACAGAAACTATAGAAACAATACAAGACCAATGTATAAGTACTTGGAAAAAAGAAACAGCAAAACAACAGTGTTAAGCAAAGAGGCACAATGGAAAAAACATTAGAACAAGCAGAAAAAGAAAAACATGGAAATTTAAAAGTTATTAGAAATGCCAACATAACGAAGAAATAGGTGATTGTTATCAAGAAAGTAAAAAACAAGAAGGCAGTAACTGAATAAATAGTGAATTAATAAAACAAGGTGGCAAAGAATTATACAAAAAATTAGACAAACCAATAAAGAGAATATGGAGAAAAGAAATAGATGGGAATAATAGTACCGATACTAAAATACTAAAATTTAACAAAATGTACAAACTACCAAAGGATTACATTATTAATCATTGCATATACAATATTAAGAATATTAATAAAAGTGAAGCTGTTGAAACTTGCATAGAAAATCATTGAAGATTATATCAGTTTGAATTTAGGCCAGGAAAATGAGTGACAGACGCAATATACATGAGGAAAATTATGAAGAAAATTTTCAAAACGCTTTTGACGTGTTACGAAGAAGAAAAATAAAGCAAGACCTCGAAAATATTGGAAAACCAAACAAAGAAATTAATAAGGCTGGTTGGTATGACCAATGGAAGAGCCAAAAGCAAGAATACGCACTGGGCAAAGTATAATAGATAGCAGAGAAGTGGAAAGGGAAGTACGACACAAGCTGATGCACCGTCAGAATTGCTATTTAACATCTCTTGACTGCATAATAACAGAAGTAAAGGACAAGAAGTAGACGCATTCAAATATCTATAAATAGACATAAAACAAACAAAGTGAAACCTTTTCTAAAATGAGCAAGGTACCCTATTTATCAAGTCAAAGAAAGTTCCGGCAAATCGCAATTAGTTGTCTTGGAACGTTAATATATATTTTAAGTGGATGGTTTATTTTATTTTATATTACAAAAAACAGATTTGGTATGAACATTACTTGTTTTTATAGTGAATTCACAATACCGTGTGTCCACTTTCAAACTGGAACATAGGGATTTAACATTGTTTTTAACAGTTTTATGGATTCCTGCTCGCCAATTCAACCTACAGAAAATGTTTTGGTATCAATGGAGAGAGAAAATTATTGCGCATCTAATGGTATCAAAAATTAAATTATTTTTGTTAATTTTCATTGAATAATATTAATCAAAAGTTTTCATGTTTTTTAAATAGGAGTTGCCTTGACTTGAAAACAGTTGACAGCTATACTCAAATTAATTTATTTGATGACATTCAGAGTTAGTACAGTAGTTTTTACTTTATAAAATGAACGATTACTCGAAAAACATATTACAGTGGGGTTAGATTGCGTAGATTGAGAGATTTCTTTTCCGTAAAATTTGATAACAGTCCAATACCGTCTGCATCTACAATACACAGATATGTCCAGAAATTTGAAGAAACTGCTAATATTTCAGTAGAATCAGGAGCTATAGTTGGTTAATGTTTATTATTTAATTTTGGCTTTGATAAAAATTTCAATAATGAAATTTTAATAAAGCTCATCGCAGAAATGTTGGTGGAGATGGCAGGGAATTGGAAGGTGTTTTGAAATTGATCAATATTCACCCACAATACAGTACAAGAGAAATTGGTTAAAGTCTGCGGTATCTAAGACATTAAAGAAGCACAGATATCATCCATACAAACCACAATGTCATCAGGAAATATTTGAACCAGATGAAGAAAGTAGAAATGTATTTTGTGAAGGAATGCAAGAAAGTGCCAATCAAGATCGTCGTTTTTTGTCATCAATATGTTTCACGGATGAATGTACTTTTACTTTAAACAACGTGTGCAAAATACTAAATATGGGGCTCAAGAAAAACCAAGAATTCATCTGTGTACAAGAACCCAATAACGTCAAAAAATTCATATTTGGGCTGGGATTCATAATAACAAAATTATCGGACCGTTTTAAATTGTTGGAAATTTAAATTCGAACACTTATTTAGAACTTTTGATTAATGAGGTAGGTCTTGCATTGAAACAAATTTATCACTCTCCGCAAACTAACCTCACTGTAATAGGTATCTTATAACCATAAGATTAATTGTTTATTAATTGCGAAATTGTTTATGTATAGCAATAATGCTAATAAAGTTATTTTCATAAAAACTCCTTTTTCGTCGAAGTAAAAACTACTGTACTAACTCTGAATGTCATCAAATAAATTAATTTGAGTATAGCTGTCAACTGTTTCCAAGTCAAGGCAACTCATTTAAAAAATATAAAAACTTTTGATTAATATTATTCAATGAAAATTGACAAATTTAATTACATTTTTCATACCATTAGATGTGCAATAATTTTCTCTTTCCATTGACTCCAAAACATTTTTTGTAGGTTGAATTGGCGAGCAGGAATTCATGAAACCGTTAAATACAATGCTAAATCCCTATCTTCCAGTTTGAAAATGGACACCCGGTATACCTCCATTAATACAATTTCATGAATGATTTTAAGATGCGCAATTATGTCAGTCAGTTATGAAGCGTTGAAATATTATGCTACAAGGCATTAAAAACAAAGTGAAGATTGGCAACATAGAGAGTAGAGCAGATGGGGAGATGGGTAGAGGTAGCACAGCACTAACCTAGTCAACCATTTCAATCATGTGTGCATTGGAATTGTTTACTGTTTACTACACGGTTTTAGATTGAACGATGAACTTCAAGGGAAGAAGTGCACGTTGAGAGCCATGTGGTATACCTGCAATCCAAAACCTCCTGCTTCAAAGGCTCCCAAGCAGCATTTACAGAGAACACTCCCGGCTTCACTTAATTTTAAGCAGAGTCTTGGGTTTATACAGGGTGGGGCAATACAATCTGGCGGTTTTCAGAGCGTTTATACCAGGTGAGTTTTGTAAAGTGTTACGAGGCGATATCTCGGAAACAGTTTACAATATTTTCATGAAATTTTTGTGAGGTAATAGGAAAATGGGGGAACATATTTAAATATATTTATTTTATTCTATTATGTTACTATGACAACTACTTAGCAACAAGTTGCGTTAAGATACATTTAAAAGCACTAGTGTTGTTAAGAAAAATAACATAACGATTCTTTATTAGCATTTAATCACATGTTGACAGCACTGAAGTGTATTGTCAGTCTATGTCAAATTCGATGTTAGTAGGTTAGGTTTTGTTTGTTATTTGACACAAAGTGACGCAAAACTTAACCTGAAAATCTCAAATTTAACATAACCTGATAGTGCTACCAACAATACAGTATTGAGTTTTTCTCTTACTAGTGATAGCACCACTCACTGTTGTAAGTGTCATAAATAACCATTTTTCCTATTTTTTAAAAAGATTAGTATTTTAGGATAAAATAAACCATGTTACGATACAAGTAACGTTATCTGCTTTCTACATTACTCGAGAATTTTAAAGAACTCGCTCCTAACGTCGCTCGTTCATTCAAACTAATCTCTCGTAATGTAAAAAGCTTGATAACGTTACTTGTATCGTAAATTACTATTTTGACATTTATATCCTCTCTGTGTTTTGAAGAGTGAGGGGTAACTTTGGAATTTTAAGTAGGATGATGTACTTTTGTTTATAAAATTCAAATCTATGTAGAAAACTACGAATGTGTACAAAAGATTTTTTGGTTTGCTCTTTCGGTTACGGAATTATGATTAACTACATTTTACTAGAATTTAAAAAATAAATGAATTTTATCAATAAATCAAGTTCACTTATTTCAGAATTATTATTCGTTTCCATAAAAATGCGTTAGTTCTACCTAAGTCAGTTGAGAATTTTGACGTTTTAAAGATTATTTCACGTATTTTTAATTTTATAACCTAATAAATCATAACTCCGTAACCGAAAGTAAATAAAAAAATGTTGTACACATACGTAGTTTTTAACGTAGATTCTAATTTTATAAACAAAAGTACATCTTATTTAAAATTTTAAAGTTACCTCCCCCCCCTCAAAACCCAGAGGAGATAATAATATATTGTGCACCGAGAGCGAAAACAGGCGTTTGCGCGCCACGTATAAAGTTGAGGTTCCCAAGGCGAAGCCGAGGAGTTTTCAACTTTATAACGGGTGTCCAAATTTGAGGTTGGATTTTGAATTTCGCGGCATTTGCTTTCTGTCAAACATACAGTGCTAATATTCGGAACAGGATATTTCGCTGTCGCCGTTCTGCCATCGCCGGTTTGCCACGGCCATTTCGCCACCAGCCTTTTCGCCGCCAAGGTTAACGTTTTCAAACTTACAGAATGTTAATGTCTACATTTAAGATTATTTTCAAAACAACAAATTCCTTAACGTACCTAATTCGAAAATAACAACCAAGTTAGTTAGGTTAGTTTAGGTTATGATCATGTGTGTATCTATGTTAACGAAACGGCCGGAGGCAAAACAGCCTGGCGGCAAAACGGCCATGACAAACCGGCGGTGGCGAAAAGTCCTAGACCCGCTAATATTTTATAGTTGTCATTTCGACACATTTCCATTTAAGTTATTTAAGTTATGCAGCGGTTTATGGTTCAGCAACGCATATTTATTGTAAAAACCCATTACAGGTATGGGGAAAGTTTTGCAGAAACTGCAAGAAAAGTTCGCGCTATGGACTTGCGTGACATGTGGTTTCAACAAGATGGTGCCACATTTCACACAGCGCCCAAAGCAATAACTTTGCTGCAATCAAAGTTCAGAGGTAGACTTATCTCTTGATATGGTGACATCAATTGGCCGTCAAGATCTTGCGATTTGACGCCTTTGGATTTTTTCCTCTAGGGTTATGTGAAAAACAACATCTATGCCAATAGTCTACAGACAATTACAGACCTAAAAGCCGAAATTACACGCGTAATTGGTGAGATAGACCCTCGTTTATGTTTAAATGTCGTTAAAGATTTGAAAAAAGAATGGCTTCATGTCAGACGAGCCGAGGAGGGCATTTATCTGATATTATTTTCCATGTTTAATCGATACGTATATGCTCTAAGTTCTCATTAAAATATCTTGTATTTTCAAATTATTTACGCGTTTTATTAACGACTTAAAATCCAACCTCAAAGTTGGACACCCATTACAAGGCGCAATCGCCCGTTTTGTCTCGAGGTACACATACTATTTTCTTTCCCTTCGGGCAAACGCGAATTTTTGCGCAGCGGGCATTTTTGATCCTTCCAAGAGCTCGTTTTCGCTCCGCTGCCATCGACTGAAAATCGCCCGTTTTCGATCCTCCCGAGCGGAGCGAAAAGGAGCGTTTTCGGCTGGGAAAAAATATGTTTAAATATGTCCCCCCATCTCCCTTTCACCTCACTAAAACTGCATGAAAATATTTTATAACATTTCTGAGATATCGCCTTCTAACACTTTAAAAAAACTCACCCAGTAGGAGAGTGGGGTTGCCTCTGACATAAAACACGTACAGATAAAATGATGCAATTTATTATTGCGCAATTATTTTTTGAAAATAACGTTTTCCAAGTGGCCTGCTCCACACTTGCAATCTGGCAGAGAAATTTGTAGGGATGAAATTTAGTTGGACTCTGCGGAACGGTTTGTTTCCTTGACTCTCATAGTGTTCTCCAGTGTGTGTACTGACCATGCCCCACCAGCAATTGTATGTTCAACACTACCTGTGTTATTAAAGTTCTCCACCCACTTCAGAATACTGTTGCATACAGAAACTCTATGTGTGTTGTATATACCTCCTTCGAAGAGCATGTGGATGCCAAAGCTTTTCAGTGCTTCATCGATTGGTTTCGTGAACATAATTTATTCGACAGAACATCTCTGCTCACTGGAGTGTTGCTTGGTAAAAATGTAAATTGTGACAATGACTAGAAGTTGGTATTGCTGCAATCAAGGAGATGGAAGAAATTCAGTGAAATGATGATACTGCTGGGCTGATTGTGTACACCGCTATCGCAGAAGCCAATAAGGACTTAAGATAGTCTTCAATTGGTGAAGACGCATATTTGCTGGTTCTTGTGACTGCCCTCGTTCCACCACCGAACACCTGTTTGGTGATCATGCCAGGAACAAAGATTCTCCCAGGTAAGATTAACCATATGGGAGCTATTCAAATTGATATGAGATATGAGGGACTTTCCTTTAATTGCACATTCCTTAATAGGAAGTGATTCACTTTATTCCATTTACCGAAAAGGAAAAATTGCGGTTTAAAAAAACTGCAAACCCATAAGCAACTTAGAGAGAAACTGTGTGTATTCAATAAACCGCAAGCATCAGCCAATTCCGTGGTTGATGCTGGTGAGCTTTTGCAGCGTACATAAATCAAACAAGTAGACACTCAACGTCGGTTCCTTTGATGTCAAAATACAGATTTGAATGACCTTGAACGGCTCCTGGGGGGGTACTTTCCAATATTACCAACAGATGGTGCCACTACTTTTCCACATCAGGATTGGTAGCAGAGTCAGTAACTGGCTCTCGATTGGTTACAGTGCCTTTATCACATGGTTTCAGCCACCATGTTCAGGCTAAATCGTCTGTGATACGTGTTATAGGTTTGGCAGCACTGAAGTGTATTGTCAGTCTATGTCAAATTTGAGGTTATCAGGTTAGATTTTGCGTCAGTTTTAACACAGACAAATCTTAATTTGTAATTCTCAAATGTTTTCAGTACTACCAAACGTAAAACACATATCACAGGCGACTTTGATTACGAATTTAAATGAACACCCATTACAAATTTGCCTGGCGGCGGGGGCGTGGCTTAGTCGTATTGTCGCCACTGTCTCATATAAAGGCACTGTATGATTGGTTTGTTTGTTCTGCCATCTGGTTGTCAAGCTTAGAAATACTCCCGAAGTCACTGCAGACAGGTTTCAACATTTGGCATGAATGTCTCTACTTGTTTGATTTATGTACACTGGCTTTTCTTTCTACTACTGTATGGGTCAAAATGGAGCTGAAACTTGCACATCTTACATCACTACTTCAAACCTTGAGGCAGGGAACCAGTAAAATTATGCTGGATTCCAGGTCACCAAGGTATTGAAGGCGAACAAGCTCGCAGAAGAAGCAGCCCGTAATGCAATGACCGGTCCAGAACCTGGTCTAAGCATTCAGAAAAACCAAGCCCGCTCAGCCATTAAGAATGGGTCAATACGGCACACCAACTAAGGTGGAGAAACTACAATCAAGCAACACACTGCAAAACATTGCATAAAACTCCGAATCCACAAACCACCAAAACCCTGTTGAGACTGCGAATCCACAAACCACCAAAACCCTGTTGAGACTGAACAGAACTCGAATCAAGCAAGTAGTCAGTCGACTAACAGGCACTGGAGCATTCAGAGAATTTATGCACAGGATCAATATCTGTAGTGATGAACTTGTTTGCAGACTATGCCAAGAGGATGATGAAACAGTCTATCATATCCTCTTTGAATGCTCAGCATTAGAGCGTAAAAGATACCAACTCGATTGGAGCTAACTCTATTGACAACCGCAAGCTAGTAGGGGACATTGCAACTCTAATAAAAGATATGCATGTCGGCCTGCTAACTTGAAAACTCCCGACAGTACAAAAGCCCAACGGGCTGACGTGCACATGCCAGCAAAAGGCAGTCATGGAATCTAAATCTAATCTAATCTACATCACCAGCCACTTCTGAGCACTCATTATGAGTCTTTCATCAGGTGCAGCAATGGCGCTGTGTTAACATGAACTCACAATGCTGGAGATGGAAGATAGTGAATGGCTATCTGCGTCTTGTCTTCTGTTGCTGCACAAGCGGCTGTCAAAGAAGTTGTGCGTTGTAAAAGCAATTTAAAATGCTCAACCGTGTACGTGTACTGCGTGGGCACAGATGCAGCAACAGGGATGTAGAGGATGATCTTGTATAAAATTATATTTGAATAACATTGATTTGTTTCGGAGCTTAATTTACCAAACCTTAAAAACCCTCTCTAGTTTGAGTGACTGAATATTTTTATGATACTGAATGGTTTTTATTGTTGTAGAGGCTTGAAAATAAGGTAATTACAAAAGCATATTAACGTTCCAAGGCAAGTGATTGAATGAATATCGTAACATTTAAGAATTTTCAAAACTAAACCAATATGGCGGTCATAACGACAACCGTTTGTTTTGCATTGTCAGCTCGTAACACATGCTATTTGACTCGACTCCATTCAACAATTTACTTACAGATCGGTAGTACTTATTAAACGATTTCCACAATTTAGAGCACAAAATTTCCCATTCATCGAAAACAAACATGCTGTACCTTACTATTTTTATAACAATCACATACCATAATTGTATATAAAATAGTAGAGGTATTTTCACATTAAAAGAAAGTTCAAATACATAGTAATCCATGACCATCTGCTTAATCTTTAAAAAGTTTCGAGTAGAGACTGTGAAAATATGGTAGGCATTTTCAATATTTGATGGCGAAAATAAAACACTGTTGAATGTCATAAAACCAAAACCTAATATTGCATGTTACAATCATTATTCCCAACGTCTATGAGAAAATTGACACTTGTTGACACTGACAAGTTGGTTTTGTGACATTCACCAGTGCTTTATTTTCGCCATCAAATATGAAAATGTCTCTAGATGTGGTAGTACATAAACCACAGGTGGTGTGGAAACAAATGGCTCGGACCATTGTGTAACTACGTTTAAAATGGAAAACAATGAAAACAGGGCAATAGTTTGTTCCTTAACAGGAAAAAATTCCACACATTACATTTTATCTCCCAAAATGTAAATATAGATATTTTATCATACATACAAGAACAGTAATTGTATACTACACGAAAGCATAAAAACCGTATTACTATGATGCTGTTATCTTACTTGATTTTCCTCTACTTTTCGCAGCTATGTAAGCTAAATATGCAGGCGAATTATGATAAGTCTTCAGAGTTTTTTCATATTCAACCTATAACATAAACAAATATTAAATTCTGTCACGCAAATAAAATGTTCTTTTACCTTTTCCGTTTCATATTCTTCAACAAATTCATTTTTACCCTCCTCAGGCAAATCTCTCCACATCTGTCCGATGATCTTTCCGATTTCCCACAGTTTTAACTCTGGATTCTGTGCCTTGACACCATCCCAGACTTTACGACTGTAGCGCATGTAAGGCATAAGGGGTTTCTCAGGCGCTTTCGGTGGTTTTTGCGTGCGTGCATCATTCTAAATTCACATCGCAATTATGTTACAACCTCAATTTTACACCAGTAAATCTTACCCAGTAACGATGCATATTAAGCAAATTTGTTAAAACTAAATAAATATTTCAAGCTATAACATCAACGTAAAGCCAGAACTAGACTAAGTCAATATGAATATCAAGAATTCAGGTGCATTATCTCTGTTTATATACGATAATTCGGAAGAATTGTTTATTTAACTTTGATAACCGAAGTAAAGCAGTATGAGTGTAACACGAGCAGTTGCTGAATTTGAGAAGTTTAACTCTTGTAATACATACCGCAGCATTTTTTCCAGCTTTCTGTGGCAAAAATCCTGAATGTCCATTAGGAGTGGTAACAAAAGGGTTAGTTTCCTTCTGTAATTATGAAATTGTTATTATATTCCATGTAAAATTTCTGTAGCACTTACATTGGATCCAGAATTTGTACTACCGGATGCCCTTAATCGTTCTAGAAATAGAATATGTATGTTTAAAATATTACTGTTTGTTTTTTTGAGACAACCATTTTCAAAACACATTCATTATTTTATTGCGAATGCAAAAACTATCAAATTTAGTATCAAACAACCATCTAATTATTACTGATATCTAAACGGCATTCTACATCCTACAAAATTATTTGTATTTATTACGAGAAAATTTAAATTCCTTGGTGACAATCAGAGTAGAGTTACAGACCTATTTAATCTACTTTTAATACTTTATGATCTAAAAGAATTCCAGTATTAACATTGCCCAAGTCTTTAAAATATAGCTTAATTAATATACTCCATGAGTCAAACTTTATAGGCGTTTTTTAATAAGCTAAAGATCCAGTTTAAGTTTAAAAATGGAACAAGATTCTGGTCAAAATTCTGCAGGTTTGTCAAGTTGTTCATACTACATGATGGAAAGCGATACTGCCGTTTTTACATATTTTGTAACATGTTACGACTGATAGTTTCACACATGGAAATCTAAATCTTAATTAAATTACCCGTATATTCCTAATAGTCGGTTTTGGAGATCCTAAGAATGATCAATACTCTGAAAACTCTCTCATCAAAGGCAAGTTAGCAAGGTTGGTTCCCATAACCTCTTTGTTCGACAAATGTCAAATATCTAATCTGGCTGTTTGCCCAACTCTTATGGCCGGTCTTATAAAGGCCACTAATCTGACATTAACTTTAATTCGTTGTTAAAATAAACAAAAGCGCATCAAAACGTTGGCGCTTATGACATTTTATTCATTGGTAAACAAATTTTGATGCGCTTTTGTTTATTTAAACAGCGAATTAAAGTTAACGTCAGATTAGTGGCCTTTATAAGGCTGATTATTAGTAAACTATATACAAGATCTCTATTTTAAGTACAGTGACTTTATAATCACAGTGTGACCATACGATGGTCATGTTTTCCATTGGATGAATGCAAAATCCGCCATTAGTTTTCCAAGTTATTGTAATTTTTAACATTGTACAGAATGTATAGTTACAAAAAGTTACTACTGTCAGAATAAGACATTGGCATTTTATAATTTATCAAATGTAGTTTAGTTACTGAACACGGTTTAAGTGTCAAAATAGATCTAGTTATATGGCCACACTGTGATTATATAGGCATTGTATTTTTTAGTACAGTGACTATATTAATGACAGTGTGGTCAATTTTAGTCCTGTTTCTGATTTATTGTTTTAAAATCCGCCATTAAGAGTCGTTTCAATGTCCAATTGAATATTTTTAGCAGTGTATGCATATTTAATTACAAAAAGTTGGGTACTGACTTGAGCATTTATAAGCGTACGAACCTTTGAATATAAAACCTCAGGAAGGAGCGTTTCATATAAAAATAGGGAACAAGTTGGGTCTTCAATATGGCGGATAGGTGTTTCCGCTTACATTGACCAGTGGCATCACGAGGCTAATGGGTAGCACAACTGTTAAGTTTAAGTAGAGAAGTAAACCCTTTTTCAAACATACTTACCCCGCCACTGGTGAAAGTTTGTTAGGTTATGTACATTGTTTACATTGTACTGATTGTATGTAATTATTAGTTACTGATGGAACGTTATTCCTTTACTTGTAGTTGTAGGTGTTTTGAAAACACACACAACTAACAATTTTTCACCACAAGTTTATTTACAATGAAACCGGCGTAACCACCCGAAACTCACAATAATGAGTCATAAATGGGTTTTACAAATGCCGACTTCCGCCGTAGTTCAATCATATGCTACAAGTTGACGACACTCCTTCCTGAGGTTTTATATTCAAGGGTAATACCACAAGCAGTGGATATATTTTTGACAAATATTTTGTCGTTTCCATGTAAATTATTGCGTTTAAATTTCACGATACTAAATCACATCAAAAATGTCACGAGCGGAAGGCGAGTGACATTTAAATGTGATTTTGTTGAGTGAAATTTGCAATAATTTCTATGGAAATGGCAAAATATTTAAAAAATATATATCCACTTCGAGTGGTATTTGGGACGACTATTTAACAATATTAATACATAACGATTAACTTTATTGAAAAATAATCCAACAATTAATATAATTATTCATTCTCAATTAAATTCAGCGGAATACTTCGAAAACACAGCATTTTAAAGTTTTTAAAACAAGCCACACAGTTTGTTGGGGTTTAGTGTTACGTAACCTAGCGATATCACTAAGGACAGAACATCGTTGCTAGACGATACTTCGCAACAAGGCTATTTATTTTATGAGTACGTACATTGTTTAGTGGATATTTTGCATGGTGCCCAATATTCAGTGATATACTGCTGTTATTGGTTGAAAAAAGCAAATGTCTGCAATGTGATTGGCTTATATGTGATTGGCTTATATGTTATAGTGTTGAATAGTCAAAGGTACGAACGTGTGTGCGCGAAAAAATGCTCAAGTCAGTACCCAGCTATAAAACCGACCAGCGATGGATTGCGTGTGCACGTGTTGCCGCGTACGCGCACGCAAATTCGGGCTGGTACTGATTAGAGCAATTTTACATGCAAACCGTTCGTGCACGCAAAAATGCTCAAGTCAGTATGCACCTTTAGACATTGACATTTTATAAATTATCTAAAGTAGCTCAGTTGCTGAACACGGCCTAAGCATCAAAATAAATATTGTATCATCATTGATGTACACTTGTGTTATTTTATACACAACAATATAGTAAGTACTAGGGATGTCGGCGGGTACCCGGGTAGACCCGGGTAATAGTCGACCCGGGTGTAGTTTCAGGACCCGGGTACCCGACTAGTAAATTATGTAATTTCCAAGAAGTCAGCCTTTTTCGGAGAAGATGATCAAAATAATAGCAATAAGCGCTATAAAAACATAACCATGCAGTAATAACAAGCATGGGATGGGGTGATTCCATACCACATAATGTTTTTTGTTTCATATAAGGAAGTCAATAAATCTGCTTCACGGAAATTTCAACCCGTCAATAGTACGAACAAAAAGTCACGTACTTGAATTTGGTAACACTTGGAAGTGTGAAAATACTTACGAATAACAGACAACTTGCAGTTTGAATTGGCGAGTAGGTACTATTTCAGTTTAGTTCAATTTAAAACTCGCAGCGTAAAAGAAAGCAATTTGTAGTTACTTCAGATGCTCAGATGTACACTAACATTTTTGTTATATATTTCGGGTACCCGGGTACTGCTTTCGGGTACCCGGGTTTGATTTTAGACCGGGTACGACATCCCTAGTAAGTACGAATGCAAAATAAATTTTAACCAAGCAATAATTTTGACTTTAGTAATATTTTGTTACTAAATGTCACTGGCACCTAGGGTTTCCAAGTCCCGGGACCAAAAGTGTTTTCGGGACTTACGAGCTAAATTTCAAGTCCCAGGACTAGTCCCGAAAATCCCGAAAATGGTCCCGAAAAAGAAATAGTGTTCAGGTGAAATTTAGGAATGCAATATCCAAAGAAAAAAATGTGTTTTAAGTTAAATAAAGTATTTCTGTGCTGATAATTTGCATTGGTGCTCGTCTACAACTTCATTGCTGTCTTCTGGTACTAAAAATGTCTGTCGCTGTTCATCTTTTGCTTTTGTTTGAACTGCAAAGTGTTTGTGTAATTCTTTCGTCAAGCTGCCTCTGATTATGATAATTTTGTAGGAACCAACTTTACATTTCGCCAATATTTAAAATTGTCGCCATATTGACTTCAAATCGTTTTTTAGTGTAGAAGGAAGGTAGGTTGCGAATCAGAATGCATTCTAATCGTAACGCTTTAGCAGACAAATAATGAACACACTTAAAACTCAAAAATATAAATGATTCAGCTTTTTCGCACATATCTAAATCCAACAAAAAAAAATAGACAAATACATAAATCGAAGAATATATGCAAACGTGGCTGAAATAACACACAGGTTTAATTCTAACCTACCGAAAATAATAACTCTCCTGCCTACGCAAAACGCAAATAATGCAAAATGTGCAAGAGGCATGAGTAGTACGCCGGACGCCGGTGAATATCCGTCCTAATTCTTTGATATCGAGTATACGCACGCATGTTGACATGGTCCCGGGACTTCGCCTCTTCTGGCTGTGGTCCCGGGACTCGGTTTTTGTGGTAGAATCCCGGGACTGTCCCGGGACCGGATCCCGGGACTGGAAACCCTACTGGCACCGTTACAAAAAATGCACATGCAAATCCTGTCACAGTGTAACAAATGGAGTGAATGCGGTACAGACGACTCCTGCAGTTTACACAGGTCTTTGTAGTCATATTTCAGTAATATTTCAGACGTTTTCAACTGAAAACCATTATTGTTAGTTTCAATAACTGTTTTAAAACAGTTTTTTTGATAAAATTGGAGTTATTTGTAGATAACCACTCGTGCAAGTTTTAATCGATGTTAACCATCTAAAGGAGATCACCTAAAATTGACCGCACTGTCCTTATAAAGTCACTGTATTTTTAAGTAGAGTTCGAGTTGAGCCATTGGATCCACAAATCAAGGACTATGTGATTTAGCAGAACTATATTTCATTTGTTTATTTGAATAAAGTATGACAAACACAAAAGTGACATTAACTGACATGTCAAATCACAGAATTCACTCATTTAGAAATCTGAATCAAATTTCAAGAAAAATAAATTTAATTATGTAGAATGTTTAAAATTTGATTTTTTCCGGTTAAATTTAGCTACTTTTTTAGCCCTAGTGTATTTTCAGGTTATGATAAAAAGTATTTCAGAGGATTTATGTGAACTGCGGTTAGAAATAAACAGATATTGAAATCTTGTGTTATGAAAAACCTCTGCTTATAATCTTAGGTGTGGGTTAGGATGGTGAGCGGCAGCTGTAAATCTAGTATGAATACGAACTTAATGCTCGACAACTAATTTTAGTAAATTTGAGATGTTGCAATTCAACTTCCATAGCGTCATTTTGGTCAACTTAACACTAGCTATGAACAGCATTAACGAACAAGTACTCGAACAGTTGTACAGTCTAGTGTAACGAGAAGACACTAATAATAGTATAACACCAAACACTGGCAGCACGATGATCAATGAAAAGAAGAATTCTGTACGGAGGTGAAGCTGATGCAAGTAGGTACGTTGAAACTATTCAAGCACGTTCCCACTCCATTTTTCGGCTGATAACTAAAACTGAGCTGTGAGGTTTTTTCAAATAGGTAATTTCATGGGACAAACTGCGGTTGAAGTGTGACAAACTAAAGCTATTCAACGAGTTAGCAAACTACTAATTTATTTAGGCTAAAATGCAATATCATAGACCGCTTCTGCCTCATGTGGAGGAGCTATTATTTTAGGTTAGGTGCAAGTTTAAGACATGTGTGTACTTAGTACCCACTTATACTACTAGCTCCAGGAATGATAGTTCAAATTGCTGCTGTTACAAAGAGAACTGCGCAAACAATTTCAAGGTGTTTTCGAGTGGTCCACGATACTGCATTTTCCCTTTATTAGTCGTACTTTGTGCTTTTAATGTGAATCAGATAATTTAGTTACATATTAAAGAGTAATACATAATTTGTGGTAAAACGAGGATCAGCAATAGGGATTATTTATTAATTATTTTAAGAAATCAATTTAAAAAAAACTTAAATTTACTTGGAATTGGACACGACATGCTTTTGTGCCACTTGCTAGTAGCCCCCATTGTTTTCTAAATTTAATTAGAAAATAATTAACAATTATTTGTTTATAAGAACTGAACCCAAACCCGTACAATTACACATTCGGACAAAAATTAAAAATTATACTAGCTTTCGAATTTTGAAGGGTTTCCGGTTTAAAGAGGATGCCAGCCGTCAACTGAGCCCTTCTTTGCATCCCATTCGATTTTATTATGGAAAAACTGATCATCGGCAAAGTGTACATTGCATAAACGGCTTTTTGCTTTGCATTCTTAATTTTGCTGTTAGTTAGCCAGAGACGCCTTAGTTTTTCATTCTTTGGGAAACCATGCAGAGAATATCCCTGATCTGTTCGATTTTTACAATTAATCGTTGAACAACCAGCCATTGTACACTATTTTTTATGTTTCAACAAATTTAAAATATTTGGTATTTGTCACAACTGTCACAAAATGTGATTCTAATTTGTAATGGTCGTCATAGTCACAACTGTTCATGGGTATGCAGGATCTGCATAAAATTTAAATTCAACAAAAATCAGGTACTCCATGGTTTGTGGATCAAAAAGTGAGTAGCCTACATGTCCCAACTCTATTTTTAAGCATAGATATATTAAACAAGATACAGCCATGCACGGTAAACGTATGTTCGTGCTTAGAAAACATATCAAAGAATTCGGTACATCTCTCCATTTCATTCTGCCACGCATGTAATGTATTTGTTTTTTCTTTTTACTAGTTAGCAGTAAGTCGCACGAATTTCGAGTGCTTTGTTTTGAAGTGTCATTCAAATTTCAAATTACGCCAAACTCGTAATTCACGTAGTTTATTGAAATAATAGCTTGTATTCTGTATTCCATTTCTTATAGTCATTTTTATGAAGATTTATCCTTCCATCGGTGCCTGTATTTTGTTCGAATTTCTCTCAATATCGCATCAAAGTACTATTGCTTGCATAGAAAAGTGGACCAGTAAAAAATTCTATTTTGAAAAATTTGTTGGTGGCACTGTAGTCTATGTCAAATTCGAGGTTAGCAGGTTAGGTTTGGCGTTAGTTGGTGTCAAAACTGACGCAAAACCTAACCTGCTAACCTCAAATTCGACATAGACTTACAGTGCCACCAACAAATTTTTTGTATGCAAGCAAAGGTACCTTTCTAAAGGATAGCGCTATACGTAATTCAAGCACTGAGAGTGACAGCAATAAAAGGTACGTCACTTTGAACTATATCGCGGCATGGCTGTATCTTGTTTAATATATCTATGTTTTTAAGTTGCTAACAGCGCCCTCTTGACATTTTTGAATTAGATTTTAATAAAAATGAATTTTGGTGCGCAGAATTTGTTGTTATACGTATACACCTATAGTACCACTTTTCGAGTTCAAAAGAGAAATATTAAACACATCTCAAGAGAGGTACCAAAATCCACCAAAGGGCTCAAGAAGATATACTTCCCGTGCACAATCACTGAACAGAAGAGTTTTAAAAACATAAGACTTGATATAATGACTAATATATTTTTACAAATTGTTAAAGTTATTCCAGCAATGCCTAAGGCCGTAGTCCCACTGAGCCGTCGCTAGCTATCAACCGCCACCAGTTTGAAATTTCCAACCGGTTTGAATTTTGGTGGACGGTGGACGCCGCTGGTTAGCGATGCACAAGCGCGAGGTAACCATTGGGGTTTTTGTTCTATGGGTGCTACCAAATTTCTTAACGCTTCTTTGCTTGAGGATATTAACATTTTCGTACATAACCCCACTTTTTACGTTTTACTAGCAGTTTAAACGTGTAAAAATGTTGTTAAATGTGCGTACTGTAAGTGCCAATAAGCGCGAAATTTAAATTTATAGTGATTGGCAGTGGTCACCGGATAATGATATCTACATATCGTTGACAAAAGGAAATATTTTGATCATTTACGAGATTTTTTTCGATATCCATTAACACTAATTCTGCTATAATGCTTGAAATTGGTAAGCCCATTGGTACCCCAAATTTTTGACAATAAATTGTGCTATTGTATGAAAAGTATGTATTATTTAAAACAAATTTGAAAGCATTAAAAAATCTTGTTTATGAATTTTTGCGAATTCCGATATTTTATACCAATTATCCAACAGTTGCAACAGTTTTATTGCAAGATCTATAGGTATGTTTGTATCAAGAAGACTGTACTAAGGAGATGTAATTTGCTATGACGGCTGTATATAAAAGCGGCCCAATGCCGGGGATAGCGGTCGTGGCGCTGCGCAGCGTGTACTATCTTTGGTCATTTTCGTTGCTGTTCGAGAGTTGGAAGCAAGCTAAATTAACCTGTAATTGCGGTTAAAAGTCAGTTTACAGTTGTTAATCAAATGGAGTGTATTTCAAGTGTTATTAATTGTTAAAACATGGTCTGAATTTCCAGTTACACTCAGCAAATATTTGACATTGACAGTTCACGAGTTTTGTGAATGGATAATAGTACACGACGACCGCCATATTTTTCAACTTTTAGCGGTTTGCCTCGAAAAGCGAGTTATTCTCCTTAGTACAGTCTTCTTGGTTTGTATATAGTGATACTACATCTAGAGAAAGTAATTCATGATGTTTAGGTAAGTTTATGTTAAATGTTTATGTCAATAAATTCTTTAAATAACCAAGAATCTTTAAGGCTAAATTTATTTTTATTTGTTATATTTGATAAAATTTTTGCAAGAAATTTTGATAATTTATATTAAGGACTCATGTAAGAAGCTACTATTGGTCTTAAGAGCCATTTAAATGATCAAGAATTTCTGGTACAGTAAATTGTAAGACCGTTTACACGAACAAGTTTTTCTTGTAAATTCACTTGCAGCTGGCTGTCATGCAGTCATACCAATCTATTTAAAATTAAATAGAAACAACCTCAAAATATAGGTCTATCCTGTAGGCTAGCATAGTTTTTTTTCGTAGTTTTCATACAATTGTATCAGTAATTTAATTTCTTCTCTTTTCCACTGCCGCATTTTTAACATAAATATGTTTTTGAGACAAGAACAAAACTTAAAATCACGTAACAAAGTTGTGTTTACTAACGCAACGAAGAGGTTATGTTTACGAATTAGCGCAGGTTGGTATTACGGATTTGCGAAAAATGCGCTTGCGCGAAGATGGAACTTTTAACGAAAACTTGTAGAAAGTAGTGCATGTTCCAGTTTGCCGGTAAAAGTTTTCTTGTAGGAACGGACTTGTAAGACATTGTTGGTCTCTTTCTAATATGCGTGAATGTTAGACAGAGGAAACTTGTAACGTCAGTGTACCAGAAATTCTTGTTCGTTTAAATGGCTTTTTAAGGGTATGTTTGGTTTGTGTAATTATGATAAGCCGTAAATTAATGGTGGTGTTCCATTATGTGAAATGAGTTGTTTATATTCATACAAATTTATATAAAGGGTTTTCCAATAACAGTGATATAATTTTAAAAACCGATCATAGTTACCTTGAAATAGTTGAGCCTTCAATTTTTGTATATTTGTTTCCAGTCAACTTTGGCAAATCATCATGAAACATTATACACTTCAACAACGTATACTTGTTTACGAATCTATTAACCACAAATAGGCTCCGTCGCTAAAGATGGTGTTTTTGCCAAAATCGGAATCGATTTCTAATTGCTCCATGGCCCAATCAGCCAATTATCTACTCTGCAATTGGTCATTTGGTTTCAGTTCTTGGGTCAATTAAACCTTGTAGAAATAAGACCTAAGTCTTTACGAAAAATTCGCCTAGTTGAGGTTTGAGAAACCATAAACTACAAGTAGTGTTCGAACAGAAAGCAAACTTTGGTAATGATTACGACCTATTTGTATACATTGTTGAAGCGTATAACGCTTCATGATGATTTGCCAAAGTTGACTGAACACGACTATTCAAAGATGAGTACGATCGTTTTTTAAAGTTCTATTGCCGCTATTGGAAAACCCCTTATTTGTGTGTTACGAATTTTTTTTAGTATTGTATCATTTTGGTTTTGTATAGATTGTGTTGGGAATGGTGTAAAGAACACAAGGTGTAACGTTCCGCAGAATGGAGGCGGAGCCTCAAATTCAACCAATAAGAAATGCGCTTAAAAAATTTCACAGGTAGCGCTAGTTATTAGCAGCTTCAATAATCTTTACAGTTTGGTAATAGATGTTTTCCTTACTTAAATAAAAATTATTGAAAATTGAGATAAAATGTAATCACTTTTAAAATGAAGTGGTAGAAGCCTCGAGAATTTTCTAATAGTAATTTATTATACAAGACGATAAAGTTAAATTTTATCCACGAGTGAATCGTTTAACGTCGAGACGAAGTCGAGACGTTAATGATTCAAGAATGGATAGAAATAACTTTATCGTCGTGTATAATACAATATTTTTTTCTATAGCAAGAACTACAACAATTTCAAAAGAAAATAATGGCAGTCAATCACATTTCAAAATGTCAGTAGCTAGATTGGGTTGCTACGATAATACGAAGCTGTCATATTTAATTTAAACAAAAGTTAGAAAATTAAATTACTTTATTTCATACTGATGTAAAAAATGACATTTTTCGGATTATTTATGGTACAAAAAATGGAACATTAAAATCCTAGTACTTTAAAGTAAAATTTTAAAGTTCAAGTACTTTAAAACTTATTTATTGTACAAAAAATAGAACATTAAAGTCCTAGTACTTTAAAGTAAAATTTTAAAGTTCAAGTACTTTAAAATTATACGTCAGTTGTTGACATGAAATTTGAAATGATTTACAACTTTTTATTTAAAATTTTGCAGTATGAAATAAACCGTTGTATTCACCACGAACGAAAAGTGTTTTTAAAGGTCCTCGCAAGTAATTCCGTCCTCGGCGGACGCCTCGGACGTAAACTACTTTCTCGTCTTTAAAATGCCACTTTTCGTTCTAGATAAATAAACTACTATTATCTATCCTTGATGTTAAAGTGCTACTTTATCTACCCTTGCTGTTAAAGTAAAACTTGGCCTTTTGTTTTGAGTTGATAAAAGCACACTTTAACATGTGCTATAGAAAAAAATAAATTAACACTATGTCACAGCTGAATAAAGTCCTGAGAAACATTTTCCTGTATGTTGAGCTCACAAATATATTTTTTCCCAAATCTACCACTTGCCCCACTTCAGCTTACTCAACAACAACAAGAACCATTTTGATTTTATTAAAGAAATATTCCCAACTATTTGCTTTAAAAATGCTGTCATTCTTGTTATATGTTTGGCAGTAATGAAGTGCATTGTTGGTGACGCTGTCTATGTCAAATTTTAGGTTAGATTTCGTTTCAGTTTGTGTCAGACTGACGAAAAACCTAACCTGCTAACCTCAAATTTGACATTGACTTACTTTTTGCTGGGAGAGTGGTATTTTATATTGGTTTATTTATGAAAATTGTTAAGTTATAACAAATTCTATTTTAAAAATTTAACAAATATTAGCATGAGTTGTATTTTGTTTTTTTTTTCTAGTTTTTTAATACTATTTTCAATAGTGATTATAAATTGTTCATAAGGGATGTCTTTGGGTCGAAAAAATTAAAATTAGGTCTATGTTAAGGATTTCTTGCGTATTTTTTGCAATATTAGTGTTACTAATGTTTTGAATCCATTCATCATTTGATTTATTTGTATGTTGTGAGTTAGTTTCTAACAATTTATGTTGTGAAATTTTATAATACAATAGAAAGCCCTTGTAACCTAAAGTCGAAAATAATTAATACCAACTTAAAATTTAAAATTTTCTGTATTAACCAATTTGTCTTCTGAAGAAGTTACATAAATGAGTAGCAAAACGTTAAATTTTTTTTATCTAAATGTCTGAACAAAACCGAACTTCGGGGTTATAAAAAAAATTAATTTTGAAACAAAAACAGGTTGCAAACTTCAATTAGAAATAAAATAAAATTTTAATTTTATTTCCACTTATACCAAATACCCAGCTGTATAGAACTAAAAACAATATTACAGTAGATTCCTGTAAATTGGAGTCACCCGTTTGAAATTTAAAAATTCTGCTGAGTAGATAAAATATCAAATTTGCTTTTTATTTTGTATCGATAATTAGCGAATTTGACCTAATACAGCAACTTATATCTACGAAGAACTTTCTAAGCATTACTTTCACAACTGACATGCCACAAGTGAAAAATAATAGAATTAATGCATTGTGCCACGTTATGGGTGCTATACAGATTGTTCGAAATCCGTTTTGAACATAGGAAATTAACGAATACGACAAGGAAGACAAACAAAATAAGTAGTAGGACAAAGATAGAATGTAATCATGACTAGGTAAATTTTTAATTAAGTCAATCTGTCATTAAGAGTATAAAGTGAGGTTTAACTAATTAAAATAATTATGAGAATAGTAAACAATAGTATATTTAAACCTCACTTTATACACTTAATGACAGATAAAATATTTGACAGAAGTGTTTGTTTGTTTCATTGACTTAATTTTAGTTTAAAAATTTAGCTAGCCATGATTACATTCTATCTTTGTCCTGCTACTTATTTTGTTGGTCTTCCTTGTCGCACTTATTAATTTCATATGTTCAAAACGGATTTCGAACAATCTGTATATTTGCACTACTCAACAACTCAAATAATTAGTTTTTTGTTTTTATGAGTGCCTACAACATTTGCAATATATTTTCATTATTTTAAATACGCTGTTTTAGAAAACGCAAACTGCTTTCCTATGTAGAACTCCATCAAAAATCTTCATTAAGTGAAAGCATTACTAGTAACAGAACTCTCATTAGTGTCAGATTCTGTACATACTTAAAAATGAGACAAATCTGACTGTGCTTTTTAAATTGTTTTGTTTTTTAGTAAATATTTCAAACCAATTTATACCCATCTGCAATTTTATATTAAAATTTCTTACATTTGATAAAAGAAGAATTTTGTTATAAACATTTATAAACCCTACTACTCTGAGAGGTGAAAAAAATATGTATACTGTTCCCAAACCACTTTTATCAATAATAGTTAAAAATTTTGCTATCTTATAGGTTAGTCTTTTCGCATGCTGTACAGTTTTGCTACAAAATGCAATTTTCATCATTTCAAGTGCTGGTAATGTGTACAACTATTTATAGATAGTGTGTTTGAAGGAGAATGTATTCAATATAAATTCTTTACATTCAAATTTAAACCTCATAACTCAGTCTAGCTACCTGTACAAGTTTCTTTGTCATAACTAATTTTACTGCATGATAGGAATTTCAGTGCTTCTGTTTAAAAAAAACAATTCTTTTCCTGATATTAAATTAAATTTTATATAAAAATCCCTTTTAGGAGAAAAAACACTAATATGCCTTCAACCGAACTGGACAACTCACACAATTTTCAGTAGCACTTGAAATATTGCGAAACAACTGAAAACAGTAATTTAATTTTTTCAGTCAGTCGCTTATTTACCATTTTATAGAAATTTTTTAAAATAGTGGTGTTCATTTTAGTATTGGATTTAAATGTCATCATAACTTTATTATGTGCAAAGTACGAGTAAACAATGACAGAGATGGCTTTATATAAATCTGAACGTGTATAATAAAGACTGCACAGTGAAAATATGACCCATCATTTTTTATAACAGACTAACAATAAATTGCATGCTACAACAAACGGCTGATAAAATATTCAACGTAGCACTTCTTTTTTTGCTTGGAATTTTTGGGCCTGTTACAAGCAAATCAACATGTCAATCGCGAGGCGATGAGGTTACTTGATAACAGATATAAAATCTACAAAGTCCCTGGAAATATTGACAAAGTCTGCAATTAAAACACAAAAGCTACAATGGATTAAGTCAAGCAGCATGCACAACATTACATGGAAAAAGTCACAGAAGTCATTACATGTTAAACTGATTCCAAAACGTAGCAACAGTAAATAACTAGACACCGACACCTCTCAGATTATGACCTGCCACAAGAAATAAATTCCTACTTAAAATAATCAATTTCCAAACAAATTCTTAGGAATACTGTATGCTCTACTCTGATTGACCCACCAAAACTATTACACGGTTTTTCAGAAAATGGTTGCCAAATGTATGTGTATGAATCGAATGATTGCAAATCCATACCTAACTTCACAGGGTGCAAATACAAAACCTTTTTGGTTGCTACATTCGTGCAAAATACAGATTTTATTGAACATTCAAAAATATTTTTGCATGTTACTTACCAGAATAAGATAGTTTTGTAACTAAAAATTATAAGCAGAAACTACTGTGCTCATATTTACATCTATAAAATAATGAATGTGATAATCGGAATTCCAAAGTATTTTATATTTGAAATAGTCATTAGAACATTTTCATACACTCATTAATATGCAAAAACAATGCAATAGTGTGACAGCAAAATTAGTTTTTAATCAATTCTCGAAAATTATACTTCAACTGGCTTAAAAATTGGTTTTGATCGTGGCGTGTAGATGCGATATTTAAAACCAATGGCCAACTGCATCTACAGTAAAGTCTCTATAAGGCCGCACCGCTTTGTGACATTTTCAATCATGTTACAAATATAACGACAACCGGTTTAACAACTGCTTGTAAAATTTCATCAGAAACAGCATCTCTATGTTCAGAATGAAATTTTTAATTAAAACAAACTGAATGATTTTCACTATCTGTTTGTATAAATGGCAATAGTAATGTATATTACTGTATAACTAGTTTCTAAATTAGAGACGTATGGATCTTCATAATAATAAATGTGTTATCACACAAATACTAAAACCGATCAAACAATATTTTGAGAATTTTACGAAATTTACATTCTTATTGCCACAAATAATACGATATGCACCATTTTGACAATACAAAACTCTCAGTTAAACATCAAACTAGAATAGAGCTGGTTGCTTGCAAATCTAATTTTTTATGCAGGTACTATATCCGTATTTCTACTAGAGGGCGCCATACAGAGGACAAAATCTATAATTGTGATATATGAACAAAAACGATGAATGGAACAGCCTTATAGGGAACTGTAACTCGATTTGTTAAATTTATAATGCAGAATATACCTCAATCTTTGTATCAAAGTGCATTATTTAAATTAAACAATAAAAAAAAATAATTACACCCTTCAGGTTTGTATTTAACATTGTATATTATCGAAGTTACTTTATAATAACAATAATTTTACATTTTCCCAAACATGCTAATACATATAGATTGATTATTTTTGACATACGTGCAAATAACATTTATTCCCATTGTCTGTATAATTTTCGAGGATTGTTTTTAATCCTAAATTATTTGCAATTAAATTAGGAGAGCAAATCAATAAATATTAGTTTTAAATTAAGCTAATTTCACACGTTAAATAAAATAAAACACTTTATTACGTATTTAGACACTCGAGCTATTTTATCTAATTTCTATTGGTCCATAAAACATCCCTCAAGTTTGAAAATTGTTTTTGAAATGACAAACAATTATACACACAGGGTTTATGTGTATGTCCTAGATTTTTCAAATGCATAAATTTATAGTAGACAATACCTACCTATACTCTCTATGCAAGGTACGTTTTATACAAAAGACCAGATAATCTATGTGAAAGTTGAAGAAGTTTACATTTTAAGCTCTCTTAATTAAGCAATAGAGAATAAGCAGAAGCACTGAAAAAGTAGTGCAAGAAAATTAATAATCTTATGTAAACTTAACAAACTACAAAGGTGAAGCAAATTTTATGGCTAGTGTGTTAATATAAAATACTTATGCGTTACCTTTCAAAATGTTGAAAGTCATGGGGGCACCTGCGGACAGCAAATCTGAACAACAAACACAAACAAAGCAAATCATGAGCACTATTCTACGAAAGAGCCATGGTCTGTGACTAGTAAAATTACTAATGTACCATAAACGACATTATTCAAATTGTTATATCAACTAGCAAACCTCATACTATCTAAAACTTTACCATTACTCGAGCCATTAGTAATTTTACTTTTTGCAGGCACAAAAGGAGATACTATAAGGCTTATAGCCGTGTTTACACTATTAATTCCCTTGAGCCTGCACCTAACCTGTACTTTACTAGATTGAAGAATTTCGAATTTCAAACACATTAGTGTTTAGTACAAACCATGGTAGGCACAGCATAATAAAATTCAATTTAACTGTCATGCTGAGTTACTTCAAATACTAAATACTTCTTGTTTTTATAAAAATTACGGCCATTTTACAAATTACGCATGCGATCTGCAAGCCATATCAAAAACATACAAAAATACTTTACTACCTGCTGAAAATCTCACATTACATCAAAAATAAACCACAAAAGTATATCTGCCGTAGTCCTATCTTTAACACCTTAACCTACATTAATGGTACAACAATTATTTCGAATCAATTTTAAGTTGTTCTTACGGTTTGCTGATTGAGGGCCTGGTAGGGCCATGGAAACTTGCTTGTAATTGGAAGGCAAAGCCATTTTTACGAGCGGTACGCTAGATGCCTACAACGTTAATTGTCACCCTGAGCTGGCTGCAGACAAAGCATTTTTCAGTTATTCACGTCTTCGTCCGGCATCGTGGGGCCCAATTTCAAATGACACTTAGCATTCCTGCACCATAGTTTCTAATTGTTCACACAATTGGCCGGCTTCTGTTATAGTTATTTAGATACAACAATAATGTCGTTTGAGGTTCTTCGACTTGCAACTGGTAATTTGGCAGACATTTTTTAACAGTGCAGCCACAAAACAATAACAGTGCAGCCAATCCAATTTGCACAGACGGAATAAACATTCCTATGTGACTGGATTATACGTTATACAGGGTGGCGCAGAGGAACGGGAAATTTTGAAGTTGTTGGCATGGTGTAAAGAATACAAGGTGAAACGCTCCCGGGATGGGCAGTCGTTCAGAAAATAGAGGGGAGATGTCAACCAATCCCCGATGGTCCTGCTCAGGAAATCCATCACGGCCGCGATCATGGTGTAATCATGGTTGCGATCGTATATGTTGCTGGCACTGTCAGTCGATGTCAAATTCGGGGTTAGCAGGTTACATTTTGCGTCAATCTGACACCAACTGACGCAAAACCTAACCTCGAATTTGACATCGACAGCGTCTTCAACAATACACTTCAGTACTACCAATCGTGCCATTTGTCGGCCCATGTCCTATTGGTTGAATTTGAGGTCCGCCCACATTCTGCAAAACGTTACACCATGGTGTAAAGAATACAAGGTGTAACGTTCCGCAGAATGTGGGCGGACCTCAAATTCAACTTATAGACTGTGATGGAGCAGTGGAGTGGTGCAGAGCCAAGGTCTGTAAATATATTCATAGCATGCTTAGAAATAGGCTTGCTATATTTACGGACCTTGGTGCAGAGCGTGCGGTCGCCGTTAGAGCATACTACAAAAATGGCGACAGTGCAACAGCTGCACAACGAGTGTCTGACGAGGCCCACTTTCATTTAAATGGGCATGTCAATAAGCAGAACATGCGTTACTGGGCTCAAAGAAATCCCGCTGAACTTCATCAACGTCCGTTACACAGCCCCAAAGTTACTGTATGGTGTGCAATGTCTTGTCGTGGGGTGATTGGACCTTACTTTTTTGAGGATGAAAATGGTTCCACTGTAATAGTCTAAGAGCTGGTGACATTTTTTGATGATCATTTAGTTAAAGCCTATTTTTTCAGAGAATGTTGCTGGAGGCATGTATAAGTGTCATCTGTAAGGATTCTCCTAGATAGCGGTATCGGAGGGAGGCAGAACACCCCCAATTTTCACTGTCAGTATATGTCAAATTCGAGGTGAGCCGGTTAGGTTTTGTGTCAGTTTCTGTCAAAACTGACGGAAAACCTAACCTGCTAATCTCGAATTTGACATAGACTTACAATGCCACCAACCTATTATTCATACGTTTCAATTTCCACAGCCGCCCCTTATGGACTTTTTTAGTGTAAGTTATGTCAAATTCGAGGTTAGCAGGTGAGATTTTCCGTCAGTTTTGACACAAACTGACACAAAACCTAACCGGCTCACCTCGAATTTGACATAAACCTAACCGGCTCACCTCGAATTTGACATATACTGACAGTGCAAATTGGGGGTGTTCTGCCTCCCTCCGATACCGTTATCTAGGAGAATCCTTACAGATGACACTTATACATGCCTCCAGCAACATTCTCTCAAAAAATAGGCCTTAACTAAATGATCACTGAAAAATGTCACCAGCTCTCCTACTATAACTGTCACATCTCAACGTTAGATTCATATGCTGGAGACATTTTTTGCTCCACGGCTCCATGCTTTTCCAGATATTGATATTCAGCAAACCTGGTTTCAACAGGATGGAGCTACCTCACACACTGCCAATATGTCAATGGCTGCATTGAGACGTTTGTTTGGGGAGCGCATAATTTCAAGGAACGCTAACGTCGCTTGGCCTCCACGGTCTCCAGACCTCTCAGTATGCGACTTCTTTCTATGGGGACATCTAAAGAGCATTGTGTACCAGACTAAGCCAAGAAATCTTATTGACCTCAAGACTCAGATTGAAGAACACGTCGCCAACATCCCAGAGGACACATTGCGTCGCACAATGCTAAGTCTTCAAAATCGATTGAATGAATGTATTAGGCGCAATGGACAGCACTTAACTGATGTGATTTTTAAAAAGTGATTTTTAACTTTATTCTTATTTTCAACATTTCTCATGTATTTTTCCACGCTTGACCAACACATTTTGAGCATTAAAAATTTTTTTGTACAATTCATTGGTTTATTATGATTATTTCAAAATTTCCCGTTCCTCTGCGCCACCCTGTACAAGTAGCGACAATGTTATAACAATTTCTTGTTATCTCTTTTAATTAAATTATGCTGGAGGAGGAAATATGTGGTATCACCAAACAAGCAAACCGTCAAATTTACAATTGTGAGGTTAATAGTGTCAAAACTGGTGTTAAGTAGCAGTTTCCATACAATCAGGCAGCCACGAGAAATGACAATAGTATCATGGTATAGTGGGGTTACATTATCTATGATGTTATATTATCTATGAGTATCATACACTCGGTCGTTATCATAATGAACGTGTTTTTTATGAACATAATCCTTTATCTAATAGACTTGTCTGTCCGTCCGTCCGTCCGGGACGCTGTTTCAGCAGCCAAACCGTAAGAGATAGAGAAAAAAGTTATCAAAGTTATATGTTTGGAATGGTCATGTCAGCTCAGGAACCGAATTTCAGTCACGTGACACTTCCGGTTTTCGAGAAATCACAAAAAAGACCGTTTTTCAAATAGAACGCGTATTAAATAAAAATGTTTCAGCAGCCAAACGGAGCTGCGACCCTCTGCGCCTTAAAACGTCGATCGGTTAGGCAACCACTTTGACACCTTCCAGGTCTGGGTACAGTTTTTATTTAATACGTATTCTATTTGAAAAACGGTCTTTTTTGTTGTTTTAAATGAGACATTTGTCTCACTGGACTGCTAGTGTACAAATTAATAGTTATCCATTTTAACCTAGAAACTACTAAAAATATGTCATTTTACCTAAAAGCTATTAGCATTCTATTGGCATTGTCAATTGTCACAATAAAGCTGTCATTCATGATATTGCAAAAATGTATTTTTAGACGACCACGTCTGAAAGTAACATTATCGCGACAGCAGCCTACTACAGAAAGTTGACAATTTCATACACTAGCACGATATTATATCGTGCTAGTCATATCGTAACGGCACAAAGTTATTCACATCACGGCCTCATCACGGCCTGCTTAATTGTGTGACAAACGTCACTTTGACGTTTGTCACACAATTAAGCAGACCGTGATTGAAATAATACAGACGCTTTTGCTTTATTCGTTGTTCTGCTTCCAACAAGCTCCAATTTTTTATAATTGTACCAATAATAATATAACGATCAATTTTGCAAACGAAATAAAAACAATTCTTAAAAATAGAATTTACTTTGAGTGGTCGTCTAAAAAATAGTGTTCATAACTCGCCCGAAAGTGCAAATATCTGTGCTCGTGTTTTAGATCCACTCGGGCTTCGCTTCGCTACGCCCTCGTTTGTCTAATCAACACTCGTACGATATTTGCTACTTTCGACGCTTGTCATGAAAATAACTATTTAGGATCATGGGAAAAATAGCGTACATAAGCTGCTTTCCTTTCGCGTGCATCAAACCCCGACGGCTAGAAGCCCGAGTCGCTCGGTGCTGCTCGTGAATGGAACGCGATTTAGCGGCATAGCGCACATCTAGCGCGCGCCAAAAGTTTTAAACAGTCACATAACCTTAAAACGTTATTTTGAGAAATTTTTGTTTGGTGCTGAACAGTAACAAAAACTCGCTGAAATTCATTTTCATTTTTTATTATAACCAAAAATATTCCAACACTTTAAGAACTTATAGTATACTGAAAAATTAAATCTATGCACCCACTATTTTACTACAATATCACAAGTGAATTGTCTTCTTCTATCAGTCTTTGTTTTCCTAATAGCAACTGCTTTAGAAAATGAAACAAATTTAGATGTAGGAATGGCAAGCGTTTAATAAAATGTATAATTAATAACTTAGTTATATAAAATTTAACAAATTCAAAATCCTAACAATTACAAAAAAATTAACATTCCTATAGCTAAAAGTTCTGTTCATGCGCAAAGATGAGGCTTTACTTCAATGATGAAATTTTTTCTTCAAAAAATTTAGCATAGCACCTAAAACCAGGGAGAAGTTGCACCTAACCTCAAATGATTTCGCCTTCGCGCCTTTTAAAAATTAAAAGTATGCCATGCTGGCTGGCTGTGGCTTCGCGCCCCGACCAACGAGCTGGTCCTTGAGAGGAAAGGGGAAATAAGCCCAGAGCGACTCCGAGGTTGAACGCCTTTGTGAAAGGAACGAGGTGCGCGAGAGTTTGGAGCCGCTCCGAGCTGCACTCATGGATGAAAGGAAAGCGCCTATAATTCACTTATAATAATGCAGAAGACTAAAAGCCGTGTTTACACAACTAAAAGTACTATGGTTGCGTTCCACCATTTCTATTTTCGGGTTTTTGTAAACAAACTTCCCTTAACTTTTAATAGCGATATTATCACAGAAAACAATTATTTGTTATGCATATTTCTTGTGTTTTTTAAAACTATTGACTCAGCTTCGAAGGCAAGTCCACTTTGGTTAATTTTCATATCTGCTCATTGAACGCTCCTAAACTTGAAGCCGCACGCACGCGCTAAAAAGGCGTGTATTTAAAGATTATTCACTTATAATAATGCAGAAGACTAAAAGCCGTGTTTACACAACTAAAAGTACTATGGTTGCGTTCCACCATTTCTATTTTCGGGTTTTTGTAAACAAACTTCCCTTAACTTTTAATAGCGATATTATCACAGAAAACAATTATTTGTTATGCATATTTCTTGTGTTTTTTAAAACTATTGACTCAGCTTCGAAGGCAAGTCCACTTTGGTTAATTTTCATATCTGCTCATTGAACGCTCCTAAACTTGAAGATGCACGCACGCGCTAAAAAGGCGTGTCTTTAAAGATTAGGTTAGATAACCTACAAATTTTCAGATTTGGTTACGTTTTACAAAGTTGTGGTGTTGTGTAGTTAACGGCCAAGTTTACGATACATTCCTTGAAGCTGCCAAAGAAGCCGGCAGGTATTTTACCTCGCAAAACTTTGAACAATTACAAAATATTACATTTTAGGAGATGACAAGTTACTAACTGCAGAAGACGTAGACAGAATTGTAACATCTCAGCTGTCATTTGATGATTTGAAAACCATTAATGGAAAATGTGGAATGAACTGAAAAGGTTGAATGTGGGTAGCTCAAATTCTAATAAAAAGAAAAACAAACTGATATCTCGAATGTAGATGAAATTAATAAGTATTATATAAATAGTATACCTAACTTGCCAGTTGATGAAGATTTATATAATTTTTACTCAAATAATGTATTAGTAGAAGCATTTTTGGAATTTGAACCTGTGGCCACTGAGGAAATTATAAAAATAATTAATTCATTAAAAAGCAATTCAGTAGGACCAGATGGATTAAATGCTAAAATGTTGAAGCTGTGTTGCCCTCACATTGGTCAATACCTGGCTCACATTATTAATACTTGCATTACGCAAAATGCATATCCGCCACTGAGGAAATTATAAAAATAATTAATTCATTAAAAAGCAATTCAGTAGGACCAGATGGATTAAATGCTAAAATGTTGAAGCTGTGTTGCCCTCACATTGGTCAATACCTGGCTCACATTATTAATACTTGCATTACGTAAAATGCATATCCTAATTTATGGAAATCTGCATTTGTAGGCTGTGGAAATTGAAACATATGAATAATAGGTTGGTGGCATTGTAAGTCTATGTCAAATTCGAGGTTAGCAGGTTATGTTTTCCGTTTCAGTGACTTTTTGATACTTTTCATAACTGCTCAAAATCATATTGATTTCACCTAAAAATGAACTAAATGAATTAATAACAGATTCATCCATTTTCAAGTAAGCTCTATTCTATGTGTAATGGTTAATTTATACAGGATCCGGCAACGAAGCGGGGGTGGAAGATATTTCTAAAACTATGAGAGTTGCATAAATATTGCGTATATAAAAGTTGTAGGTACTAAGGTGCTGCACATTACTAAAATAGTTTTGATTATACAGGGTGTCTCAAAAAAGTGTAGCGGATCAAACTTACTTTTTTTTAAATAGAATGCCATATATTTAGGTAGCTTAAAAGTTATGTATTGAAATACTCTTCATTTTCATATAAAGTTGTATGGGTCTAACGTCAACTGTTTTGGAGATATTAACAATTTTATGCAAAAAATTGCTGCACTTCAGGCGGCTGCTGTAAGCGACAGAAAACAATTGAATGAAGGAAAACGTTGCCAAAAAATTATGATTTTTGTAAACTATCTTTCAAGTGTAAAATGGTGGATCTGGGTATTAATGTTATACAGAGTGCTCAATATTTGCAAATTTAATTTCTTTTTTTTTCAAATGAAACGCCCTGTATATTTTTGTATTTTTGAAAAGCCCTTTTAATGAACTTTCTTTTGATATGTTACTTCATACCTCTTAAGTTCCAACTGTTTTTCAGATATGCGAGTTTAAACATAAAAAACAATTTAAACCCCTTAAGATGCTTTATTTCAAGGGATAAAAAACAAACGCCTTTATAATAATGATTTAAACACTTGAATTCTTCAAACAAAAGATAAAACCAAGCTTAAAATACAAAAATTGAACCAGAACTCAAAACTAGAAATAACCAATACGAAAAAAGCAGGAAAAAATTAAATCTGAAAATCGACCGAATTTTGAGAAAGGAAATGAAGTGGAAGAAGAAAGCTCATTAAAAGTACTTTTTAAAAATACAGGGATATACAGGGTGTTCCATTTAAATAAATCAAACTAATTATATTTGCAGATTATGAATTCTCTGTACAGCTTTAATACTCAAAGCAGGAAAGGAGAACTATTTGAACATTTAGTGTAATTACGTATAAGCTTTTGGTGTATTGGCTTTTCTTTTTTTTATCTGATTTAATTTGACCGTGGAATTAATTTATTCCTACATTTATCGTTTTTTTTCTTGTTTATAATTTCCTGTATCAACACTGACTGAATTTATATTTTCTAAACCTGGTTTTGTGTTTTTATTTTTAGAGAGATCATGCGTTTAAATCACTATTTTAAGGGCGTTTGTTTTTTATCCCTTGAAGTAAAGCATCTTACGGGGTTTAAATTGTTTTTATGTTCAAACACACATATCTGAAAAACAGTTGAACTCAGAAGTATGAAGTAACATATCAAAAGAAAGCTCATTAAAAGGACTCTTCAAAAATAAAAAATATACTGGGCGTTCCATTTGAAAAAAATATCGAAATTATTAAATTTGCAAATATTGAGCACCCTATATAACATTAATACCCAGATCCACCATTTTACACTTGAAAGATAGTTTACAAAAATTATAATTTTTTGGTAACGTTTTTCTTCATTCAATTGTTTTCTGTCGCTTCAGTCGCCTGAAGTTCAGCATTTTTTTGCATAAAATCGTTAATATCTCCAAAACAGTTGACGTTCGACCCACACAACTTTATATGAAAATGCTTTTAAGCTACCCAAATATAGGGCATTCTATTTAAAAAAGTAAGTTTGATTCGCCATACGTTTTTGCGACACCCTGTATAATCAAAAATATTTTAGTAATGTCCACCACTTTCGTACTTACAACTTTTATATACACAATATTCATGTAACTCTCATAGTTTTAGAAATATCTTCCACCCCCGCTTTGTTGCCGGACTCTGTATTTATACAGTACAGTAAACATTGCGCTTCCATACTTTGACCAAAATTATTTAAAAAGATATTTTTGTCAACTACACGGAAAAATTGCATGTTCAACACATTGGAAAAATGATTCTTCCATGTTCATGTAAAACTTTTACATTCGCTGGAAAACTCTCACTTTTCTTAACTTGTAGAACAATCTACTATTAATTCACTAGCGATTTAAGAACAACTCGCTAGCATATAAACATTATAAACAGTTACTTATGGTTGCTATTATAGAGTTAATAATAATAATGTCAGTTTAAAATGACAAAGAAATAATTAATCGAGTTATTTAACAATAACAGTAACGGCGTAACTGGAGACTTGAGTTACCGCATTTATATTTTTATGACGCTCAACGGCTTAAACCTGAAAAGAAACACAGATTGCAAGCAGCTGAAAATTATTTCGGTGGCACAAATAATTCTCACATATAATCTCATAAGAGTATTAATTCTTTCCTGATTTTTTTTGACTGCATCTAACAACGTCGTATTAATTAGGACGCCTTCCAGAGGCGAGCGTTTCCTTTCCAGAGACTTTCCATTTGAAAATATATTTTTTGGAACTTTTCCTTACTGCCAATCTCTAGCGTGCTTTTAAAACTTTCTTTAGTGCAACAAAAGTTATTACATTTGTCGTACATTTTAAATGCGGCATATGCCGCGGGTTTCAGCTAGTTTGTTTTATAAGTACAAAAAATTCATGATTTCCGGACAAGTAAGACAGATCGCCGGATGACGCGCAGCGGAGTCTGGCAAGTCTTACCCGTCCCGAAAACGCATTTTTTGTGCGAATGAACATACTATTTTTTCTCCAACTACCTATAAATTCAGTAATATGATTTATTATTTAGAACCAAACATTGTAGGCAACATTGTAGAACAAATAAACAATCACTATACGGGGAAAATAAACAACAACGACCTGATTATATTTCCTATGACAACGACGGCGATTGCTCAATATTGACGAAGCGTTTGTTTTTTAATTAACATTTACCATGTACTAGTGCAAATATGAATTGAAAAGTGAACAGTTGCCAAGGTAGGTGAACATCCCGAAATGACTTACTTTTTATACAAAATTATTCGACAATATGGCGTCTCATTGGGAGGTAAATGGCTGGTATGGTCTCGAGGGGGTACACTGATGCCGAATAGGTGTGCCCCAGTAAATCTCGAGTGGCCTCTGCAATCTTTCTAGCAGCTCTGCCAGCAAATCTTATCCCCACGTTTACGTCGTACCTCCTGACTGTAGTCGTAATAGAATGTAGCTAACGAGGAAAGATGAAAGACAACATTCTGGCGCCTTAAAGCCGGTACCCTTTGGCTAAGTGAGCATACACTGACAGAAAAGCCTGGTCCTCCAAGTATGAGGGTTGGAGCAGTAGGCCAGCACCTTGCCTCTTTAAAACAAATTAATGCTAAAAATACCAGTAACCAACCTCGGAACCCGGATGGATGTAAATTAAGACAACGTTTGGCAACGAAAAGGACTAATAAGAGAATAGGAACATGGAACGTTCGTGGCATATCTGATAAAAGAATAATATCTAAAATAAGAAAATACAAATTGGACATTGTAGTACTGTGGAAATGAAGAAGAAGAGGAATATATACATTTTTGGTCAGGGGTAGAAAAGCATAATAGAGCCAGTGCTGGAATATCTATACTGATAAAGAAAGATCTTAAAAAGTTTATACAGAACTACGAATACGTATCTGATAGAATATTGACGATTACACTCAAAATGCATGGTTATGAAACAATGATAGTAGGTGTATACGCACCTGTAGATACCTCTGAGAATCAAATTAAAGATGAATTCTACGAGAAACTTTCAAACATAATTACCAGTGCCAAAAAACATCAGGATATAATACTGGCAGGAGATTTAAATGCGAGAGTTAAAAACCCAAGAGGGTAGTAACATAGTTGGCAAATTCGCTGAAGAAGTACAGAACGATAGTGGTGAAAGGCTCATTGAACTATGTAGTCAGAATAATCTAAGACTTATAAATACCTGGTATGCACAAAAAGGCATCCATCGTTATACTTGAGAGAGACCATCGATGCGACAAAAGTCAATTATTGATTATGTGATCACCAAGAAAACTTCAAACTTTCAGGTTCATGATTCTAGAGTCAAAAGAGGAGCCAATTGTGGAACCGACCATCATCTGGTAGTGGCCAAAATAGTTTACCCCTTTCGAATGAGACACAACAAAGCAGATAACAGTCCACCAATAACAAATAGTGTTAGCAAAGTCAATAATAAACGATATAAATTATACCTGCTACATCAACCAAGTATTCAAGACCTATACCAAAGACGATTAACAACTGAATTAAACACTACAGTACTGTCACAAACAGTAGAAGAAGAACATGAGAATATTAAAAAAACTTTACATAAAAGCGCAAAAGAAGCTCTCGGTGAATACAAACGCGAAACGTATAACCACAAAGTAACTTTCTGGCTCACAGATTGCATAAAGCAGTTAATTAAAGAAAAAACGAACTCTGCAAAACATTTCTAACACATAGAACCGAAGAAAATAATCAAAATTATAAACTAAAAAACCGAGAACTGCGAAATAAGATTAGAGAAGAAAAGAATATGTTTTGGGAAAATAAGTGTAATCAGATCAATACTTACGTTGGAGGCTCACGATCAACTGAAGTGTGGCAGACAATAAAAAATATGAAAACAAACAACTGCGAAAAGTCCCTGACATTAATTGATATCAATAAATGGAAAGAATATTACGAATCCTTGTTGGTAGAAAGAAGAGAGGAATTTATGAATGATGAATGCGTCATAGAAGACATGGAGGAATTACAATTGATAGATACAGAGGAATTAATGAAATGTGTGAAAGAAATGAAAAATGGAAGATCACCTGGTCCCGGAGAGATCCCTGCAGAACTTATTAAATATGGTGGAAATGCACTCTTAGAAAGACTTAGACATTTGTTTAATTTGTGTCTTACACAACAAAAAACACTCAAGGAGTGGAAAATGTGCATCATCTCTTCACTCTTTAAGAAAGGCAGTAGAAAAGATCCTAATTGCTATAGGGGATTGAGCGTGACCAGTGTTTTGAGTAGGCTATGGGGAAAACTAATTCAAAAAAGATGGAGAACTAAAGTGGGCCACACTATTAGTGACGATCAAAGCGGATTTACACCTGGACGCTCATGTATAGACAACTTATTTATTTTACAACAACTAATAGAAAAGAAGAAAGCAAGAGATCAAGATGTACACATTACTTTCATGGATTTAAAAAAAGCTTACGATAACATCCCGCGGAAAAAATTGTTGTATTCATTGAAGACAATTGGAGTTAGTACTTATCTACTTAAAATCATTAAAGAATTGTACGAAAACAATGTCTCCTGTATTAAACAAGAACGGTGCTTATCGGAACCAATATACCCTACTAAAGGACTTAGACATGGGTGTAGCTTATCCCCTATTCTGTTTAATATCTACGTTGAAATAGCCTTACGAGGGTGGAAACAATCATGCGCAGGAATGGGTATTCCTATAAAAGACGCACACCTCTTCATGTTAAGCTTCGCCGATGACCAAGCGGTATTAACGCAAAACTCTTACGACATGGAATTTATGCTAAAACGGTTATATGCAGAATATAAAAAACTAGCTGAAACCCGCGGCATATGCCGCATTTAAAATGTACAACGAATTTAATAACTTTGGTTGCACTAAAGAAAGTTTTAAAAGCACGCTAGAGATTGGCAGTAAGAAAAAGTTCCAAAAAATATATTTTCAAATGGAAAGTCTCTGGAAAGACAACGCTCGCCTCTGGAAGGCGTCCTAATTTATACGACGTTGTTGGAACGCAGTAATAAAAATTGCGGAAAGAATTAATGCTCTTATGAGATTATATGTGAGAATTATTTGCGCCACCGAAATAATTTTCAGCTGCCTGCAATCTGTGTTTCTTTTCAGGTTTAAGCTGTTGAGGCGTTGAGCGTCATAAAAATATAAATGTGGTAACTCAAGTCTCCAGTTACGCCGTTACTGTTATTGTTAAATAACTCAATTAATTATTATTTCTTTGTAATTTTAAACATGGCGATGTCACTAGAGTCCCTGTATATAGTTACATAAGAGTTGAGACAACGAGGGAATCCATTGTGATTGGTGGATCACGCGCGTCGTATATTTGAATACTCATTGCCTTAGAAACAGTTTCACGTTAATCAAATTTGACAAATTGTTCATTAAAGTCAAAACTTGTCACTGAAAATGTAATAATATGTGTTTTTTATGCAAATATTTCGAGCTGCACGTTTACCTAAGTGTCTGAAATGACGAGTTGCTGTATAATTGGCTGCAAAAACAGATCCGAACAAGGTATTCTATTAAAAAAATCTTAAAAACAGAGAGCTAAGAGCAGCATATCAAAAATAGTCCATTTTAATGAAAACCAGTGGGAAGAAGTACGGCTGTTGAGATATCTGCTATACGAAATGTGTTTACATATTTCAGTTTGTTAACACTTGTTACTCATTTCTGATACAAACAGTACTCCACGCTATGTTTTGAGTGCTTTGAAGTAGCAGCAGAAATTTTAAAAACGTCTTTTAGATAAAACGATCTAGTGACTTTCAAACTGTATAACTGCGCATGCATGTTTTGGATCAAATTTGGCCGCTGACGTTTGTGTTTTCTCAACTCTTATCTAACTATATACAGGGTCTCTAGATGTCACTATAACTTGAATCCAAACCAGTGGTCATAGATGGCATTTCAATTTGTTGTTTTTCTTTTGGCTCAGTGAAATACTTGGCATAGAGCTCAGGAAAAACAACTTTTCTGTGAAATTGCAATGCAATAGCACTTTTTCATTCCAAAAATCAATGTCAAAATTGACTATTTCTACAAAGAAATCTTTTCTGCTAGACAAGACAAAAACGCAAAACGTTGTCCTGGTCAAAGCCATCTGCATTTGAATTTGAAAAAAATATGGATGCCTTTTGTCCAATTTTAGCTCCGTTTTTGTGCTTCACTAACTGACTTATCTTTAGCACAGTATGGGCACTTCACCTCAACACATCCGTTTCCGCATATATTACAATTTAAAATGCTATCTGGCATTGCAGCAAATGAGTTGGGGTGAAGTGTCTTATGATGTTTCTCAAAACCACCAAGAGCAATTTTTTCGTGGTCACATCCATATATTCCTACAAAATTTAACAGTTACATAGAGTTTATAAATGACTCACCAGCTTTGAAAGTACGTTTATACAAGTGAGGATAACACAGCCTTTTCAAAAGGGAGACAGAGGGCTTTTCGATTCATGTAGGTACTACAGACGGCCTGAAAATTGGAAGCTGTGATACCTCAAAATAAAAACAGTTCAGAACTGAAATGCCCCCTTCAGATTTATAGCCATGTAGAAACTGCAGAACTTCAGCCCTGGTCAAATTTGGAATGGGTCGACTTGGCTTTGAGGACCTATTTTTACAGTCGGTTTTGTTGTGTTTTGTGGGAAAGTCAACATCTTCAATGTTCTTACAAAAGTGCTTCTTTGACTTCGGACCTGTCCAATATGCGAGGACATCCGTCACTGATTCTGTTTTTTTGGTGGCAAATTCAAGTGCAAAAAGTATTGCAGCTATGTTTAATGTTCTTTTATCGCTTTTGTGAAAATACTTAGTTTTACCTTTGGTTAGGTCACCCAGATGTAAACAAACCGATCGGCACCACTCGGGTCAGAATATGCAGGGTTGCCAGACTAAATGCATGCGCGTTTTCAAGTGTTACGTGCTAACGATTATAAAATTACAAGTCTCGCCCAATAAAGAGTTTCACGTTTCGTGCAATAGGCGACTTCTAGTTTTTGTTTTCTCCATCTTATTTGTGTAAGCTTGTAGGGTTTTCTATTCATGTTCACAACCATAAACTGTAGCCGTCGTCTTAAAGCGAGTTGCTAAGGGATAACATACTGAACGTATCAAGGACAGGGATGGTTTTTCCAGTTTTGTTCTGTGAACGCCTTTAAATTTTGAAGCCGTAATTCGACCAGCTCTGTATTGGTACCACGCAGCAGAATTTGCTTGCTTATTAGTATCATTTTCGAGTTTGCGGCATTCTTCGATGGACATGCTCATATCTAACTCGGAACCTAAAATACAACATTTTTAGATAGTATCATTCTTACGTAGAGCAAGATTGAAATGAAAAAGCATGTTTGTTAACTATTTTGTGACATCGGTCATAAGTTGCCATAACAGCATGATTTACCTGTTGGGTTTAAGGAATTTGCAGGAGCCCACCGTGATTCGATTATCTTCTAGGAATTTCTTAACTTCTTCATTACTAACTGTAGGTTAAACTTGAGTCAGAAATATGAAAGAACAATGCTCAATGCACACTACTTGCGTTTTTGTTTATTCAAAGTACGAGTTACTTCTTTTGCCCACTTGCATTCATGGATGGCTTTTTCTGCATGAAGTTTTTTGATTTGCTGCTGTCGTCGTTGCCGCTCTCCGCTATGATTTACCAGCTTGTTTCATTTTACTGGGCGAAGAGGCCAAGCATAAAAATTTGCAGAAATATAGGTTATGTAGCGATGATGTAGCGTTAACGTTGGAGTCGTTTTTACACTATGTTAAACGTACGGCTTGGATTTCGTTGCTTGGTTGCGTTCAATAAGCAGATATGAAAATTAACCAAAGTGGACTTGCCTTCGAAGCTGAGTCAATAGTTTTAAAAAACACAAGAAATATGCAGAATAAATAATTGTTTTCTGTGATAATATCGCTATTAAAAGTTAAGGGAAGTTTGTTTACAAAAACCCGAAAATAGAAATAAACGAATGCAACCGTGGTACTTTTAGTTGTGTAAACACGGCTTTTAGTCTTCTGCATTATTATAAGTGATGATGATGATGATGATGATGATGGGGGCTAGAGGTGAGCCTAGAAAAGACAGAGTATCTTGTCGTGAATTCCGATGCGAAATTTGAAGTTCTTATTGATGAGGGTGTACAAGTGAAGCAGGTGAATAAATTTAAATACTTAGGGACGATCGTAGATGGAGATGGAATTGGAAACCAAGAAATACGTCATAGAATTCAAAAGGCTTGAAATGTCATAGAAGCTTTAAATAGTATTTGGTGGGATAAGAACATAAGCAATACAAACAAAAAACGAATTGGACAAACAATGGTGGAGACAGTTCTAACATATGGATGTGAGATTTGGACGGTGAGAGAAGAAAAACGAAGATTGACGGCAGTAGAAATGGACTATCTTCGTAGAAGTGCGAGAATATCAAGATTACAACGAGTTCAAAATGAAGAAATAAGGGATATAATGACAGCAAGAGAAACACTTATCGACAGAGTTGAGAAGAAAGGTTTAAAATGGTTTGGACATATATTACGAATGGACGAATCAAGATGGCCGAAGCGAATGTTCACTTGGAAACCACCAGGAAAAAACAGAAGAGGTCGTCCCCGAAAATCATGGAATGAGGGAATTAGACGAGCGCTAAGAGATCGGGATAGGGATGAAGAAATGGCGCACGACCGTGTAGCTTGGAGACTGGGATTGGGAATGCAGCGACCAGCTGTCTAATTGTTATATTACATAATTGTGATTGTGTTGTATATATAATTAATCCCAAATATATATATATACATATATATATATATATATATATATATATATATACCGGGTGCTGACTTGCGCGACGCACCATAGGAATTTGCATAGTAAATTCTTTATGTTCAATTATTTGCTCCCCTAATTATTTTAGAGCTTAAGTGTAAATACATTTTTTGTAGAGACAAAAATACTGCATCCATTCATACTGTTGCTAACAATTTTTCATTTTCCGGAACTGAAGGAATGCAAAAATCAAACTAGCATTTTCACAAAAATCAGTGATGCCATGGAATTATTGAAACAAGCCAATGCCAACGCAAATGCGTGCGGAGCGACAATATGTGTTGTTTGTTTGTTTGTCATTGATGTTTCATTATTAATTATGTTCTGCTTAATGTCTCTAAGGTACCTAGACCTTGTCCATAACAAAAATGATTTTACGAGTATGGTGGACGTTCGTTAACTAAGCTCCTTGTTTATTGTAAAATATCCGTATCGGCAAATTCCAAACAGTACAACCATTAAAAGACTGATTTATTTTAAGTTTAAACTACAGGCACGTTATTAAATAATTGTAGGTGTAATAATGAGGTTCAGAACTTACACCAAAACGTGAAAAACGACAAGAAATTCAATCTTTTGACGGCAGTGACTGGATGATCGCCCCGCACGCACTTGCGTTGGCATTGGCTTGTTTCAATAATTCCATGGCATCACTGATTCTTGTAAAAATGCTAGTTTGTTTTTTTGCATTCCTTCGGTTCTGGAAAATGAAAAATTGTTAGCAACAGTATGAATGGATGCAGTATTTTTTTCTCTACAAAAGATGTATTTACACTTTAGCTCTAAAATAATTAGGGGAGCAAATAATTGAACATAAAGAATTTACTATGCAAATTCCTATGGTGCGTCGCGCAAGTCAGCACCCGGTATATGGCGTCTCGTTCGTATTGTTGGAGAAAAATTTTTTTTTTCCGAAAATTAAAGGAAAAAGCTAAACCAACACACGATTAAAAAATCTGGTGTGATACACGCACACAACTTCCTTTTATAGTAATCTTGTAATTAGCCAAAAATTTGATTTTACATTTTTAAGCATTTGTCAAAAATTTTCAAAAATTACAAATTTTACAAAAACGGTACAAGATAGAGTGTTAGTTCAAGAGACAAATTTTCTCTAGAATTTTAAACTTAATTCAAAAATGTAATAATATACCGGGTGTTCTATTTAAAATAGGAGTTAATACAAAAAATAGGAAAAAAAAACAAAAGAAACCCATTTTAGAAGTATTCAACTGGAAAATCATCTATCTCACATCAATACACATTCAAAATGTAATAAAAATGTAAAGTTAAAAAACAATCGAAAAAACTGAAAAATCACAAGAGTAAACACCTACTTCCGGTTATGAGATTTTCTTCAAAAGCTTGCTGTCGCATCTACATAGCACCCAAAACTTATATATGAAGTTTCAACGCCGTACCTCTTTTCGTTTTTGAGATATTTTGTTCACAGACACACAAACAGACAGACCAATGAAAAAAATATGTTTTTTTGGTTCAGGGGACTCTAAAACTTAAAGATCTCTTGAAAACTCAATATCGAATTTTTGATGTGAATCCAATACTTCCTTTATTGTAAAAGGAAGTAAAAATCTCATTGAAATCTTGCTTAATTTCCGAAAAATAGCACTTTTTGGATTTTGACAATTCGAAAAACACTATTTTTTAACTAAGTAGAAATCACCACTTTCTGAATTGTTAGAGAAACGTCAAAGTATACCTATGTGAAGTGACAATAAATTTTTAGGAAAATCGGCATTGGCCAGATGTAATAAGGTGTTTCTATAATTTTAACCTAATATATTGACAATTTGTTGTAGTTTTCAACTTCAAAATCATGCTTATTTTGGCACTATATAGTTGCAATATGAGATTTCATACTGACATTAGTTACAATATGAGATTTTATATTGACACTAGTTGTAATATGAAATTTCATATTGACACTAGTTGCAATATGAGATTTCATATTGACACTAGTGCTAATATGAAAATTTATAACAACTGTATAGATTTCAGAAAATTTATTTACTATAAAAATTAACATGACCTCCCGAATTGTTAGATAAACGTTAAAGTATACCTATGTGAAGTGACAGTGAATTTTTAGGAAAATCGGTATTGCCCAGATGTAATAAGGTGTTTTCTGTAATTTTAACCTAATATATTGACAATTTGTTGTAGTTTTCAACGTCAAAATCATGCTTATTTTGGCACTATATAGTTGCAATATGAGATTTCATATTGACATTAGTTGCAATATGAGATTTTATATTGACACTAGTTGCAATATGAAATTTCATATTGACACTAGTTGCAATCTGAGATTTCATATTGACACTAGTGCTAATATGAAAATTTAGAACAACTGTATAGATTTAAGAAAATTTATTTACCATAAAAATTAACATGACCTCCCGAATTGTTGGATAAACGTCAAAGTATACCTATGTAAAGTGACAGTGAATTTTTAGGAAAATCAGTATTGCCCAGATGTAATAAGGTGTTTCTGTAATTTTGAGCTAATAATATATTGACAATTTGTTGTAGTTTTCAACGTCAAAATCATGCATATATTTGCACTATATAGTTGCAATATGAGATTTCATATTGACACTAGTTGCAATAAGAGATTTTATATTGCCAGTAGTTGCAATATGAGATTTCATATTGACATTAGTTGCAATATGAGATTTTATATTGACACTAGTTGCAATATGCAATATTGATACTAGTGCTAATATGAAAATTTAGAACTGTGTAGATTTAAGTAAATTTATTTACTGTAAAAATTAACATGACTCCAAATTACAGAAAATCTTGTATGTAACAGGGTGCAAAATTAATATTTTTCACACACGTGTTGCCCAACCCGCTAGCGCTCGTAGAGAAAACTTCACGTCTAGTGTGAAAAACACTTTCATTTTGCAACTTGGTACATAAATAGTTATTTTGTGCTTATTCCTATTATCTATATATGCTTATTTACGCGCTGGTTCTCTGCTTTACTTATTATAGATAGTCGTTAAAAGGATATTATCACACATCTTCTTTGTTCGAGTAGTAGAAAAAGAGAATGGTGGGATAATATCCGTCGCAACTTGAATCTGTTTTAAACCAGTTTTAAGCGAGTATATTGCAAGTATAGATGTAATGTTGAAACGTCTTTCGATGTCTATTTTTCATACTCTAACATCCTTCCAGTCCCTTTCGTTTAGATTGTATTCACTCATCGCAAGTTCTCTTCGGCCTTCCCCTAGCTCTTTGTGGGACCCATTGTGGCGTAATATAATTCATTTCTTATTTGGGTATTTCGCCACTCTGAAAATTAAAAATATTAAATAACGAACATTTCGAGGAATAATCTGCCCTCGTTATCAACGAATAACAATTAAAAAGGAACAAGAAAACTTAGCTTTTTCACTGGGAGGAAAACTGACCAACCTCCAATGAATTGCTTGACACTGACGTTTGTTGATTATCTATACCTAAAGTACGTTTTTTTCTATAATAACTGTCAAAAGTGTTACAATGTTGGTTGATTTGATTAAAACGCTAGGAAATTTTTATACCCCTCGTTTTGGTAGAACTTTTTCAAAATTATGGTTATGTGTCAATTTTGAATGTCAAAGTTTCTTAATTTGAATTCTTGACACATTTCTTTTTTTAACATAGAATCATCATCATCATCAATAAAATCGGATAAAATAAGAAAACCAAGAAATATTTTAAATGCAAAAATGAAGCAAGCGATATTAAATTATGACATATCTGTCAAAATAACAATCATTTTTTTAGTGGAAGAAAAGAACTAAAAATCTATGTACCAACATTATTAAAACTAGGAACCCTGCAGGAATGCAACTTATCCCCTAGAAAGTAGACCTTGAAAATTATTATATAAAAAATGTACTTTTTTCTATAGCACATGTTAAAGTGTGCTTTTATCAACTCAAAACAAAAGGTCAAGTTTTACTTTAACGGCAAGGGTAGATAAAGTAGCACTTTAACATCAAGGATAGATAAAGTAATTTAATTTTCTAACTTTTGTTTAAATTAATATGACAGCTTCGTATTATCGTAGCAACCCAATCTAGCTACTGACATTTTGAAATGTGATTGACTGTCATTATTTTCTTTGAAATCGTTAAAGTTCTTGCTATAGAAAAAAATATTGTATTATACACGAAGATAAAGTTATTTTTATCCACTCTTGAATCATTAACGTCTCGACTTCGTCTCGACGTTAAACGATTCACTCGTGGATAAAATTTAACTTTATCGTCTTGTATAATAAATTACTATTACTTCATATAATCTTTAAAAATCGATAGCCAACTATTGTCTAAAAATAATAAACTCGAGGTTAGTAGGTTAGGTTTTGGGTCAGTTTATGTCAAAACTGACGCAAAACCTAACCTGCTAACCTCTTTGACATAGAATTACAGTGCCACCAACATAAACAGTTGCAACCTAAGAAAAAGGGCACATCCATTTATGGTCACTCGGTATTTTATTCGCCTGTATCATTCGTAACTAGTTTTAGTAGTGTCACATTTTTTTAAATTTTCTCCGTGTGATAATTTATTATAATTTGCTTGTGTGACAATAGCGTCCATTATTATTATTTGCCATTTTCATTTCCACGTTACCTCCTATAATGTTTGTTCGACAACAATGAAGTATAATAATTAGAGGGCGGACTTTTAAGCACAAAAAACACGAAATAACAGTTTAAATGCTTAAAAATGTAGATAAATAAGCATTAAAAAGACACTAAAATCTTGAAATATACATTTAAAATTCCCAATAAAAATTTTAGAACTTTATATACGTTACCTAAAATTGTAACAAATATAGAGCATAAGTGTGCTGGACAGTAATGGATATACATTTTACCAAGAGAAAACAAGATGGTACATGTACTATTCTACTCGTTGCCAAGTTACTAAAGTAATTATTGCATGTTTTATTTCGGTTACTCTTATCGAATATAGTATAGCAAGATCAAAAAATAATTCTCATCTAGTATGACTATGAAATAGTTCCTAATTCATGAATGCAACTATAGTCACTTAAAAATTAAATGTCAAGTTTGACATTTTAGTATAAACGTAATTGCATTCATAGATTAGGAACTATTCGATAGACATACTAGATGAAAATAATTTTTGATTATACTTTATTTAAACGTTTGCCAACTCGTGGAATTGCTATGTTCCGTACAATCTTAACGAATACAGATATTAACAGTTGTTATTTATAAAATACCAATAACAATGAAATTGTTATTCACTTCTAGAGTAGCTAATAAACAAACTTTTTTCTAGATTATCAACTGAAAACTTCTTTGATTACGTAATATGTTTTACGTACAACTGCTTGGATAACGACTTATTACGTCATTCATTTGACACTATATATTAAACAAAACAGAGACAATAACTTAAGCCTACCTTATTTGTTATATATACTTGAAACCATTTTTCGCTCCGCTTAATTGTTTCCTCAATTTATCAAACTATTTCAGGCATAACCTGTATATTTTTATTTGCATTGTATTCAGTTTGCATTTCGAATTGTTCAATTTCCCAGTTTCGCTCATTTTATACCTGTATCAGAATAGTCAAAATTTCCGCTTGTTATCTTTGGAGTGCAGCGTTGACATATCTCTTCTCGCGGGCGAGGCGCATTTTTCTTCGGTGACTTGAACTAGCAACACGCTACAAAAGATCCAATTGTGCTTAATTAAAAATTACGAGCCTTTTGTTTCGAGAGCTGACAATGAATCAGGTATGGTGGACTTTCTAATTTTATTATTCCCATATTAATTGGCCGCTTTTAGCTCTTTTATTGCAGTTATTGGTGACAGGCAGTTTTTGACCCAATAACTATTTCCCGAACGAATATATCGCCACATGTCGCCTTCCTTCGCCGGCGGGCTATGAATTCAAGCTTTCCTCCACGTTCCGAAGCCAGCAGCTGAATAATTGACAGCTCCAGTTGCAAAAATCCTGCCTGAGTTTGGAAAAAAAACCCACAATCGTATGGCAACTCACGGCCGGCGTTATCTTCGAAGATCGTGCTGATAACAGGAGGTTAGTGTAGTGGTTTTAAATTAATTACGACGCCAGCATATGACGGGTTACGTACCATTAGTGTATTCACGATATCTCGCTCAATATTAGGGTTTCAATAACTTCTCATTTATAACTATAGAATTATTAATCTCGGCTTTATTGTAAAAGGCGCTCTCACGCTTTATGCTATCGGTGACCTAAAATTAAGGTTTTTTTAATTGACAGCGATGTGCACATCTCTCGATTTAATCGACGATTTCAATTGATTAAAAACCCACAAAAGGGGTTCTTTCGATTAATGCGTGTGGAAACCTTTCATAAATTGTTGTTGCATTATATTGTAAATTCAAAATATTTTACAAACCAGTTATGTATATAGAAATCATTTAACCATACATCACTACTGTATAAAATGTTTCTGCATCCAAAAAATTCAAGTTCAATAGTTTAGTATTTAGATAGGTTAAAACGTCTGAAAAGTACGTTTTTCAGTAAATAGGTATTACCTACAGAATAGTAATTTTTTCACGTGTTAAAAAAAGTTAGCCTTCGCGTATCTATAGCGATGCATAAATGTCACGCTTTTTTTACGGCTGTAGAAAAAATATTATTGTACTAATATAATGGCTAGCGCTGATCAGAATTTAATAAATTTAGACAAAGTATGCGTGCCATCACTAACAGGTGCTCAATAACTGGATTAAAATTGATTGCAGTAGTAGTAGCCCTTATAGTAGTATATATGGACGCATCAAACAAAACTAATTAACTTAAATATATTTGTTTCATGAAGCCAGTTGTTTTTATTTAATGTCTCCGATATATTCAACTAACGTTCAAATAAGTGACTACAACGTCAGTTCTCAACAGTACTTTATTAGAGCCGATACTAATAGTCCAGTCGGTATGTTTGAAATGCCTAACAGTTACCCGCCGTGGATGATCTTTTGTAGTTTATTAGGGGCGAGGGGGAGGGCATCTGCGAGTATATTGGTGAGTTGTCGGAAGGTTACGCAAATAGGTTTTGCCGCCATCTTGAAAAAATATTGAACGCCTTTTTAGTCAAATATCTCGGATCCCGTTGAGGATACATTAAACATTGATACGACCTTCTAAAGGGCGTAAAATTTCCTACAATTTATATTCGATTAACTGTTTTGTAGGGGTAATATTTCTTTTATTTATTGCGCGGCAAACTTGAAAATAAAAGCGCAACAGGCGGTTTTTCGTATTTTTCTCGAAATGTGTAACTTTTACAAGAAAATGGTTTGTTGTCGAACTTGTAGGGCGTAGAAGAACCTGAAATTTGGTGTATATAGTTTTTTATTTTCCGTTTGTATAGCACATTGTAGCACTCCGCAAAACTAGGAGCGTTTTTAACGTGGTGTCTCCTGGAGGCCGAATCCATGACCAGTCGTCATTTCATCGCATTAACTCGTTGATTAATTCATTATTTTCCCTTGCATTTTTTTTAGATCCTGGTTGGGTATCGTTTTTTCGTCGTTGCAAGTCTCAATTGAAAAGGAGCGAACTCGTATGCCAGATACCTTATTAAGTCCTCATCGGATTGCTTGAAAATCCACATGGTTTGAAATAGTAGCAGTGGAGTAATTGGAATAGTTCTCGCGTCGACTTTTATGCTACTGTTTATCGCTGCCAAAGGAAGTTCCTTGTCCTTTCTCTTGAACGTTAGCGATTCCACTTTTGCGGCGAACGACAGATCGTGAATTAGGTCTCCCGAGGATACCACGTTAAAAAAACTAGAGTCCCTGTACTCATATAGGTTATATACAGGATCTCTAAAAAAAACGCGTCTAGAACCACCTTTGGAGTGATGTGGAAAAGGGTTCTCCAACAACTCGCCGACATAACGACTTTTTTCTTCAAACGGCAGTAAAATATGGCATTATACTGCTGGATTGATGATTCTAAACTGTCACTTTATTGACAAGCGACAGATAATATTAGAGCGGCAGATAAAGTTATTATCTGCAGCTCGTCAAGTAATTTTCTTCGAATTTTGTTCACAAAGTTGTAAATAATTTGTTATAAAAACGTTTGAAGAAAAAATACTATATGTTATTCAGAGCAAAAGTATCTTTATGTGGCTCGGCTGTACTTACCTCGCAAGCTCGGCAGATAACCCGTCCAGCCTCGCCACATAAAATATAACTTTTGCTCCTAATAACATAATATACTATTGTGGCGCGCTACAATGTACCATATCAACCAAAAATAAAAAACATATATATCAACTTGCAGGTTATTTCACTCCCTACAAGTTTGATCCGAACAATTTTCTCATAAGAGTTACCCATTTTGAGAAAAATACAGAAAACGTTAGCTGCGCTTTCATTTTCAACTTTCCCGCGCAATAAATAAAAGAAATATTAGTCCAACGGAAAAGATAATAAAACATACAACATTGTAGGATATTTTACGCCCTTTAAAACGTTCCATCAATGTTTAATGTAGCCTCAATGATAGCCGAAATAATTGAATAAAAAGCGTTTAATGTTTTTTTTAAGATAGCGTCGAATGCTATATGCATAACTTTCCGGCAACTCGCCACTACACTCTCAGAAGGCCCCCTAACCAACCACGAAAGATCATCCACGGCGGGTGGCTGTTGGAATCATAGATATGGATTTTAGACATACCGACTGGAGTATAATGTTCCTAACGAAATGGCTAATACAGCATACTCGCTGTTTTCATTAAACAAAAATTATCTTCAATTACTCTATTAATTTTTCAAACAGATAAAATATTGTATGCGATTCGGATCGTAACTAAAATCATTATGGCACACGTCATATTATCAAACTCACTCTCAATTCATTTGTCACTTTGATTTCTCACAGCTGTCAATACATAACTTATCTTTTAGTATTTATTGTGTTGTTTGTATGGCACTCCTGATTACAAATAATCCACTCGAGAAAAGATCCCACTCGGCATGACGGTTCGCGGGCGCAACTTTTCTCTCGTGGATTATTTGTAATATAACATACTTTTACACTATACCATAATAGTCCAGTCTGTAGAGACGAAAAAATGCCTTTGCCTTACAAAAAATGGAGTATGAACGGTTTTTATATATGTTGTTCAGGTCGGGATCCTGATGAAAAATCCAAGTTTTCGACCTTGGAGGGGCGCCGCGCGAGCCGCCATCTTGGATTAAAGGTGCTAAAAACTGGTTTTTTTCAACTAGCTCCGCAACGGTTGATCCAACGTCAAATAAGTTCAATATAAAGTTAAAGGAGACAAAATTGTTGACATTTTTTGTATATTAATTTTTGTTGTAAGTGTAATATGTAACGAGTTACAGCGGCTGAAAGTTGAACATTTCACCAAAATATCGTTAAACTTTATTTTTGTTGGTACATTTTGTAAGAACAACTTACACTATATTGTTTGTAATATTTTTCTACCTCAGAATAACGTTTTATAGAGAAATACAAATTATGATCAAAAATTATTTTCATCTAGTATAGCTATGGAATAGTTCTTAATTTATAAACGCAACTATAAGTCACTTATATACTCGCACATGCAGTCGTTGTTTTTGATGGATGTCGGTTTGATGGGGACAAAAAAATACCAAGACTGCAGAAAGACTTCGCCGATCTAAAAATCAAATGTCTGCGGATGTTATTTTCGATGAAACAACGCCAGTTCTAATTTCCCAAGAACGATTTCTAGCAAACGAAAAGAATAAAGTCCGTCTGATTTCGATGCTGTAAAAACATTCGAACATTACTGTATTAGAGTTAAGCAGGCTGAAGAAGATGCTGATGTGTTGATTGTCAACACGGCGATTTCCTTGTGCTCAACATTTGATGCTGCTTTCGCCATTGGAGAAGACGTCGATCTTCTAGTTCTGCTGACGATATTAGCAACATCTACCTTCGCAAACCTGGGAGAGGCAAAATTGTTGAAAGAGTGTATTCTGCTATTTAAATATGAAAAAGCAGCTGAGAACATTTTGTTTCTCCATGCATTTAGTGGCTGCGACGCAACGTCGTCCGTCTACAACCAAGGAAAAACAGTTTTTTTTCGCTTGTCCAGAAAAGCACAAGACTCAATGATACTATAGGCATATTCAAACATCACGATGCCAAACCAGATGATATCGCAGATGCTGAAGCACGCTTTCTCGTTGCTTTGTATGGTGGCTACATGGAAGAAAATGCTTTGGAAGAAGTCCGTTACCAAGAAATTCAAGTGCAAGAAACACATTTAATTTTGCTTCTTTGCCACCAACGAAGGACGCTGCACGGTATCACGTATTTAGGACGTATCACCAGGTCCAACAGTGGTATGTAATTGAAAAAAATTCACGAGACTGGGGCTGAAAAGTTGGCACGAATGGACTCACTCCAGTAAAAATGACAAAGAATCCATCACCCGAGACTTTATTAAAATTAATTTCATGCCATTGTAAAAAAGGATGCGGCGAAGCATGTGGCTGCAGGAAAAGTGGGATGAAGTGCTCTATTCTGTGTAGATTCTGTAATGGCCAATCATGCGAAAATGCACCAGAAGTTCACATCGAGAATGGGGACGAAGATGATGACATTTCATCACTGGAAGTCCCAAGTCTCTGGAGCAATGACTTCGAGGATAAAGAATCTTGTGGAGACGTCAACGTCTACCTACCGGGGCCTTCAAAAAATAAAAAAACTAAATAATATAATCGCGAACACGAAACATTACTAAACTGGAGCATCTGTGGTTTGGGCCTACTGGGGATACCACAATAAAAAGAGCGCCTATAACTCTACCTCATGGTGATGTAGAAATGAGTTTACTATACATTTATCAAATTATTATAACTACGTAACGAATAGCCAGAAATAATACAAGAAAAAATTTAAAAATGCGAAATTACACAATTTTTTAGAGAAATGTTTATCTTTCCGCCGCTGTAACTCCTTTCATATTAGACTTACAAAAAATAGTTATATACAAAAAATCTCAACAAGCTTGTCTTCTTTAACTTTGAATTAGACTTTATTGGCGTAGGATCAACCGTTGCGGAGTCATTTGAAAAAATCCAGTTTTTAGCACCTTTAATCCAAGGTGGCTGCTCGCGCGGCGCCCCTCCAAGGTCGAAAACTTGGATTTTTTATTAGGATCTCGACCTAAACAACATATATAAAAATCGTTTATACTCCATTTTTTGTAAGGCAAAAACCTCTACTGACTGGACTATAAATACGTATTAAATTTCAGGCGTTTTTTAAGAATAAAATTGGTAAAATTCTAATATGTAGTCATGTACGAAGGGGAAGGGTTTATGTTTATACCATTAAATTAGAGTTATTGCTAATAACTTCTCACTTTTTAAAAACTAAAGACACAACGTTTTTTTGTTAGCAAATGCTGTAAAAAATTACAATTATAATTTTTTCATGCTTAATAAGAGAAAGTAAAAAATGGAGGGAAAAATTTAAATAACTGTACATTTTCACTGTAGTTGGAGATAACTTCGTGCGAATTTGGCAATTGCGATATTCGCGTTCACATAACCTATTTTCTTGTTTACGTATTTGCAGTATTCATTGCGATTGGAGTTATATTAATTTAAGTTTACCGTGCAGTTTACTGCAATGACTCAAAGGCACGTTTTAGTGGAACATTTAAGTAATATTAACTCTGTTATTAAGCAACCTTTACAGCTTACGCACCGTATAAAGGTTTGTGCAAGTTCAATGACGACTGTAATAAATACATTTCAAATTTATTTCTAGTTTACCTGTTTTGATGTATCACCCAACTATATAGTTTTTGGTGCTACAAGTGGAGGGCTGTATATCTTTAACCGTTATCCGCATGGCTTCATAAAATTAATTCCTAGCAAGGTAATTATCGAAGTTAATCGTTTGTTAATGTGTGCAACCATGTGAATTAAATATAGTGTTTGTTATAATGTCATATTTATCACAATCAATTATTGTAGCAAAAATCGGACGTACAGGGTGCTCACCATTGGGATGCGTTGGTTAAATTGGGGCAAAGTTGCAGATTCTAATGTTGAGTAATATCAAAAAAGAAATTGAACATAGCCGCGTTAGTGTTTGAGTTATATCCAAAAAATAAAAAATTTAGTTATTTGGTTATACCGACATTGATTATTATGTTACTTAGAACAAAACTGACTCGGAACTTTAAACAGGAGTGGAAAAATGTTTTTCTTTATGGCAGGCCGTGATTGTTTTAATCCAAAAACAAATGAAATCTTTGTCACATATCTCAGATATTTATGAAAATAAGTGTAGCAAACCATATATATTAGCAAAGAGATTAAGCCCATAGCCATCCTTGATAAGCATTTAAAATAAGAAAGGTGGCATTAATTCATCAAAAACTATGAAAATATAAGATCTAATACGAACTCTTCTTTAAGAAGTGTCACAATAATGTTTATTAACAAGAAAACAAAATTTTTGTTTTTTCGACAAATCAAAACTAAGGCGGCTGGGTTCAATTTCTTTTTTGAATTATTCAGCATTAGAATCTGCAACTTTGCCCCAATTTAACCAACCTTGTATCTCATACCGTTTTTGAAATTGAATAACCCTGTATTTATCACTAATAACTCATTCCAATGGGATTACGTGTTACACTTGAGAATAATTATTGGATAAAATGACTAAAGTAGTGTGTGCAATTAATATAATTAATAATAAAATTAAAGTTTCCAAATTTTTCCTTTATTATTCTGGGGTTATCAATGTTGTCATTGTTATTTCTTTAACTTTAAACCTAAGTCGGCAGTAAGACTTATCTATAAATTATCTGCATTTTAAATATACTTTCAATAATGTAAAGTGAGATTTATCTGTTTTTTTTTTATAAATTACCGTGAATAACAAACTCAGCAAAGTCATAGAGCAAGTTTGAAATGAGAAGATACCATTGACGTCACATGCACCAACGGCTATCATTAACCTTCAGTCATTGGCGGTGTTTATTTGTTTTTGAAAAGGGTCACAAAACATGATGAAATTTCTAATTACATCAGAGACAGTCTCTTAATTACTAGAGATGGGACCTTTGTTAACATAGTAGAGTTACTGAGAAAATAGGAAACAGCCAATGTTTTAATGCTTGTCCGCTATTTACAATCCAGGTAGAAAACTTTATAAATACCGAGAAATATATTTAGCTGACGCTACTGACCGCTGTGTGTCACGTTATCTATTACCCCTTTACTTACGTAATGGACCCGTCCGACACAAAATCAACTACCGCACAGGTATGACGCGGGTGTCTTTTCATTTCAATCTTGCTCTACAATACATATATTTTATGTAAAAGTTCCTGTCTAATTAATAGACTCAACTGTTACACTTACTAGTAGTACAAGATTTTTAAGTTTTGCGCCTCGTGAGTGTATAAATATTTATTCATTTAATCAATTTTGTTAATCTTTTTATTTTTTGGTATCTAGAATCATGCAAAATATGAAAATTAAAGTTTTAAATTAGGCAAACTGGAATTAATTTCGAAGACATTTCAATATATTAACAGTTGCAAAACCAAATTGGGAATTTCCAACGGAGTTAGAAAAAATATACTAAATGGGTATGGGTATTGTAGTATTGTCTGACCAACAAAAATTATTAACTGCAAACCGACAACTGGCTAATTGGGTTCATTTTATTTTCATTTGTGTTAAATGGTAATGATGCTGTTTGTTGTACAGGGTCCGGCAGAATGGCTGACTCGATTTAAATTGTTAATAACTGTTTAAAATTTTAAAATATTTTTGATTTTTTTTCAAAAATGTAAAGTAAAAACTTGCCAATTTTAGTTACAATATAATTTATTTATTAAAAATATTAGGTTTTGAAGATAACGTCACTCAAAGTCAAACTTCATTTTCACACTAATACAGATTAACCTAATCCTTAATTTGATTAAATTCATCAAGTTGCTGTGTGTCATTATAGTTATTTATGTATTACGAGCATAATCAATAGATTATAGCACGAGGGAATGTTTAAAGCGCGACGCGAAGCGGAGAGCTTTAAATACAACTTTTTATTTCATTTTAGTCCTCAAAATGGTTCTATGGTTTCTAAGCAGATTGTTGGTGTTGCTATGTAGTATAGTAGTTGGTGCTTGTTATACTCCGTAGCAACTTTATAGGTCCTAGGGCTATAAAAGCCATATTACGCCCTCTATCAAGGGCCAATAAACAAGATTATGGTTCCAACATGAAATAAATAAATAAATAGTCGTACAATATATACATTTTCTTTAAAGAACATCGTTATTTCATTACTGAAGTCTATTTCAAAAATAATTGCTCTGTGATCAAAAGCCAAAGAACTTTTCGTCGACATTTCAACGTTGGTAGGCGAGATCGATTCCTAGTGGTAAAACGATCAGGAGAAGGATTTAAAACTCCAGGACTGCTGCTTCTGCTGTGAGACCAAAGCTTAAAGGACGACCTCGAACCGTACGCACTGCTGAAAACACGGAAAGAGTAAGAACGGCCGTTTTGCAAAATCCAAAATGATCTGCTTTGCTTCATTCGCAAACCTTGGGCCTATCAGACAGAACTCTTCGCCGTATTTTAAAGGACTTAAAATTTCATCCTTACAATGTTCCAGTCGTGCACCAATTACTACCACGAGATTTAGAAGTTCTGGTTACGAATTATGTAGGACGCCTTGCCCAATGCGTTCAAATTGGTGGTCAACATTTGAAAGATGTTATCTTTAAAAAATGATGTATTACAAAAATTAATTCTATTGTAACTAAAATTGGCTAGTTTTTACTAGACATCTTTGAAAAAAAATTAAAAATATTTTAACATTTGAAACAGTTATTAACTATTTAAATAAGGGTCAGTCATTCTGCCGGACCCTGTATAAAGCAATTATACTTATTCTGTTTATTGGAAAATTTTTCTTAAAATTCAAACTAGATATTTTTTCATGTAAAAGCTCAATTGGTAGAATGGAAAATTTTTCTTAAAATTTAAACTATAATTTTTTGTGTAAAAGCTCAATTGGTTGAAGAGTTGTCTAATAGTAACATATTTATATAAAAAATACAGTGGTCAAGTGTACAGAATATTCTTAGAAAAAAATTATTACTGTGTAGCAGATATCTGTGGTGAAGGGTAAACAAAAAAACTTCAAAATGTTTGAGTAGGAGAGAATTTAAAAAATCCTTTTGCAGTGATCTTATAATTAGCCAAAAATTTGATTTTTAATTTTTAAGCATTTGTTCTCTGAATGAACTTCTGGTTAGTCCTGAGGACCGATTTTTTATGCATTTTTTATCACGTACACTAGTGCCTACCCCGAGGTTTGAATCCGGGACCACTGATCGCTGTGATTACTAGTCTAACACTCTTACTGTGCTGGTGGCCTAGTGGTAAGAATGTCAGACTAGTAATTACAGTGATCAGTGGTCCCGGGTTCAAACCCTGGGGTAGGCACTAGTGTACGTGATAAAAAACGCACGAAAAATCAGTCCTTCTCAGGACTAATCAGGAGTTCATTCACCTGAGGACGGGAGTAGATCAGAAACTCCCGAAACGATGTGTGATAAACACTCTAACCAGTGATTCCCAAAGTGGTCGATATCGACCCCTTGGGGTCGATATCGATCTCTTAGGGGTCGATAAATTCGGTGCATAAAAATGGGGGTCGAAGGCATTTGAAAATCGACCCCCAAACAGGCCGTTATTTAAATCTTTCAATATCAACTTATCGTATGTTAACTTAATGGTAAAGTATATAAGTACTAATTAACACTTCACAAAATTAAATTTAAGTAGATTAAATTGTAACTAGCTAGGTTCGTCTCAACACACTGCTGGTACAGGAGTTTGGACATGTACAGGACGAATGCATGTTGAATCAACTTTTTTGCACACCCGAACTTGCTTTGTTCAATGCGATTGGAAAAGTGTCATTTAATTTACCCTTGTTTACAAATAGCATCAACTCCAAAACATCAGATCTTATCAAATTATGGAAAACCGGTGATTGTCAAAGGTGCTATAAGCAAGTAAAAGAACGAGTTACAGTGGGGGGTCTATGGTATCAACTATTTTTGGGAAGGGGTCTTTGGCCCAAAAAAGTTTGGGAACCACTGCTCTAGACAGCATTTGTCAAACATTTTCAAAAACTACAAATTCTACAGAAACCGTACAAAATAGAGCGTATAATTTTAAGCTGAATTCAAAAATGTAATAATACACCGGGTGTTCTATTTAAAAGAGGAGTTAAAAAAACAAAAGAAACCCATTTTAGAAGTATTCAACTGGAAAATCACCTATCTCACATCAATACACATGGAATAAAAATGTAAAGTTTGAAAAAATTGTTGGAGCCGTTTTTGAAAAAATCTTTAAAAAACTGGGAAATCACAAGAGTAAACACCATACTTCCGGTTATGCGAATTTCTTGAAAGTCTTGCTGTCACATCTAGATAATACACAAAACATATATATGAAGTTTCAACGTCATTCCTCTTTTCGTTTTTGAGTTATTCTGTTCACAGACAGACAGACCAATGAACAAAAACATGGTTTTTTGGTTCAGGGGACTCTAAAACGTGAAGATCTGTTGAAAACTCAATTTCGAATTTTTGGGGTGAAACCAATACTTTCTTTATTGTAAAAGGAAGTAAAAAATATATGAATGGTTTTTGAATTACAGAAATAGATATCTTGCAAGTGTATCTTGTGATACACTTAGTGATGCAACCAAAAAAAAAAGTTCGTTTTTCTTTTAAACTTTTTTTTGGTAAAAAAACCAAGCGGTCTGGTTTTTTAAATACGTTCGTTTGCGAATTAAAGTGTAGTGAATAACAACAAGTAATATTCTTTGGAAAAACAAAAACCAGATATGTCTAAATAAAAATAATACATTTCATAAGTCAAGTGAATTATCGAATTTATAAAAACAAAAAAAAACAAATATTTCTAAAGAAAAATAGAAAAATAGCCAAAGTGGATATACAGGGTGTTAGGGAAGTCGACGGAAAAATTTCTAGGGGTGAATCCTTGGCCCAAAATATGATTTAACTCAACTTACCTATATACAAAGTTGCTTAGTTTAGCCCCTAGAGGGCTTTAAAAATGATTAGCTTTTTTAAGTTTTTCAAATAAGTCGAAAAATCTGTGCTAGATTTTATTCATTTTTTGGCCATCCGTTTTTACCAGTAAACTACAGATTTTGTGGAATAAACCCTAATTTCGAAAATTACAGGGTGTTTAAAAACTTTGTCGCAATTAATTATGCATCCATATTTTTTAACCCTTTGTATAATCACTACCATTTTTTTTTCTGGGTAGTTACTTTATTTCAGAAGCTATTTCTTCTCTTACAAAATATTTTTTTTCGAAAACTGTCATCAAATGTTGACATTTTCGTTAAATTCTCAGTAAGCAAAGTGATTCTTTTTTGTCACTTAACAGCGAAATACTTTTATGTTCTAGAATGCAAAACTCTTTTGCGTTCTAGAACATAAAAGAAATGTCAAAAAATTTGTCATTTTTTAGGAACTTATTTGTGATTTTATTAATTAAGTAACCTACATTACTTTTTTATTAAGTAATTTAAAATTTCAATAGATACTAATAACTATTATAAACTATTATAAACATGACTAATTTATGTTGTACTACATGTAAATTGAAGGTGCTGATACTGCGGTCAGTTAAATTTATACGTCACTTTGACGTTTGTCAAACAATTCAGCAGGCCGTGGTTCAAATATAAATTAATTATTTATGAAATATAAAATTGTCAATTAACGTTGACAGTTACCTTATTTAATTTTTTTTTATTCTTATACTAGTTTTATTGCAGTTTTCGAAAAATCATTGTTTGCATCTCGAATGCGAAATACTTTTGCGTTCTCGAATGGGTATTTTGCCTCGCTAAAGCTCAGCAAAATAACTTCCATTCTTGAACGCAAAAGTAGCATTTTGCATTCTAGATACAAAAATAGCCATTGTGGCTTAACCATGTAACTAACAATAATTTTGTAAGAGAGGAAATAACTTCTAAATTAAAGTAACTACCAAAAAAAAAAAAAAAAATGTAGTGATTATACATAGGGTTAAAACATAAAAAAGCTAATAATTTTTAAAGCTCTAGCGGCTAAACTAAGCAACTTTGTATATAGGTAAGTTGAGTTAAATCATCATAGAGTACGTTTATCTCGGGCTTCTATCAGATGGAAACTTGATCAGATCGTGTCCATCCATTTGAATTTTACGAGGTAGACCATCTGATTGAAATTTCGATCGGATAGTCACGTAAATCCAATCCTATAATTTTGTCGGCTCGAATTGAGTGAAGTGAATGCAGAGTTGCAGTTTAACGACAGAAACGCGATCGGGTTAGATCAACAGACCAGCTGTTTTGGTGTGCAGCTAAGTTCAGGTGCATTGATGTTTTTCGGTGCCGCCAAACCGTTAAATAAACTGACCTTGCAGATTAATAAAAAGGAGCAGGCCAGCTGCTTTCTGTCTTTATAATCGCATGATAATTATTGTTATCAGTTACAAAAATTAAACACAAAAAGTAGGGTTATGAACTTGTTTGACGTACAATAAAACAAAGTGAAGTTGGTTACTCAAGATCGTTGTCTTCTTCTAATGTATTGTTCGTCTTCGGTTGATTATAACGGATTTACTCGTGGATCGTACAGGCCGTTAAAATACAGCTGACAGCTTGTAACACGGACTGACTTACCACGATCGGATGAAGTTTTCATCCGATAGAAGCTGCGAGATAAACGTACTCATATTTTGGGCCAAGCATTCACCCCTAGAAATTTTTCCGTTAACTTAACACCCTGAAGAAATTATAATACTGCAGAAATTACTCGCTAACAGACATGGCTCATTCCTCAACTGACTTGGAGTCAGTATCCATGCAGTTTACGTCGCCCATGTCAATGTCTGATGACACTGATGAATCGCTAACGTAACTTGATCGTCGATCAGCTTGACAGTTTCAAAGCTGGGTCCAGCTTAAAACAATTTCCAACAGTAGGGATGGGGCAGGGGTGCTCGCATAGACGCATGCATATGCTTTGCTGTTCTGTGAGTAATACGTAATACGAGTAGGCAGTAGGTATAAAATGTTACTTTTGTTTATTAAACATTTGTCTAGTCTGTGCTGTAGTTTTCTTGAACTTTAAAGAGCATGTAAAATCAAAATAAGTTTAAACTTTGTCGTTTGCTTACCTTCCGCCAACCATACCTACCAAAACGAGCTGCCAATTACAAAAATGAATAAAAAAAAATCAGTTTTTTGTGGTTTTTTAAGGTTTTTTATTCGATTTAAAAAAACGGGTTTTTTACATCACTACATACACTAAATACTTCAAACAAACACTTATACGAGGTGGGCCATGAAACTTGTAGCCCCTGGTTTTGCATTTTGCGTTATACAGTAGAACTCGCTTTTAACGATCACGGTTACAGCGAATTCACGTTTATAACGAATAATTTTGAAGGTGTATTTGAATTACATTTGATTTAATGCATGTATTTCATGTTTATTACGAATTCGTTTCACGGGAATAACGAACCAAAATTTAAGAATACATTCTCAGAACTGATCCTTTTCATCTCCTAATAAAATGTAACTGAAAGGTATTAGGTATTTTGTTGTGGCAACATTGAAAATAGTGGTCAGTTAAATTTCGCAGTAGGCCACTTTCTCTAGCTCTCTCTAGCACTCTGTACAATAGCGCGAGATAGTGGGCATTGTAAGCAACTCCGTTTTTCTTAGAATCCAGGAGCTACCTGCAGGATCCAGTTCTTCGAAAAGCGATAATGGGTTTCGCCCGATGTTATGGCTCAGTTCTGTTATAGCATTCTGCAAAACGAAAGTGTTGCGTCATAGCCACGTCTTAGCTATTGTATTTAACAAAACCCATTACAGGATTATAAATACAATAGCTATAAGACGTTGGCCTATAACGCAACAAAAAGAGTTGCAAAAATCTTCAAGTGGATGTATCTTGGTCGTTCCTTTACTGACATTCCGTATGTACCTACGCATTTTCTAATTGTGGAAAAATGTCGGGAGTCAAACGGAAAATTTTATCGGTTTCCGAAAAAGTAGAAATTATAGGGAAGTTGGAAATTTGCTCAAATTATGGCCTTCTTGGGTATAACGAATAACGGTTATTACGAACAAATATAGCGGTCCCGTGGAATTCGTTATAACCGAGTTTTACTGTATTACAAAAACCAATATAAATACATACAGCAAATATTGTTTAGTTTGATATTTACCAACCATGATCTGTTTTTAATGCATAAAAAATACAATGATCTCTGTTTTAATATGGGTTGCAGTTGAAAATCTTAAGGGGCTACAAGTTTCGTGGCCCACCCGGTAGTGATATTTGTGAGAGGATGAACATATTATTGGTCATATACTGTATTTCTAATTTTTTCCAGCATGGATCTGTTGTGCAAGTTAATATATCAGTGAATGAGAAAACCATAGCCCTAGCAAGCTCAAAGGGTTTAATAATAATAATACAAAACTGTTTCACAGAAACTAACGCTCAGTATCAAGTTTTTTCCGAGCATGAGGGTAATACAGTTACAGCAATAAAATGGAATTTGGATGACTTGTACTGCGGAGATAACAAAGGAAAGGTTTCAGTCATAACATTACCAAGTTTACTGGTAAGTGATTTGTTATCTGTGCGAATTATTTATATAAATATAAGATAATGTAAATATCAACAAGCAACGTTGCCAAGAGTTACAGCTGTCATGTTGCAGACGAAAGCTATATTCCAAACTCCATCTGCATCATTAATGCGACTGGATTCAAGCGTTGTCCAAATCGAATGTTACTCGAAATTTTTGTTGATATCAACGCATACTCGTACCTACATTTGTGACACCGACAAGGAACAGTATAGGCAGATTGGAAAGAAATTAAGAGATGGACGCTTTGGGGCTTGCTTTTTTAGCAGCGATGTCACTTCTGAAATTACGTCAGCCCATGCTTCAACCAGTAGGGGTTTGTTTAAGAAGATGAAAGATGATGAACAATTTATAGCACTTATTAATGATAATGTTAAAATACTTTGTGCACGTCCAGGGGCTAGAATGTGGGAGGCGAAGCTTGATGGATCTGTTACGCGTACTCACCAGTTTAAAAATGCCTTAAGCCGAGAGCTGACGAATTTAATACAGTTAGATGGCAATGTAGATTCCCATATAATAGTGGATGATTTTCGTGTTTCTGGGAATTCTGCACCAGAACTCTCTAATTTTACTAAAGTACTTATGTTGGGAAGTAAGTTTATGGTCACTTTTAATAATCAGAGTTTTTATATTTTTGATTGTGACACTATGTCAGTGGTTTGTTGGTGCAAAAACTTTAGCAACATCAAAGATATAAAAATTATTAAAAATTTTATATATATTTGGAGCCAAACTGCCGAGTTATTTGTAGTACGATTCTATAATTTGGAAGAAATTGTGCTTAAAACCTTGTTTGATAGACAGTATTATATATGTGGAGAGTTATGTGTAAATTATATGCAAGATATATTAGGATTAGTGGAAACGTCCAATAAAATCCATTTGGTTTCCATTTTAAAGGAAAAGCTTACCGAACTTAAAGCCGCGGAATTGCTGACAATATTATTGCCTCTTTTTAAAGCTATTCAGGATTTCTCTGATAAAAAGTGTGTAAACCAAAGATTAGCAACAGGAATTGTAATTGTTAATAATGCTTATATCGATAAGAATATTATTTTTGATGAACCCTGTGAAAGTAATAATTGTGAACAAGATGCACATCTACCTGAAACGTTACAAACTTTAAAGGAAATTAGTTCGAATGTAACAGATAAATTAACAGAGGGTACAAAGAATCTCAAACAAAAATTACAAATTTTGGAAACCACTGTTAAAAACCTAACTTTAAACGATGCGCATGCTGTGAGCGAAAATGGCGTCAATGGTATACATAAAATTGAGTCGGAAATATCCATTGTAGATAACAATAGATATGAAGATGATAATCAGGCTGTGGTATTTAGAGAACAAAGCATTGAGCCAGCTAATGTGGACATAGAACAAACTGAAGAGCTAAGTGCTAATTTAAAGATATTTTTGCAGCAGTATCGGTCTTCCAAAATAAATAGCAAGTTGGAAATACCAAAATACAATGAACTTTTACGTTTAAATAATCTACACACAGTTTTAGAATTCTTTTTAAATTTTTTGCAATATATGTCGGACAAACATGAAGAAGAAACTAATGTAAAATTGTGGTGTTACCAGTATTACTTAAAACATCTGTTAAAGATTGATTTTGAAAAGGAATTTGAAAATCTTACTCTGGAAGAACAGCCTATGAGTTTTTCCTCAGAAGCGTTTCGTGCTATAAACTTTTCATCTCAGTGCAGTTGTAAATGTTTATTTCCTCTTCCATCTGCAAAAAATGAAGTACCAGATTTCTATGAAGTGGGCTGTGCAATCCTAAAACGTTGTTGGAATGCAAAATCTGAACAATTTGAAGTAATCCATAAAGAAGTGCCGTTTATGTGGAAGTACATTATAGGAGTATTAAAGAATAATGATAAAATATGTATTTTATTGCCTCTGCTTATTCAGTTTGGCGATGAAGACTTAATAGCAATATTTTTAAATAAGTTTAAGTATGATACATGGGATGAAGCAATACGAATGCTAATTAAATTGAAGAAAAATATTTGTGTAAACTGTGATACGAAATTTGACAAAAATTGCAATACAATGAATTGGGCGAAGTTGGGTGCCTTGATGGTACAATCCATAGGAGGACCAAGTACTATACATTTGCTCACAAGATATGCCAATTTTATTCCGTCGCATGAATTAGACAGTAATTTTTATCAATCGTGTATTTTTGCTACTGCTGCTGACAATTTTTGTGGAGGTCTAAGGAAGCAAGCACTGAATTTTACGAAAACGATGCAGTCAGATGAGGAAGTTACATTGCAGGTAATATTGAATATCTCTGTAGTTGAATATTACTTTAATATATTTTATTCTAGTTCGATAAACTGATGGCTGTATTTTTACAAAAGAGTTATGTGAAGAGACCTATAAAATATACAAAACATTGTTTACCATCCACTACAAAGTCTGATTTGAAGTGTTCATTCTGTGATCTGCCACTTGACATTCCATTGTTAAAAGATGATGTTAAATTAGATTGTAATCATTTGTATCATAAAATTTGTTTGAAATATAATAAAGATATTTGCAAAATATGTATAGTATAAGAATTATTGTAAAGACATTCGAAATATATTATTCATTTTAACAAGTTTTGCCTTTTTTTCTAATAGAAAGGATGTTCTGGTAATTGTTAGTATAAGGCCATAGATGCGAGTAAAAACAAAAACATTGCCTCAAACTGAAAGTTCATTCTTTTGACAGTTTCCAGTTGCAGCTTTGAAAGTGTCATGAATCTATTTGTTAAAATTGTCATCATTTTACGAGACATGTTTTTAAAGTAACTACCGTTTTGATATTAAAAAACAAGAACAATTTATTTTAACAATTTTATTTTTACATGAAAACCTGGACCTTAATCTACTTTTCAACATAATTTCCACCTAGTTAAGTAACTTATTGTATCGTACCACCAGCTTCTGAATTCTATCTTCAAATCTACCACAGCACGGCAGTTTTGACGTCGTCATCGTTCTCGTAGCGCTGACCACCCAGGTTCTTCTTTAAGTGCAAGAACAAGTGGTAGTTGCTGGGCGCTAGGTCAGGGCTGTACGGAGGGTCCCTTCTCGTGTACATTTATACAGCAATCTTTAAGTGCTCTAACCCATTTTTACTTCCCTCGTCTGAAAAACAAAGGAAGTATTGTAATCACGAAAAAATCACCTTCCGAGATTTTATTTTTATTTTTTTATTTTATTCGTACTCAGCCAACAGCCGTTAGGCCAATTACAGGCGTCGCTGTACATTTTATGAGGACTTCCCACCCCACTAACGACTGTCATGATGTTATGATGACATCCGGGACCAACTATCTATCCGTGGCAGCCGTACCACGAGGCGCCGAGAGAAGCAGCTGTGAAATTCCCATCCAAGTTCTGACCAGAAAGAGCGTTGCTTAACTCGACTAATCGTACGTGACGCTTGTTCAAGCTGTACCACCTACGACCTATTTCTTCAGATCTTCACGATTCAGGGCACCTAGATGACGAAAAACAAGTTTTCTCAATTCCGTCTGTCTGTCTGTTGGCGGTATAACTCAAAAACTATATGTCGCAGGAAGATGATATTTTGCATACATATTATATATTTATATATATATATATACCTGGCATGAAACCATGAAAATTTCAGACAAATATACAGGGTGAGCACCTTAAAAAAATAAAATTTGGTTTATTTTTTATTCAACTTAGTAATAGATACAAGTAATAATTTGTACATAGTGCAGGCTTTATTTTTATCAAAAATGGGAGCCAATAGATACAGAATAAATGTTTTACGATACAAAAAGGAAGCACAAATTAGCGCGTTACTAAATATAGCTGCGACGCAGAAATTCGAAAGGTCGGTGCTCCATGGCGCAAGTAGAAATTGCCCAGTCCCTTGCAATATCTCACAAAACGGGTGTTACGTCAAAGAATATAGATAGGGGAAGAAGGACAGCGTTATGGGCTATAACGTATATGCTGTGATTTGGGTTGCATAACTATTTACTTGGTTAAATATATCATTTTTTGTTCGAAAATGCCGCTGGGAGCTCCTAGCGTCAAAGTGCTTACCTTATCAGTGGCATTCAGCATGTAAATGCGTCATTAGCATTCTTGAGCTATAACAGTGTTGCAAGAACTTTCTCTCTACAATTCCAATAGTTTTACAATGGTTGTACCTACCCGAAATAAACTTGTATTCTGCCAAAGAATATTTAAGTAGTTTGATTCTGCTTACATCTAAGTTAAGTTAGTTACAAAGAATATTAAATATAGGTGTATATTCTTTGGTTTGTTTTGTTATTATTTAAAACATTTGTTGTCAATCGGATGAACTGGTACCAAGTAAAATAAAGGTTTTATAAGTTTCACATGCAACACTTTTAAACATTTAATAGGTAGCTAGGTACCTATAAAAATTACACAAGAGGTTTCTAATATAATTTCAACAAAAAGTTCACCGATGAGCGCAAGATTATACGGAATACGGATTGTCCCCACTTTATTCTCACAAAATTCTATAATGAATATAGAATTAGCTATGTACAAATAATGAAAAAAAAAAAATTAATAAACAATATACGGATTTTATTTAAAAATTTTAATACGAGAGGAAATTATTGTTCAAGTAATGTTGACGATTAATATAGTTTACAGTGATCTATTTTAAAAAGCAAATAAAAACAAAAATAATATTGTATCTTGTGAAGTTGATACGTATAGAGTACAGTACGGCTACTAAAACAGTACGCCTTGAATATCTCATTTACTTGATGCATTAAAAAATATCTATTTAGGCACATTTAAGTTGGCGATCTCTCTATGTATAGTCTCAGCAAAGAATAAGACAATATTATTCGAACATTTATTATCGACATTAAATTATCTTTCAGAAATGTATGCAAAAATTTAATTTGGTGATTAGGGATCTGACCCAAGTCCTGTACAATCTGTTATTAAAAAAATGAATCGGGGCGGTTTTCACAGAAAACTCACAATTATTTAATAATTTATACTCTAGTTTAAATTACTGCACTTTAAACGTAAATTAGAGTAGAAACGAAAAAGAACTTATGTGGTTAAGGAGCTGCAAACTAATCGAGGGTTGGGGTTCAATACCCAACAATATACCTTTTTTTAACAAATTATCTGTTTTCTTTATTTACCTTGGGGTTAAGTGGTAGAACAGTATGCTAATTCGATTAGCACGCCTGAACTTTGCCCCTTTGAGCAACTTATGTATTCATAATTCAAGTATATTGTAAAATAACAATTTCATTTATTTTTGCTCAATAAACGACATTTATTATTATTATTATTATACTTAAGTCGCTCAAAAATTATGCCAAATAGCTATTTTTAAATAAATTATTATTACTTGCATTTGACATAATTTTTGGGCGATATAAATAATAATTTGTTAATAAAGAGTTAGGTACCTATTGTTACGGATTGAACCCCCATTTGCCCCAACCTTTTACGGGTTTAATTACTTTTTTTTAAAGGCAGATTATAGGAAATTTGAGTCGGATCCATTAACGCCAGTTTAAATTAAAATATTTTGAAATAAAGATGTTATACATTTCTTACTCTCACCAATTTCAATGATCTATTAAATAAATGAGATTTTCAAGGTGTAAATATTACATACAATAAAACAATATAATATACAAAGTTACAAAGAATAGGAAGTACACAAATATATCTGTAAGCATATAAACGTACATTTTTTAAGCTTTAAACATTACTTAAATGTTGTATTTTTTTGTTGCGTGTACCAGACTAGTTTGTAGTCCTTAAATCTTGCGATAGCCATTTCAACGTTTTATGGAGTTTGCACGTAATTAAATGATTAATTAAAAACAGTTTATGAGAGTAACATGTGTCTTGCTCGTTAAGCCACCCTGGTACTAAAATTTTCACTTTATTTACACTATATGCTAATAATGTTTTCTTAAAACTTACACACGACTTACTATTTTTAAAATAATATTCAAAATGTTCAAGTAACATTGTAACTATTTTTATTAAAATACTTGAAGGTTTTTTTAGGTAAATAACAGTCGCCCGCACCATAGTCTTTTTGCTGTAAAAACAGTTCGTTATGATGCACTACAGAGTCATGGCTGCACATATTTTGACACTGATCACAATTAAAACGTAAAAGCGTTTTATGAATGACATAACCAGCTACATATACCGTCGCACAAGATTCTAATGTGGCTTCTTGATTTGGTTGTGTTGAAACTTCTATTACCTCACTGAGTAAACTGAGGTCACCATCTTCTGCTAATTCAGTTTGTTCAGCAACTGTATATGGTATGTCCTCAACATATCCCATGACGTCTTTTTCTGGCACTTCAACATTCGCCATGTTGACAACAGCATCTTCATCAACTTCGCAGTTGGAGCTCTCTGTAGGATGCTGCAATTTAACCAGCATGTTGAACTGTAGTGCTTGGTGGAAAGATTTTACTGTGGGGTTCGAAGAATTGCCTCCCCTATACCTCAGGACCGCGAAAAGATTTTCTAGAGGATCTTGGTTTAGTCTGCTGGTCAGGAGTCTTCCCATAGCTCCATAACTGACTGCATGGTTAAAATAAGTCCCTTAAAACAATAAACACCTTGGTTCACCTTGTTATTAGATGTATATGTTTGCCAAGTCTTAACCCACTGCAAATACTCTTTCAAATTATTTTCAGTACGCGGTACGTTGACGGATAGAGCACATGCATATGGGTTACGGTCTTTCAGCATTCGACTGTTTAAGCAATCAAATAAATAGTTAATTTTCTGTACGAATTCTGCAGTATCCAGAGCGCTGGTGCTTTTTAACTCGCCCGTTCCAACAGCAGTTCTTATCGTAGCACTCATGGTGTTGGAAAACACTTGCGTTGCAAATTTAACCCTCATTCGCTGGAAAGTATTGGGGTAGATGTGGGCATCCGTGATTTTTACAGCTGCTCGAACAGTACAAGAAGATTTATCTATTTTGTATGCCTCTTCGATATCTTTCCAAGAAACTTTCTTGCCCTCCACGTAAAAATCCTTTGATAGAAGATTATTCCGTACGCTTTTTATCAAGTGCGGTACGTCATATATTGCAAAAATTTTTGCGTCGCAGACAAAAAAATACGGCTGTTCTGCAGTAACTCCTAGATTTAAAAATGCAGCTCTATTTGTAGCAGCTTGGTCACTAGTAACAGCACGCACTTTAAGTCCTATTCTTTGTAACTCTTCGATGTTTTTAATAATGAGGGAAGATAGCTCTCCATGTTTAATGGTACATGAAGAAACATAAAAGCTGACAGGAATCTTCCATTTGTGAATAAGTCCTCTTGCCATAAACACTAGTGCATGACTAGCGATTTTGCTTTTCCGTCCAAGATGTCCTAAATCTTCGAAACCTTCAATCATATCTTGGCGTGGATTATATTCTAGACCTTTCTTTAAATGCATTTCGTCAAGTAATACGACACACTGTTTTTCATCATCGGTCATGCTGTTAACTTTAACAGCCAGTTTTTTCATTAGTTCCGTACTGGTGCCTGTATTAAGTTGGTTTAACCGTAACCATGAAACTATTGTAGATTTGGAGGGCATAGTAAATTTAAATTTTTCTCTCATAAAAAAGTAGAGGGCTGGAGATTTGTGGTACATATTTAAGGTCAATTCTTTTTCAGCTTCTGTCCAAGGTTGTTTAGATTTGTGAGAAAGTTGCATATTTACAAAGACGCGAACGGTTTTTGGTTTCAAGCCCAGTGCATCTAAATTAGCCCCCTTTCGTGCACATTGCTTCTTCATACGGTAAATTTGTGAATTTTTTGCCGCCACTTGTCTTCGCAGTTTTGCAATTTTTTGATGTAGCACAGCAGAACTACGGCGCTTTCTTGTTTTGGTAGGTGTTGGCATTTCTAACATGGCCTGTTGAAATATGGTTTTTAAAAATAAAACATACTAATAACAGAAAAGATTTTCATGCTGTAGGCTCCATTAAAATGCTTTACAAGCTCATTGTTTTGCCTACATATTTCTACACAATTTATCAGAGAATTCAAAACGTCAATAATTTTTCTGTATTTTATGAAACTGCCAACTTTTGTTCATTTTGTGTTATTGAATAAAAACTCCTAAAGAAGTGAAAATTGATCACCCTGTATACTTACTGCTTGGGATTTAGTTTTGATTTAATTAATAAAACTTTAAAAGAAATTTTAACTAATTATACCTTATTTAATTAGTACCTACACGAAGATCGAGCAACAAATTTGAGGAAACTATAAGATTTAAGCCCCTATAATCGGACATCGTGTTAACCTACTATCGATGGAAAATTTAAAAATGTTATTATACAGTGTGGTGATAAAGTTCTACACAAAATTAATAATTTTGTTATTTAATGTTTTTTGGGAAAACCCTGACACGTCAATTTTATTCTTTAAAAAGTGGACATGGCACCGTCCATAGACTTTCCCATACTGGAAATTGTTCATATTTTCTTTTGCATTTAACAGTATAGTTGTTTTCCTCAAAACGGCTGCTTGAGCGCTATCGTAAAACCCCGCCTCCTAACATGGTTAGGTGAAATTTTCGAAGTCCCTGAAAATCATATTTTGTATGGCATAAAAATTCGATTTTTTTATTTTCTGATTCTTTGAAGCAAAATAGTAACGACAATTAGAATAAACAATAAATTTTTCAAAAATAGAAGGGTGAGGGAGGCTTTTGTTTCTGCGCTATGACGTCATTATTAATTTTTTCAAATGGAAATCCCATTTTCCCCCCTTATGTTGATAGATCTCGCCAGTTAAATGGTGATATAAAAAATTAGTACCCCACATAACAATTTTTTGAGAAAAATACACATAAAGTTCAAAAAATTCAGATTTTTTTTTAATTAAAATAAAGCACCACATCTGTTTCCTTAGAAACGTTAAATTGTTGACTTTGACACATTTGTGAAACAGTGGTAAATGTTTTAAAATCAAAATTAGGTAGTTTTTGTCATAGCTCTTATTTTCATTAAAAATAAATTCTGAATTGTTTGAACTTCATGTGTATTTTTCTCAAAACAATTGTTACCTACGAGGGGCACTAATTTTTTTACATCATCATTTAACTGGTGAGGAGATCTATCAAAATAAGGGGGAAAATTGAGTCTTTTTAAAAAATAAAATGACGTGTTTCGGGGTTTTCCCAAAAAACATTAAATAAGAAAATAATGAATTTTGTGCGGGACGTTATCACCACACTGTATACAGAACGGGCATTTTTAAAGGAACTAACCTGTATCATAGACGAATCCGGTATGGTATCTGCATCTAATTGCATAGGCGAAGCAATATGATCTTCATCCAAATGAAAAGAGCCCGAACTAGACGTCGCTTTACCATAGACCCTTGGCATGATCTCTTTTTTAAATGCGAGTTCTTTGGGCGACACTGGCGATGTTGCGTGGTCAGGTTGCATGGCAGTTTTGTAATTTAAGGGAACAGCATTATGACTCAGCCTATTTTTTCTTGAATTCATAAACTGCTTTTCGGAAAAATGCATGGCACACACAGTTCTTTCACGTAATTGTTCTTCAGATAACGTGAAAAGCTGTGGATTGCCACAATTAATCAACCACAAATCGCGTCTTTCTTTTTCTATAGGAAAACGAAAAAAGCTTAAATCGCAGTCGGTTCTGCGATTTCGCTTACATTCAAAATATACGCACGAATTAACCATGATTAAGATTAAGCGTTCGAGTGATCAATTTCGGAAAAGGAAACGTCAAAAGAGTATACGACAACACTGAAGACAAACTTCAGCACAACTGAATGTGAATTTCCAGAAGAAATTCTTATAAGCTGTCCTGTTAATTAGCCTAAGGAATGGGACACGTCTTATCAGGAAAGCACATCAGTAAGGAACGATGCTAATGAAGAATTAATCGAAAGTAGGTAACGACCTATGACTATTGACTTATTTACGATAGAACTGACCGAAAAACCTATTTTCATAAAACGTAAAACATTTGCCAAACTTTAATATTTGTGGAAAAAATATCAAATAAAAGTCACTAATAATAACTTTTGAGCATATGATTAAACTTTGAGTAGTTAGTAGCTTATTATTTCTTATTGCAGTATGTTTAGAAAGTTTTCACTGCAAATTGTCTTTTGTTTTGTTACATAGCAACCAGAGCACACTATTCATTTGTTTTTACAACTAACACAGTCAAGGCACACTAGATTAAAAAGTGTTTTATAAAATATTTTAAAAGTTTGTGAAAATAAGTATGTGAAACCATACATGAATGAAAAGGGAAAAAAATAAGCTTTCCAATGATGCAAAATTTTGATATCCATTCCATTTAAAAAAATGTAAGTTTGGGCTGTACCTCGAAAATTACGAATCAGAAAAATATTAAAGTAGGCCTATTCTGTAGAGCCTACAATTCCCTACAAGCTCTTTTTTGAAAATTGAAATTATATGAAATAATAAAAAAGTTAGGCATGGTTGAAAAAATCGACCAGTTTCAGTTTTTCGATTATAACAAGTAGGCTATGCGTTTTTTTCGGAAAAACAGAAGTGTCAATAAATTGGCCTCATAAATGTGCACCTTTTTCCCCATTTGACCGAAGTTGTATCTCTTACCGTTTCCGAGATGCCAATGGTGGCACCTCGAAAATTACTCCACTCTGTATAAAATCTTGTGTATATTTTGAGCGCAAAATCAAATTGCCAATTTCGCTCTTATACAAATAGCTGTTAAAATCATAACTCTGTAACTTCCTTGCAATCTGGCAACGCTGAGACGCGTTCTTGGGAAAAATGCGACAGGGATCTGTAAATGCGTCCCCGACCGTAGCCGTGAACGAGTTCATTAGTACTGGCGGCGGCTGCTTGAGGGCCAGGCAAGAACTGAGGAGCTTTTAAATAATACGCTAATAACCCATAAGGCTGTCCTTCTTCCCCTATCTATATTCTTTGGTTCCAGTCAGCTTCTGCGCCTGTCGTTGCAGTGCGTGCAACGTGTATTTCGGACATGGTCGGCTGTTGTTTTTTTTGAGGGACAGTCGAGCCTGCTGACAAAACTCGTTATTTTGATTTGCTTTCCCCTTGGTTCCCCGAGGAAATGAAGCCTTTGTCGGATTGTCGTTAGTGGACCCCTGATGAAGTACCATTCCTTTTGGGACATCTTGTTTTTTCTGTCGCCCGTCTTTCGTGGTCCCGAGAGTGGATACTAGCCGTCAGCGAACCACCAGGTTCTACCCAAGATTTCCGTATTTCTACCGGCGTATCCGGTCTTTCTGCCTCTTTTTATATCGTGTTGGTATTCGATCATGCCACCCATGACTTTTCTCTGCCGGGGGCGGATCTTCAATCCTTACCTTCCGCACTTTCGGACCTTTTCACCGTGTTCCTAGCGGGAAGGACGTTTCGACGTTTTCTTCAGTAGGATGTCAAAACTATGGTATGAATTACTCCCGCATGGGAATTGCCTCTATTCGCCAGTATCGAGCAAAACAAGTTTTCAAGTTTCAACCAGAACCGGTTTGATCAACGTATCATCCATAAGTACCTGAAGTAAACTGTCTCTTTCTAGGGTAACTCACGATTAAGTGTATTAAACGTAATATGTTTTTCTGAAACAAAAATAGTAATTTACGTTATAAGTATAGAAAGTGGAAATTTTAAGTACGAGTGAGATGGTCTCGGAAGAGGCCGTTAGCCACTTTCATACGAGTTGCGTATAATATTTTTTCGTACACTAGCATACAAAACGGAATAGTATATTGTGTACCGAGAGCGAAAACGGGCGTTTGCGCGCCACGTATAAAGTTGAGGTTCCCAAGGCGAAACCGAGGAGTTCTCAACTCGATACAAGACGCAATCGCCCGTTTCGTCTCGAGGTACACATACTAGTTTCTTTCCCAGCGGAGCGAACGCGAATTTTTACGCAGCGGGCATTTTCGGTCCTTCCAAGAGGAACGAAAACGAGCGTTTTTGCTTCGCTGGGAAAGAATAGTATATTGTTTACCGAGCAAGAAAACGGTCGTTTGTGCGCCGAGTATGTAGTTGAGCACCGCGGCGAAGTCGAGGTGTTCTCAACTTCATACGAGGCGCAAACCACCGTTTTCTTCGAGGTGAACATACTATTTTCTTCAATAGCGAACATACTATTTTCTTCAATAGCGGTGCGAAAAAGCAAGGATGGGAAGTAGTCGATTGTCGGTTCGCTGCAGGTGATTATACGACCGACCAGAAAATATGCGGTTTCTGGAGTAACGTTTTGCCGGTCAAGATCGGAAAACGGGCATCAGGGACCGGCAAAAGGTTTTGCCGGTCCCTGATGCCTTCGTTACTATGGAGTCAAGTGATGGCGACACATGTTCTGGCGTTTTCTATCCGTGCGAATTATCGACCGGCAATCGACTGGTTTCCATCATCGTTTGCGGATGGAAACTCGCTGTTTTCGCTCCGCTGTTGAAGAATAATACATTTATCCTCCCATCTGAATTTGCCGTAAGATGTATTAATTAGAAAGGTACAATTTTGCGGTATTTGTAGGGCAAAGTAAAATTTTAATTAGAAAGTTACACTTTGCGGTATTTGTACTTTGTACATTGTCGTACAAATACCGCAAAGTGTTACTTTCTAATTAATAAATTGTACGGAAAAGCTGCTTTTTCAATGCTAGTGTACGAAAATAGTTATTTTTCGACTACCATTTTCTAAAGGAGGCTATTATTTGACGCTTTACATATGTCAAAAACACGTTGTTATTACATGCTATGCAATAATAATTATTTAGGCCACAAGTGTTAGGAGTGCAACTTTTTGCGCCTCGTTTAATAACCCTCACGTGTGAAAAATAAGCACGCAAACACGAGTTGTCTATAAGATTTTTTAAAATTTCATTAAATATTCAAATCCAAGCCTATTTTGTATAGAATTGTATTTGCCTTCATTTTAGTCAAGTGTGTTGTGGTCAGTTCTGGTAACTAAGGAAACTTCTATTGATAACTAAGAAAACATCCAATTAGAATCGTTCATTCCTAAATTAAAAGCAAAGTGTCACTTTTTTCACTGAGTAAAAAAGAGTGGCACTTCACACACCGAAATTCATTAAAACAAGCCTACTTTTATAAATAAAATTTTAAAAAATATCTTAACGTTCCTAATAACACTGAAACAATAAAAAGAAACAATTGTCAATGGGAATTACATCAATTTGCAAATAAAAAAGTATTCTAGACGGGATTCGATTTCTGCGCCTACAGAAGACATTTCAAAGGTAAATGAGGATCCTACGCGCTTCGCACTCGTCGATCCCACGCTGCTACGGAACTGTGCCTATTAACACCGCGTAGCGACTGTATTATAATGAACAGCTTATTCTTGCACATAAGTTTTTTTACAACAATTACCCTGCATCTGTTGGGTCAAATTTTTGTCAAATATAAAGCGTAATCTTTGTACAAAAGTTAAAGCAAAAATAGACAACATTTTATTTTTTAAAGGTGCTCACCCTGTATATTGCTATGATACATAAAGGGCAGTCTATGTTGATGATTAATTTAAATATAAAATTTGGTATATCAATATAATCAAATAAGAAAAATTTATAAAAGAATTGCCTGTTTAATTGAAAGTCATTAATAGAATTTAATTTTGATGCAAACTAAGATAATATGTATAGCACTTGATTATTCTTTAATGGTTTTAAAAGGTATAAGATAAATACATGCTCAGATTACATATGACAAATATAATTTCTATTGAAATAATAAGATGAGTAGGTAGAACTCAAATTATTTTAATTTGTAGAGGGCATAAATAATTGTAACATAGGAGCTAAGCAGATTTCGTTACCATTATTAGAAAATAAAAAAAACAATTTTTCGATTCCAATAAAAAATAGAAATTTACTCTAATTTTATTATGTAAGTTAGTCCAATACATTTCAAAAGGGGTTTTAATAAATTGACGTGGTGAATATAATGAGAAACATAAACCAGATATAATTTGTGAAGATGCAGTTATTGAAGAGTATTGGAAGGTTAGTTAGTGAGATACAAGCAAGTAAAAGAAGCAAGAAGATAATAAGATTTGGATAGAGTTATTTATTTTGATTGATACAAGTGATAAGAAGTAACATTGGTAGAAAGTTATACATTGCGGGATTTGTTGATGGAGTACTGAGAACGTGAGGATCTGGTGAAGGAGAGTAGCAAAGGGACAGCAGGACTCAGGCGATTCTGTTGGGTACTGACGACAGAGATTGCTAAAGTTGGAGCTAAGGAAGAAAAATATTAAAAAAAAATTATTTAGGATAGCAGACTTGCCGTGAAGCCGTTGGAACGAGGGAACATCTAGAAGGTTGCGGTGGCTTTTGCTGAGTTGGAACGGAGCCTTTCCTGGTAGCAGCCGAGGTTTTGACGGGTTGACAGCTATTTGTCAGTAAGCAGTGCATCACAGCAGGGCTAGCTAGAGGATCCGGGCTGTTGAGGTCAGGAGGAGTGCTGTTTTGGAAGTGACATTAAAGCAGGAAATGTGAGAGTTTTTCCATGTGGGTCTTAGTTTATTCTATTGAAGCTATATCAAATAAAAGACAATTAAATGAGTATAATTAATATAATTAGGTACTTACCTTATAATATTGAGTAAATTACATGCGAATAGAATGAATATTTGTCATATTTAATTGAGATTATTGGTGGAGTATTGTTTGACATGCAAGGTGACAGTAAATGTCAGTACACAATTTAAAGTCATTATTAAAATAAAATTTTAATTGACAAGCTAGGTACTAGATTATCGAGCCAACCCTAAAAATAATCTCAAGGCACTCTTGATTTTTATAAAAGTTTAAAAATAATTATGCTAGTCATATACAGTTCATTGCGTATGTTATATAACATACGTGGCGCCATAAATGTAAACGAGGAGCCGTAACATAAATTTATGGCGTCCCAACCGTGGGGCTTGAAAAAGTTAAAAATAAACCACGTTGATCGACTATATGTAAATGTACGGTCGCTCAAACGTGGGGCTAATTGTATGTTGATTGCATATTTAAAAATTGCAAGCAAGTAGGGCAAAGTAAAGTATTCAAAGGGCTAATTTGAGATTGCAATTGATAAACCAAGTTAGTAGTCAGTTTATTCATACTATTTGTAATTGTGATTTAAGAAAGAGGTTTGTGTAAAGCAATCAGAATTTAAAACGTGTCATATTGGATTTCTTTTGAAATTAATTCAAATGTAACAAGACCGAACAATCAATAATAAAGTGAATAAAGCTTCTGATAAAGATTAATTGTTGAACAAAATACAAGGATTTGCAAATTAATATAAGGTTTTTAATAAAAGTAAATACATTTTGCAAATTTAAACTAAAACATGGTAGACAAAATCATTACGAGGAAAATCAAGAAGATTGAAGAGGAAAAAGGTGAAGGACAAGAAGAAATGGAAGTAGTAGCGAGCGGTGCAGAGGTAGAAGTGGAAGAGGTACAACAAGAGGTAGGAATACAAGGAGATCAGGTAAGAATTCAGAAAGAAACAATGGGGTAACAAACCATTGATATGGATAAGTTCATGGTGATGTTGCAACAAATGATGCAAGAAAATTTACAAAATTTAGAGAGGAATGCAGAAGAAAGGGAAAACAGGTCAAAGAAAGATGCAGTAAAGTTGAAGAAGGATGCTGAGGAAAAAGAACACAAGTTAAAGAATGATGCTGAGAAAAGGGAACACAGGTTAAAGAAGGATGCAGAGGAAAGAGGAAGAAGATTACAAGAATCAATTCAGAAGGATGCTGAGGAAAGAGAAAGCAGATTACAGGCAGCTATCCAGAACACTGCAGAGAAATTGCAAGATCAAAAAGCCCATGCAGAAAAGATGGAAGAGTCAATGAAGGAGCTCAAAGAAGAATTTTATAAGGTGCAACTTGAGAATAAACAAGAACTGCTAGTACAAATAAATAATATTTGTTTGACACTAGAAAGTTACAAAGAAGAAGGAAAGAATGATGTAAGATGGGAAAGACAGGAAGAAAATCAAAAACTAGAGGGAAATTTAACACAAACCATGGAAGAGAAGTTAGAGAAGAACAAAGAAGATTTAGAAGGAAAACTAGAGGGGATGAAGTTAACTATACAAGATGATACGGAAATTTTAAATGGGAGTCAAAGAAGTAATTACATGGGGATACAAACAGACATGTTACCTATTTTTGAAGGAAGAATAGGAGAACAACCTATGATCTATATTGTGAAATTATATGATATTATGAAGTCGGTACATGATGATAATAAAAGGTTACAAATAATTAACATGACCTTAAGAAGTCATGCCGATGTCTGACATAGTATTATAAAAGTAAAATATAATAGTTATGAGGAATTTAGAAAGTTATTCATGAATCAGTATTGGAGTAACGCACATCAAGTTCGAGTTAAGACTCAGTTAACAACTGGTAGATATTTGGAAAGAGGTAGCACGCACGAAATGTATGTGATACATAAGTTCAACAGAGCACAGCACTTAACACGGAAATTGGCTGAAGAAGAAATAATCCAACATTTATCTCGACATTTTCGAAGGAGAAATTACAAGAGCTGTAGCAGTCCAAAATATCAAAACGATGAAAGACTTTTTAGAAACAATCAGGAACTATGATATGGCTATTAGTAATAATAGGGACAATAACAGAAAAGAAGGTCTAAATTTTCAAAATTACAGCAAAAGAAAGTTTGATGATTTACAACAAAATAAATTTAATTTTGGCAGAAATAATTATGATAATGTTAGAACAGGGGAAAGAAATTTTAAATACAAATATAATAGAAATTTGGATAGATGGAGGAACAATCAATACAATGAAAATAACATGAATAGGAACCAAAATAACTATAGTAGGCAATATAATGAGAGGTACTATGATAACAATGATAGGAAAAGATACCATGCTATGATTGATGACAAGAACACTAATGATAAGTTAAAGCAGGAAGAAAACAAGAATAGATATGCTCAAAGACAGTATATTAATATCATATATAAAAATAAATATGACAGAGAAAGATCGATGCAAGAAAATCAGATAGAAGAAACTGAGGTTTATGAAGAGTCCTCAGAAGATAAAAAAACTTAAATTTTAGTTAATTTAATAAAGAACCTCACGTATTTTAACATTAACTATGAAAATGATGGAAAATTTTTACTTGAAGAATAAGAGGAAGAAAATCAAATTTCGACATTACCATTTATAAAAGTTAATTTAAACAATAATGAATATTTAGCATTAATAGATAGTGGTGCGATGGCCTCATTAATAAAGCCAGAGATAATTTTACAGAATTTAGATGTATTATACAAGAACATAGTTAAAGTAAATAAAATAGAGTTGTTATCTGCAACCAAAAGGAAAATATCAACGACTAATCGAATGTTGAATATTAAAATAAGTATTAATCAATGGGAAGGTGTTGTTAGATTGTTTATAGTTAAAGGCCTAAGCGTGGATATGGTGTTAGGAATCGATATAATTCAATAATTGGGAAATAATATTAATGGAGCACAAAGATGCATTGATTTAAAGGGGTTAATTAAATCTTGGAACAGTACCAGAAGTGGCTGCCAAGAAAATAAGTGTTGCCAATTAAAGAGAATTGGAGACGCATTGAACTCTAATGAAAGTAGAATAATAATTAATAATAATGTAATAGAGAATACAGAGAATAATTATAATAATAATGGGGTATTGTTGAATGAGTTGATAATAGGTGAGAAGAATATACAATTTAAGGGCCAAATATTAGAAATAATTAACAGAAATAAAGAGAACAGAAATATATTCACAGGTTGCAGGTTGATGAATCAAAGAGTTTTAATAGCAAATCGTATCCTTTTCCTTTTTCGTTGAGAGGACAATTTAAAAATGAAATACAAAGAATGGTAAAAGATGGAGTAATAGAATCTTCAAAAAGTAATTTTATTAATCCGTTAGTAGTTATAAAGAAACGTGATGGTTTACTTCGTTTATGTTTAGATGTAAGCAGAATTAATCAAGTAACAAAGCCACAATATGAATCTCCACAAACGATTGATGGATTGTTAAGTAGAATATGAGATAAAAAAATACTGACCAAATTAAATTTAAAGAATTCGTTTTGCTTTATTCCATTACATGAAGAGTCGAGGAAGTATACAGGTTTCAGTATTTATGGGGAGATTTTTCAATTTAAAGTGGTACCATTTGGTCTTTCAACATCGTGTGCAGCACTTGTTAGAGCAATGCAAAAAATTTTAAATCAATTTGAAAACTTTTGTGTGCATTATATTGATATCTTATTGTTTTCTGAAAACGAACAACAACATTTAAAGCATTTAGAAATTGTAATAGAAATATTAAATAAAAACGGATTAAAATTGAATCTTCCAAAATGTGAATTTTTTCAAGAAAATGTAACATACCTATGATACGAAATAAGTAAGAATAGAGGGACTATAAATGAGAAACGTCTTGAGGAAATTAAAAATTACCTCGTCCAAAGAATCTAAATAAGTTAAGAGGGTTACTAGTTGTTTTCAATTATTATAAAGGATTTATAAATAACTACTCAGAGTTGACGTTACCGTTGGTACAGTTATTAAGAAAGTATGTAAAATGGATATGGAACGAAGAACAAGAAAAAGCATTAAATACAATCAAACGGAGGTTTCATGAAGGATTATTATTAAAATATCCAAAATTTAAAGAAAAGTTTGTACTTCTTACGGACGCTTCCGATCAAGCAATTGCAGCTGAGGGAGCAAGAAGGGACAGAGGTACCAATATGTTTTATTTCAAGAATATTAAAAGGGTTTGAAATTAGATACACAGTAGCCGAAAAAGAAATGTTAGCAATAATATTTGCAAGTAACAAACTTAAATTTTATTAACTGGAAACAAATTCGACATTGAAACGGATAATTCAGCAATTTAGTTTCTAAAAAACAAAACTTTTTATAATGATAGGTTACACAGATAGGCACTGTACTTACAACAATATGAATTTGAGATTTAACATAGGCCAGGAAGATTAAACGTAGTTGCAGATTTTTTAAGTAGAAAAGATTTACCAAACTATGAAAAACCAAAACAAATCTTAATTGGAATTGAGAAAATTTATGAGGAAGAAAAGTTGTCAAGACAAGAAATTTTAAATAAGCAGGCGTTGGAAGAAATTCAAGAATTAAGAAATTTAGTATTACAGAGTCAAGATAATAATTATGAAGGGTATCAAATTAAAGAAAACTGATTGGCAAAGGTGATGGAAAATAAAGAATTGATGGTTTTAAGTAGGGAAGACATGTTGGAAATTGTTGAGTTGGAACGAAGCCTTTCCTGGTAGCAGCCGAGGTTTGACGGGTTGACAGCTATTTGTCAGTAAACAGTGCATCACAGCAGGACTAGCTAGGGGATCCGGGCTGTTGACGTCAGGAGGAGTGTTGTTTTGGACTTGACATTAAAGCAGGAAAAGTGAGAGTTTTTACAGGTGGGAATTAGTTTATTCTATTGAAGCTATATCAATTAAAAGACAATTAAATGAGTATAATTAATATAATTAGGTACTTACCTTATAATATTGACTCAATTACATGTTAATAGAATGAATACTTGTCATATTTAATTGAGATTATTGATGGAGTATTGTTTGACATGCAAGGTGACAGTAAATGTCAGTACACAATTTAAAGTCAAGACAAGCTACTAGATTATCGAACCAACCCTAAAAAGAGTCTCAAGGCACTATTGATTTTTATAAAAGTTTAAAAATAATTATAATATTCATATACAGTAATTGCGTATGTTATATAACATACGTGGCGCCGTAAATGTAAACGAGGAGCCTGAATAATATATTTGACCGAAATTTTCTCGGTTTCATGCCAAGTAGACATATAATCCGCATGCAAAATATCGTCTTCCTCCAACAAATAGTTTTTGAGCTATACTGCCTACAGACAGATAGACAGACGGAATTGAGAAAACCTGTTTTTCGTCAACCAGTGACCCTGAAACGTGAATATCTGAAGAAATCTTGTAAGGTGATTTTTTCGCGGTGACTACTTAATCTTTTAGACGAGGGAAGTAAAAACTAGTTTTTACTTTACTTAATCTAACGATCTATTAATTAGACGTCGAAATTATATACCAATTAAAATAGTATATTATTATACTAGTTTAATAAGAGGGTTTATAGTATCACGAGTGGGTTTGGGGCATGACGAGCACAGCAAGAAGTGCTCCAATAGAACAAGTGCTCCAATTGCTATTATTAAACGAGTATACTATACTATTTTATCTATTTTGCATAGAAATAATCAAAATCGTTGAATTTTGACATTTCATAAATGTGACAATCTGTCAGTTTACAAAGTAGGCTGTTTCAACGTTTTTCATATGAAAATAACAATGCAAAAACAGTGCTGTAATGGACTCCATTGTAGCACTGTTTTCGGTGTTATAATAAACATAATGTGACATCTAAGTAGATAGAGAAGTGCTATTAAGTATAGCATGCACGCTTCTATCTTGTTACTTTTATGGAGTAGGCACTTTGCAGCTGAGTAGAGCAAAAGGCAACAAGCAACAAGGTATTTAATATGGCGACGCTGTTTGTATGGGTTGTGTGTTGTAATATAGATTAATATTAGGCATTTGCGAAAATTACACCGTGTGATATCAACCATTTAGCAATCGTCAGTCAGATGATGTATGGATACAGAAATGTGAGTAAATCATTTCAGAACTTAGGTACCTGGTGTATATGTGTAACATAACTCGACATGAGCTAAACTGGGCGTTGATTATCGGATTTTGTGCAAACTTATTAATAGGGTGCACTACATACATATTGTGGATTCAGTACAATTCTCAAATCCTCTACCTCTAAATGCTAAGTGCTTGAATTTTTGAACTTGTTTGGTATACAGCCTGTTTTAAACGAAGTGTGCACTATTGCTAACTTCTTTATTATTGGACGTACGATATCGGTTAAATTAGCAAACTAGTAGCATTTTTTCTGTTGATTAGAATGGCGAAAACAGAAAAACAATTGAACATCGCCTTCTCGAGAAATTTGGAAAAGTTTACTTTTGTTAAATGGAACACCCTGTATATTTTTATATAAAACGATTGAAAATCGCGATCTAAACATAAAAGTTCATATAAGGTGCGGGCCTAAAACTAACAATAACCGAGTTATTACAACTTCTTACTTTTAGACGAGGTGGCTGTGTGTTTGAACATTTGTTATAAAATAATTTCTTTAGTAATAGGTTTTTTCTTTTAGTAAGTTGTTTTTTAATTGTCTAATAAATGATGTTATTTAGATTTATTTACAATGTTTATTTAAACATAAATTTTATTTTATGGATACACAGCCACCTCGTCTAAAAGTAAATAATTGGAATAACTCGGTCATTTTCAGTTTTAGGCCTGCACCTTATATGAACTTTTATGTTTAGATCACGAATTTCAATCATTTTATATAAAAATATACAGGGTGTTCCATTTAACAAAAGTAAACTTTTCCAAATTTCTTGAGAAGGCGATGTTCAATTGTTTTTCTGTTTTCACCATTCTAATCAACAGAAAAAATGCCACTAGTTTGCTAATTTAACCGATATTGTACGTCCAATAATAAAGAAGTTAGCAATAGTGCACACTTTGTTTAAAACAGGCTGTATACTATATAGTTTGTATGTGCTGCTATAATAATATTTGTAAATGTTTATACTTTATTAAGCAACTAAAAAACATTATTTTGTAAAATGAATATTCTTCTCTTTCAGATCAAGGGTAAAACTTCAAAAATGTAGCATCTGGCTCAATAGCAACATGTCTACTCTAATTATGCAGATTTACTCATTTACTTCACAGGCTTGAGGTGCGTATACATAATTTTCGTTTGAATATGGAAATAGTATACTATTTTATAAACAGCTAATGAGTCACTTTTTGCGATGTATCTGTAGACGTTTCTTGGACGAAGGAAGCGAGTTCGAGAACTACAGATTAGTCGTGAAAAGTGCTTTAGCTCAGTATGCTATTTTTTCTCCAAACCGGGAAATATCTACCTTCAAATAAACATTATAATCATTTTGAGTTGTACAGAATGCATTGGAGAGTTGTTGGTATAGATTTCACACAAAACCAACAAAACTAACTGTATTTTCTCTTACTAGTCAGGTAAAAAATATTTTCTTTGATTTGGCAGAAAAATAACAATTTAGTCCTGTCAGTTTAGGGCAAATAATAATAATAATTTTAAAAATTGTAGTAGGAGATTAATTAAAGTCAAGTTTTTGTTAAATTTGCATGATTAATATTATACTAAATAAAAATCATTAAGTCGTAAATAGTTTAATATTAAAAAAACGTTTCGCACAATTAAATTGGCTTCATCAGTTTACGAATTATAAATGCATTATTGAAGGGATAAATTGAAAAATTTTACAAATGGTTTATTACATTACTAGAGAATAAATATCTTAATCATTACGACTTTTTTATTTTTATTGAAGTATGGATAATTAGTTACTTGAAAATTTACATTTTGAATGTAAGAAATTGTTAAATATACACACAATTAATATTTTACTAGCTTTCATCTTTGGAAAATGCAAGCTGTCTGAGTTTATTAGATAAATAATCTTAAATATCTTAGCATCTTAACATAGTAGTTTTTATAGAAGTTTGTTTACCACAATTAGAAATAATTTGCGTCACTTTATTTTGCTGAATTTGCAGTAGGTCCATTTCTTCCTGTGCACAAGATATTAGCAATGACTACAATAATTGCCCACTCTGACAAAGTGAACCCTATTTTTTACCCAATTTCTTACAAATGTAAATCCACCTGCTCAAAAAAATTTAAATGTGGGTCCAAAATAACTCCTAAATATTTTATTTCTGAGACATACTCTAGCATCACTATAATGATTTTCTAAAGCAAAATTTTTTAAATATTGCGGTATGAAACATGCGTTTAAAGAAAAACCACATATACAGGGTAATTCACGAGGAATAATGAGCCTGACCAAATTCTCGATACAACCAACATTACAATTCATAGGACAGGTAGATTTCAAAGATTGTTTGTAATAAATCTGATCCACATTGTATGTTTTAAGTGTCGCAAAGTAAGTTGCGAAAACGTAATGTTGGTTGCATCGAGACTTTAGTCAGGCTCATTATTCCTCGTGAATCACCCAGTATATGTGATTGGAACAAAAGTTCATTTCTTCCGTTGTGTGTTTAATGCCCTCTGCTAACGCGTCGGGCATTAAATTCACAGGCGGGGGGAAATGAATACCTTTGCTCCCTAGATAGAGAAATAGCTATTAAATAGGTACAATGACTATGAGTGCAGATTTAATATCTGCTTGGAATTCGTTTTGCCCTACTTTATGTTTTTATTGTTTTTTATTTATATAGTTAAGTAAATTCATTATTTTTCTGATATTTGTGGAGATAATAACATTTGGAATGAGATCAAACCTGATGCTTAACATGCCCAAATGCTTACAAATACTACTGTCAGTCAATTTAGTACTTATTTAGGTGCTAGATAAAACTTCATTGTCCTTATGCCAAAGAAACGTATGTGCAGAGTTGATATTTTGGGGAAATGATATTTAAGTAAAGTCCAATTTTTAATGACTTTCTTGCAAAAAAATTAGATTGAAATTTGAGCTAGGTATTTAAAATTCCAAAATAATTCGTATTTTTGCTATACGATTAAATATCGAGTAACAACTTGAAAAATACAGTAAGGTAAAAACAACCGAAAATACATATAGGTATGTGCCTTTGGCATGAGGGTGACTCAAGCGCTCCCTGCATGAGGTATTGGCTCTTCTGAGAAGTGCTCCACGACTCAAAAAGTTGAGAATCACTGGTCTATTATATTTATGGTATTACGTGGTTCTGCACTTATCTGTTTCCTAAACACTTTCATTTTCTAATTTTGTTAAATAAAATACAAACAAATCAAACTAGCAGTTGGTATAAAACAAAACAAATATGTATAAGAAGTAATAATCATATTCTAGTTATAAGATAGTGAGTCAGATCTAAGCAGAGCTTGTGTACCCAATCACTTATTTGATTAATCTTTAATTGTATACTCTTAACATGTTCTTTTACTTTTATTTTTATATCTTTACATCAGTTGTTTGAGTTTATCGTCTGTGTCATTTTTCTCTTCTCTTAGTTTTGCCTTTGTATCAGATTTTTTTGTGTATCAAATAGAACACCTTATATATTATTGGATTGTTGGATTCTACCTAATTTTCTGAATCTAATAATACCACATAAGTAACATTTCAAGTGTCGAACTTTTTAAAATTTTATTTTAATTTTTTAATTAGGTGCGCTATGACTTTCAAATTAATCCAATCCACCGATGTATGTAATGCATAAAAATCGAAATCACATCCAAAACAGAAAACTAAGTTATTTATGACTAAACAAAGTTTTTCAAAATGGTTTTTGGGACGAAAGTCAATTTCATTCAAATGGAACTATATTAATACTATCGGGAGTATAGAAAAGTGAACGACTTTAATAATTTTCGAAAACAAACTTTGTATACCATTTTTCAACTTGGAATGTTAGATGTTTCGATCAAACTCATTTATTAGTACCTGTGCTTGGCGTACACTAGATTTTACTTACATCCTTATAAAGTCAGTATCGCAATATTAAAATATGGCATAAAATGTGTACAGGAGTCGTTCACTTTTCTATGCTCCCTATGGTACCAAGGTACAATTCAATTGGATGATTCTGCGCTCCGCCATCTGCGGGACAGAACGTGTGGCGTACCTTTTTAGTTCTACAAACAAATAGTAAATATAAGAAGCAAGATGTTAATTGGTTTGTTAATAATTGCATTGCCTGCCGTCTGTAATTTCCTAATGTTCTCTCCTGCTGCCATTGGAAACCAACAAGGAGTCTCATATCTATTTTAGCTAACAGAAAATCCTCTAACAATCAATATAAAATGTCACTTACGGAGTAAGGTGTTAACAGATTAAGAGGAATCTTAAGGTTAGTGATTTATTATTTTAAGAGCTACCAGGACAAAACCACTTTGTTTATGTAAATGAGTCCCTAACAAAGCAAAACAGATACATGTTTTCTAAAGCACGTGAATACAAACATCAAAATAACATAAAGTATTTATGGTGTCATAATGGCAAAGTTTTAATGAGAGCTACAGATGAGAGCGATTTTAATGATGTTCACGTGATATCAAAACCAAAACGCATGTATTTTTAAATAATGCTCTAGTGGAAAACTTAAATTTATCATTCTCACTGAAACTTGGCTTAATTCAGGTATCTATGACAGTGAAATACTTGATACCAGATATACTGTATTTCGTAGAGACAGAAACTTACAACAAACTGGTAAATGTGATAGAGGTGGAGTCTTGGTTGCTATTAAAAACAAATATGAGAATGAAGATTTATGGGTTAAAGTGGGTTCTGAAATTTTCTACATCTGTGCTGTTTATGTTCCTCCATTGGCTCCATTTGCAAATCATAGATTGTTGTATAATTTTATTGAAACGTATTTAGATATTTTCAAACATAAGCTTTTGTTATTTGGAGATTGCAATTTACCTCAGATCTACTCTGAATTCAAAACAGTCTTTTGGTGCGGTCGAAAATGAATTTTTGAATTGTATACATTTTTTAAACTTGACGCACTATAACACAATTTTTAATGCAATTGGTAGAATTTTGGATCTGGTATTGTAGAAGAGACAATCTCAGCATTATATTTTTATGAAACTGTGTTACCACAAAAGTGCTTCATCTAATGCACACGGTTTCATAAAAGTAGCCCGATATTTTTTTAATTTTGCATGGGGCCATAATTTTACATTTTCAATAACTTTCCTTCGTGACATTTTAACGTATTTAGTATTTAGTTTTAGTATTAAACGTTTGACTCAGAATTCATCAAAGAATTGTCTCTACCTGACGATTATGCACCATTTTTAATACACCCTGTATTTGAACAATACCGTAGAAATAACCAACGCTTTTGCTAACAACTTTCACTCCATATATTCTCAAAAGGAGGGAGTTGCAAATTTTGCTCAAATGTCGATTCATGGTGGTTTTACCATAGACCCTATAGAAGAGACAATCTCAGCATTATGCTCCATGAAACCTAAAAAAAATCTGTTGGATTCGATCAGATTCCTATTTACATCTACAAAGCGTCTTTGGAGTTTTTAGCTACCCCTATGACTACTCGATTCAACATTGCTCTTCAAACTTGAACTTATCCCGATCAATGGAAAATTGCTAAACACCCAACACAGTTTCATGCCAAATTGTTCAACAGTTACCAATTTATACCCATTTACAGATGAAATATCTAAATGTCGTATACACAGATTTTGCCAAAACCTTTAATAAGGTCGATCACTCCATCTTAATAAAGAAATTACTAGATTTTGGATTTTCAAATAAATTATCTTTACTTCTAGTCCTACCTTAAAAATAGATGGCAGTATGTAGTTTACAAAAATAAGGTCACTAGATCAAGACACTAAAGTGTAAGGTACCGCCATTAGTGATTTTTTATATCTATCCTTAACGCACAATTTTCTCCAACTGGGGATATAAACACAATCTAACAATAATTTGACTTTACAGCAGTGCCATTACACCAAAAAGAAAATCCCCAAAAACTAGTGTCTTCTCTATTGCACTTGAAAAATTTGTATTTGTTATCATAATCTCACAATTCTCATACGCGAGGAATGGAAAGACGGTCCCTTACACTTAGTGTATTAATCTAGTGACCTTATACAAAAACTGTATAAAAAGAGTATGAAGCACCATCGGGAGTTCCCCAAGGTGCCAATTTGGGGCCATTGTTATTTCGTTTATTTATATATTATTATCAAAGACTTGCCAGCTGTCATCGATCACTCTGAACATGCTTTCTTTGCTAATGACTTAGAGCTTTGGAAGGTTGTGCACTCGCTAGGCGACTGTACCGCAAGTGACATGAATACAATTTATAATTGAAGTGAAAAAGTAATTGCACTAGGGATGTCATGCCTGGTCTAAAATCAAACCCGTACCTGAAAACAGTACTCGGGTACTCTCGGGTACCCGAAATATATAATAAAATTGTTAGCGTATATCTGAATATCTGAGATAGCTACAATTTTTTTCTTTTACGCCGCGAGTTTTAAAGTGAAATAGCACCTAATCACCAATTCAAACTGCAAGTCGTCTATTATTCGTAAATATTTTCAAAGTTCCAAGTGCTAACAAATTCAAGTACGTGACTTTTTATCTGAAATTGGTAGCAGCATCAACATCACACACAGGATGTTTATGTTACGCATACTGGCACGATTTAATGGTACTGTTGACAGGTTGAATATTTCCGTGAAGTGGATGTATTGCCTTATATGAAACAAGAAACAACATTATGTGGTATGGGATGGGGCGATTCTTGTTTTTACTGCATTGTTATGTTTTTCTAGAGCTTATTCCTACTGTTTTTAATATTTTATCATCTTCTCTGAAAAAAGCTGACTCTGAGAATTACAAATTTACTAGTCGGGAACCCGGGTCCTGAAAATATACCCGGGTTAACTATACCCGGGTCGGCCTGGGTACTCGGGTACCCGCCGACATCCCTAATTTGCACTTTAATGTTAATAAATGCCACACTTTTACGGTTACTAGAAAGAAAAATTTATCTGATATCCATATAGTATAGACCAAAATTTATTAAGCGGCAAAGATGAGATAGTTGGGGCTATGACACAACGCCCACTGGTCACAAACCCCAACTCAGAATTTGGCCATAACGCCCAATTTTGATTTTGGTCACAACGCCCACTGACGCCTGTTATAGGAGAGAGCTATCGACACCACTTAAACCACCGTTTTGGTCATGTACTTTGGTAACTAACGATATCATTGTGTCAAAGTGTGAAGTTTCAAGTTTTTTGGATATATTAAGTTCAAATTTTAATTAGGAAAAATCTCAATAATTGTATGAGTTGGAAAATGTTATTTTTGTATTAAGGGCGTGAAATTAATGATTTTAGAACTTGAGAATGTTACTACTTTTGATGAGGCGATAGCCGGGTCTAAAAGATATTGAGGAATTCGTGAAAACACAGTTTACCTCTTTCAACCCCCTTAGGGGTAAATTTTTCAAAATTAACCCCGAACACATTTACACCTTTAGGGGTTGATTAGGACAAAATCCTAAAATACGTTTCTAAACATTTGCATTGAAAATCTTTGCAAGTAAACACCGGGTGTAAGAGACATTAAGGAATTTGTGAAAATCCATTTTACTCCTTTTCACCCGCTTAGTGGTTGAATTTCATAAAATTCCTTTTTAGCACTACCTTACGTAGCAATTTGAACCTTCCACCTAAATTTAAAGTTCCTAACGCATACAAAGTCCATAAACTGTATTCTATCACATTTGATTACCTATGTTCACATTTTCCGCCACCAATCTGTATACAGATGACAAGCAATTTAACCAATTCTGTCATTTCAACCCAACGTGCCTTCCGCGAGAGAACATTAGAGGCATTGAAATTCCGGCAATTTCGATGTTTTCATACGGAATCTCGATAACTATAGGAGATATGGAAAATGGACCCCCATCCTCGATCTTTTTTCGAAAAAAACTTAATGGTGGAGACCAAAATGGGCAACCGTCTTTTGTTTTCGAGTTATAAACAAAAATTTAATTTTTCGATTCTTTGTTTTGTGGCCATATCTCGCTTATTTATAAAAATAGATATAAGTAATTTGACGTTCTTCTGGCACTTTTTCGATACGAATGCAGTGGGTAGTCAGTTATTCAAAAAAGTTTTGAAATTGGAGTTATACCATAAAATTGTATTTTTGTATATGAAACCCATAGTTGTATGTGGTATCATGAGTAAGAGGATTTTTTCCCATTCCAGTGATATATATCATAATATACAGATTGGTGGCGGAAAATGTGAACATAAGTAATCAAATGTGCTAGAATACAGTTTATGGGTTTTGTATGCGTTAGGCATAAACAGACCCATATGCGATTAACATCTAGTATCCGCAGAATCAAAAGGTTTTGTTTTTAGAAAACACTGAATTCTAGGTTACTAGATTTTAAATCATATATGTCTACTTCTGTCTAACGCATACAAAACCCATAAACTGTATTCTAGCTCAATGGACTGCCTATGTTCACATTATCCACCATCAATCTGTATAATATAACATATACTGTCCCTCATAAATTTGTAACACATGGATTTTTTTATCATCCATTTATCAAAAAGTTTTATTCCTTATACAAGTTTCTACATCTTCTCAAACTAAAAATGCAATTGCCAAAATGTAAATATATTCTTTCGTATACGGGGGAGGTTCAAAAATATGAAAATGGTTCAAGAATAAAGTACCCTTATTTTTCAAAATAGACAGAAATGTTATTTGAAGAAGTTACTTAGAATTAAAAGTAGGTGTCAAATATGAAGTCACAGTTACTTACTCCGAAAACAATTTTTTTGTGGATTCTCCTATTTTTTCTTACCACCTTGTGTATTACCAAATGAAATACTTCAAAGTTAACTTATCAACGGATACGATAAACGTGTACTGTCAAACCTGAGTTTCCCCTCACTTAGCAACCAGGGTATTACGTGATTCGAAATTAGTGCTAACAAATTTCATTTTTGTGTCAAATTTTTAAATAATTTAATAACAAACGTACCAAATAACAATTTAAAATAAACTATAATTTTTAATAGATATGTTATAACAAATACTTCCAATTAACACTTTTGTGTATTTTGAAAAATAAAGGTAGATACTTTATTCTTCAATCATTTTCATATTTTCGAACCTCCCCCGTATATGAAGTAGGATATTTAAATTTTTGTAAATGCATTTTTAATTGAGAAGCTGCAGAGATTTTAATGTACAATAAACTGTTCTGATAAATGGATGTATGAAGGACACTAGAATATTATAAGCAAAAATCAAACATGATTAATTCTGTCAATCAAACGGTGGTATTGTAACAACGCAAAACTTTGTTTAATCACGTATATTCTAAATGGCACAAGCCTTGAACTAGAAAACAAAGAAATATTAAAAATTGTGAATTGTTGCTATAAAGTTGTGAAAATGAATAAATCGATCCCATGTGACATGTCAGCATGTCACTGAAATGGGAAAAAAATTCTCTTTCTCATAATGCCACAGCTAACTATGAGATCCATATAAAAAATACAACTTTATGTTATAATCCAAATTTAGAAACTTTTTTGGACAACGCAGTACGCCACTGAATTATTATCACAAATAATAATATTAGTACCTACTACTTACGGGTACTTAAAAATTTTCCTACCTATTACCTCACCTTAAAAGGTTGATTTATTATTATTCATTTTAGATACACATTTCTCTTACTTTCTGTGCCGCCTGGGCGATATGACCAAAATCAAAGTTGGGCGTTGTGACCAGAATCAAAATTGGGCGTTGTGACCAAGTTGGGCATTGTGACCAAGTTGGGCGTTGTGAACAAGTTGGGCGTTGTGACCAAATTGTGACCAGAATCGAAGTTGGGCGTTATGACCAAACTCTGAGTTGGGGTTTGTGACCAGTGGGCGTTGTGTCCAGGCCCCAGATAGTAGATCTGGGTGTCACATTCGACAGCTCCATTACATTTTCAAGTCATATTAATAAGTCAGTATATCATTCCTTAAAAATGTTAGGATTTATAATACGCAACACTTAATTTTATAAATCGTCAAACTATAATAAAACTTTATAATGCTTACGTTCGAACCAGATTGGAATTTTCTGCAGTTATTTGATCACCTGTGTATAATATATATATATATATATATATAAGATGCAAATTGAGTGAGTTCAGAAGCGTTTCATCAGATTTCTGCAATGCAAAGTAACGGGTGTTTAGCCATCGTTAACGCCCTCCTATTTAGAACTGTCAGACATATTTAAACTTTAAACTCGGGAAAGACGCCAATGTATTTCTTGATTAGTATTTTTGAATCGTATAATTCATTATAAAATTAATTGTTATTCCACTATTTTGATGCAGCTAAACTTCTTTTTACCAAAACTAACTTCACATTATCTTGCTTTTTTCTACTTAAATAAACCCAGAACTAATATCTTGTGTTGATGCAAATTATTCAATTAATTGGTCTGCTCGGTCCCCCGATCTTTCACCAAATGATTTTTTTCTTTGGCTATATTTGAAATCAAAATTTACTCTTAGATGAATATTTCAAAATCTAGAAGAGCTGAAAAATTGTATTTGAGCGAAGAGTGGTCAAATAACAGTATCAATTAGCAAATATTAGACAAGAATTTTACAACAGGTTGGGCTATTGTTCAGCAGTGAGTGGTGGGTTATTTGAAGATTTAATTTGATTTTCCATTATTTTTTTTCTAATACTTTTCTTTGTAAAGAAGCCGCGTGGCGCTGTTGGGTAAGCTCCAGATTTGCATTAAGCAAGTCCTCGGTTCGAATCCCGCAGGGGTCGGAATTTTTCCGCCTTGGCGATTGGAATCGGGCTCGGTGAGACCATTCACACCAAATTAACTGTGCTCTACTCAGAACCACAGACCTAAGAGATAGAGTAACAAGGTCAACACATCACCAATACACATACCTCATACAATGGTTGCTGCGCAAGCACCAAAGGCGCGATTCAACTGTGTATGCCGAATACGGGGCAAGTTGATCATTCTACCGCCAGATGCCTGCGCATAACGCACCAGCCTCGACACCGCAAGGTAAATGAGGTTACAGATAATACATACTTTTCTTTGTTTTAAAATAAATAAAATTATTTCATATTATGTGTCTTATGGTTTTATAATAATCTAAAAATGCAAAAGTCAACTGCAATGACAGACAAATGTAAGTGCATTAGTTTGTTTAGATAATTCCATGGCACCACTGATTTTTATAAAAGTGTTAGTTTAATTGTTTTGCATTCTTTCGGTTTCGGTAAATGGAAATATGTTAGCAAAATCAGTAGTATGTATGTATGTATATACACTTGAGCTCCAAAATAATTAGAGAAGCAAATCATTCAACATAAAGAATTTACTATGCAAATTTCTATGCTACGTAGCATAAGTCAACACCCGGTATATAACTATGTTTCCATTAGGGCACAAGTTACCTACAGCGTTTTAAATCAAAACACATCAATTTTCCAAGCAAAAGTACAATGTGAAAGAAACATTTTGCAAATTAGTAAGACCAATTGGTGAATAACAATGTAACTAGCAGAGAACTCAATGTGAAAAGGGTTCTAAGAATAAATTAAACGTTTGTAGTCAAAAGTAAATGCACCAATTTCAAGTTTCACTCCCTAGTCTAAAAGGTTAAAATATCATAAATTATTTTGTAACATACAGCAGTAAGCTGTAGTATTAAATCAATCCTAAATAACAACGAGCATTCTAATTAGAGAAATTTATACGCGTTCAAAAGGGCACAGTAATACAGTGTGTGACAGTGCCTGAATTTTCGAAGTGCGAACATATGTGACCAGCACATTGGCGGAGCCACTTGCAGGTCATGCAGCACATATCCCAAGCACTGGTGGAGTCAAGACACCTGGAGGAACCACGTTACACGTTTCTGAGGCAGTAATATGATTCGACACATTTGCACCAAAGCTAGAGTGGAGACAACAATGTCCAAAGGCACTGGAACTCATCAACAGGAGGCCAGATTTGGTTACGAGTATAGCTGACCTCCCCTGAAGAGACAGTAACCATGTGAAAGCTAGAAATTGTAAAACGAGGTCATATTTACCCGAGTGACCATATACCACGACGACGGGGTGGAGCCTGGAGTTTGTAGCCTTGGCAGCGGCCCAGCGGTTCTGCAGTTTAATTGCTCGACAACTCTTCAACGGTTTCGATGCAGAATTGCGTCAATCACGTATCCCAGCTGCAGAATTACTTTTGATTACCCATTTGTTGTATAATGTGAAAAAAATGTGTACGTGATATGAAGCATCCACATAAAAAGCTGTTACTAAAGTGTTTGTTTTTTATTTACGCAAGTGAAATGCGATATTCAACGGGTGCTCACCTTGAAATTAAATTATATAAAGCCATCTTAATGAGTCCAGAGCACGTGTACAGCACAGATCACCTCCAACAAGGGTACCAGCACGGCATCAACCTGGTGCATTTTGTTAGTGGCAGCCATATTTCTGGAAACCGAAGGAACCTCATCTTTGCTTCGACGTGCTACGTCCAGTGATACCATGAAAAAGTTTAGGGCCGGACAGTAGGAATTTTGCCTTATTTCTCTGCCATTTGCATGTTACCAAGCCCGTGAAATTGTTAAATGCTCGTTGCCACACATGTAAAAGACGATTTAAGACCAAAATTCGCCAGAGTAAGAGAAGTCATTCTTCTTTGATCTTACAACCCCTAGGAACTCACGAAGTGAATAGACAAAAAATTATACTTTTACATGTTTTTGGGTTGCAAAATGCTTGATCCGGTATGATGACGTCGTTGCTAAAGAACTAACAATAACATTACATAAACGCACTCGTCGCTAAGGCGACAAGAAATAAAAATACGGAATAACTTTTCGGCTTAGGCCGAAATAGTAATTTTCATAACAATTTCAAGAAGTTCTGATATGTGAATCTCATGTATGCAGGAAACACTTTCCTGAGCAAGTTATAAACAACATTTTTCAGACAAGCATCTCTTTTTACAAAAATAAAATGTTTAAACTAATTTTGTATTTTGACATTTAATTTGGAAAATTATTTGACAGCAGTAAAATATTCGTAGGTATACAGATTTAGTATAAAAGAATGAGTCGTTACTATGACAGTTAAATAGAAGCAGAAAATGGAATCACTTTCTGCAGTAGCATGGGAAATAGCCATTTCCCGCACAACCAAAGTAAATTGTAATGGCTGTTCCACTAGTACCGAATTGCAGGAAATATTGTACTAGTACTCAAGTATTTCGAACAGATTAAAATATTTATTGAAGGTGTTTACAAAAATACTATTTGTAGTCAAAGTTAGGTAGACTATTTTTGGGATGGTATCACTCCTGTTGATTGCGTCTGCAATAGGACTCGTTGCTCGGCAACTCTCCTATTTGTACCCAAGCGCAATAGACCTTTGTGATACCTGCTACCCTAAAAACAATCGACATACCTTTGAGTACTTATCTATATATATAAAACTGAAAGTCCTGACTCACTCACTCACTCACTCATCAACGCCCAGCCCAAACCCTTGGACCTAGAAAGCTGAAATTTTGCACAGAGGTTCTCTTTATGATGTATACAAGGAATAAGGAAGGATATTTCGAAATTCAACCCCCAAAGGGGTAAAATGGGGGTTCCAATTTTGTATAGAGAAATAATATCAAATAGACATTTCGACTTGAAACTTCGTAGGAGTACTTTTAAAAACAAATAAGCAAACACCTATTTTATGATTTTTCGAAAATCAACCCCTTAGGGGGTGAAATGGGGTAAATAAGCCTAAAGTACGATATGGGTGTTGTTATTGATGTTTTTTGGGACGTTGATTTCGAAAATGGCATTTATTTTTAAGTCCAAGACGGTGGACATGACATAAGGGAAGGGACGGGACGGGACTGGACTGGACGGGACTGGATTGGAAGAGACGGGACTGTGCGGAACGGGACGGGACTGGACGGGAAGGGACGGGGCGGGACGAAACAGGACGGGACGGAAAGGGAAGGGAAGTGATGGGATGGAAGGGTAGGTGCCGGGACGGGACGGGACGGGAAGGAACGCGACGAGACGGGAAGGGACGGGACTGGACGGGAAGGAAAAGGACGGGACGGGACGAGACGGGACGGGGCGGGACGGAACGGGACGAGATGAAAAGGGAAGGGAGGGGTTGGGATGAAAGGGGAGGGGACGGGACAGGACGGGACGGGACGGGACGATTAGGGACGGGACTGGACCGGACGGGACGGGACGGGACTGGACGGGAAGGGACGAGACGGGAGGGCGCGGGACGGGACGAAAAGGGAAGGGACGAGACGAACGGGGGCGGGACGGGACGAAAAGGGAAAGAACGGGATGGGATGGAAGGGGAGGGGACGGGACGGGACGGTACGGAGACGGGGACGGAGAAAGGGACGGGGACGGGGATAGGATGGAATGGGATCGGATGGGATGACAGAAAATAATTAGTCATTATTTAATGACCAAATAACGAACCTCGCGCGAACGAAGTTGCGGGTAACAGCTAGTAGTATTATATGTGAGAATTAAATATCGAAACTAAGCATAAGTCTAATTGAATGAGTTATAGCTAATACACCCTAAGTCATTTTTACATCAAATTGGGTACACCATATAAATCCACAGTTTTTACATGTTTACATTGATTGCTGCTAAAGTCCCATAAGTCAGCATACTACAAATGGAAGTAATTGGAAACATGTCACCTAACATATAGTGCTAAAACACCCTAAATCAATTACTGTCTCATGGGTTTTTATGGTCTACTCTACTCAATTTGATGTCAAAACAACCAATAAGCAATTCAATTGTCAAATTGAACGCAACCATTTGTAACTAGAATTTTGTTGTTGCATCACCCTAACAAAATGTGAAAAATTTAAAAAATCTGTCCAATGGTCAACGATTCTTACATTCATAATAGGTTAATGACAATCTCTTTTTGTTGCAGGTGTGAAGATATTTCAATTTCATTGATTGAGCATGATTGAAAGGTGCACTGTTGTTTAAACAAATATAATGAACATTAAATAAGAAACTATGGATAATAAACCTTGTAGTTCTACAGGAACTGCATCTGGCTTATTGCAGAATGTGGATAACAATGAAAATTTTGATAAGAAGGAATACATCAAACATAAAAGTATTAATTTAGCTAAACATATGACAACTCATACAAGAGAGAAGTCTCATTTTTGTTGTGTTTGTGATTACAGAACCACAGAGAAAAGAAATTTAGTTCAACATATGAGAACTCATACAGGAGAGAAGCCATATAGTTGCTCTGTTTGTGATTTCAAAGGAACACAAATAAGTAATTTCGTTAAACACATGAGGACTCATACAGGAGAGAAACCATATATTTGCTCCGTTTGTGAATACAGAACAGCAGAGAAAAACAATTTAGCTCAACATATGAGAACTCATACAGGAGAGAAGCCATATAGTTGCTCTGTTTGTGATTTCAAAGCAACGCAGAAAAGTAAATTAGTTAATCATATGAGAATTCATACAGGAGAGAAGCCTCATTTTTGTTGTGTTTGTGAATACAGAACAGCACAGAAAATAAGTTTAGTTAAACATATGAGAACTCATACAGGAGAGAAGCCTTTTATGTGTTATATTTGCGAACACAGAACAGCAACTAAAGATAGGTTAGTTGAACATATGAGAACCCATACAGGAGAAAAGCCATATAGTTGCTCTGTTTGTGATTTCAAAGGAACACAGAAACGTAATTTAGTTAAACATATGAGAACTCATACAGGAGAGAAGCCATATAGTTGCTCTGTTTGTGATTTCAAAGCAACACAGAAAAGTAATTTAACTACACATATGAGAATTCATACAGGAGAGAAGCCTCATTTTTGTTGTGTTTGTGAATACAGAACAGTAGCTAAAGATAAGTTAGTTAGACATATGAGAACTCATACAGGAGAGAAACCATATATCTGCTCCGTTTGTGAATACGGAACAGCAGAGAAAAACAATTTAGTTGTACATATGAGAACTCATACAGGAGAGAAGCCATATAGTTGCTCTGTTTGTGATTTCAAAGGAACACAGATAAGTAATTTAGTTACGCACATGAGGACTCATACAGGAGAGAAACCATATATTTGCTCCATTTGTGAATACAGAACAGCAGAGAAAAACAATTTAATTCAACATATGAGAACTCATACAGGAGAGAAGCCATATAGTTGCTCTGTTTGTGATTTCAAAGGAACACAGAGAAGTAGTTTAATTAGACACATGAGGACTCATACAGGAGAGAAGCCTTTTATTTGCTTTATTTGCGAACACAGAACAGTATCTAAAGATCAGTTAGTTAAACATATGAGAACTCATACAGGAGAGAAACCATATATTTGCTCCGCTTGTGAATACAGAACAGCACATAAAAGTGATTTAGTCAGACATACGAGAACTCATACAGGGGAGAAGCCATATAGTTACTCTGTTTGTGATTTCAAAGGACCACATAAAAGTAGTTTAGTTACACACATGAGCACTCATACAGGTGAAAAGCCTTTTATTTGCTCTACTTGCAAATACAGAACAGCAAATAAAAGTCATTTAGTTACACATATGAAGACTCACACAGGTAAGAAGCCCTAGTATTGCTGGGTTTGTGAATACAAAACGGTAGAAAAAACTAGTTTTGATAGTCATATGAGGATTCATACAGGAGAGAAGCCTCAGTTGTTGATTGGTTTGTGGATAGAGAACGGTAACAAAAGATCAATTAGTTATAGGCATAAGAACTCAAACAGGAGAGAAACCTTTTATTTGCTGTATTTGAGAACACAGAACAATAGATAAAAGTCATTTAGTTACTCATATCAGGACTTATACAGGAGTGAAGTTTTATAATTGCCTTGTTTGAATACAAAACAACAGTAAGAGACCATTATATTTTACATATAAGATCCCATACAGGTGAGGAAATTGCTAGAAGAATTCAGTCTGGTAACAGGGGTTATTATATTTACTAAAACTCTAAATAGGTCCTCAAAAATCAAAATATACCAAATTATAGACCAATTATATGTTATGGTTGTGAAACGTTGTCTCTAGCGGAACATGATCAAGGAAAGCTAAGATATGCCGAAAGAAAAATTCTAAGAAAAATATGCGGGTTGGTATACAATCAATGAGCACCAAGAAGAATGACCAACGCAGAAATAAACAAGGCAGTGCAAGACCCCGCAAGCAATAATGTATTGGCAGCCAATCTGTGGTAGATGAAGGGGTCGACTGAGAATGATGGTTTGAAGAAGTGCTACGTAATGTGATGGCAGAGCTGTGCCGAGTACTAAGTACAAGTCATTACGATAAGTACCGTCTTCTGGGTATATATGAAACGATTTTTTAACATTTTGTTAATTATGACTGTTCTCAAATAACAAAACACAGTGCTGTTGTAATAAGTGGCGCATAAAAATAAATGAAAGTAAATCGGTTCAAATAACATTTACATTAAGAAGAGGCACTTGTCCACCAATGGAGATAAATAATCAACAGATTCCACAAGCAGACAGTGCTAAGTACCTCGGTATCCACCTGGATAGAAAATTGACCTGGAGAACACACATATGGGCAAAGCGAAAACAGCTAGGTCTGAAATTAAAAAAATGTATTGGCTAATCGGGCGCAAGTCACAACTTTCACTGGAGTGCAAGCTACTCCTCTACAAAATCATGCTTAAACCCATATGGACTTTTGGTGTACAACTGTGGAGCACCGCCAAAACATCGAACATTGAAACACTGAGAAGATTTCAATCAAAAGTGCTTAGATCTTTATTTAATGCACCATGGTACGTCCCCAACGAAATCATAAGACATGATCTTGCAGTTCCAACAGTTAATCAAGAGATACAAACGTTTAGTGCGCATTATCGAAATCGTATTAGTGATCATCCAAACGCCCTAGTGGAGTGCTTACTAGACAATGATGATGAAGTGCAACCACGTTTAAAAAGATTTAAACCCGCAGACCTGATTAATAGATTTGCGCAGCGATGATGTTTTTCTTAATTAATAGGTTAGATAGTGTAATATGTTAAACTAGACTAAGATTAATATAGGTGTGACATAATGGATGTACATCCTTCAAGTTTTTCAATTTATTAATTGTCAATGCATGTTAAAGCAGCTACTGAATGTCTCTATATGACAGATTGTGGTGTAAAAATAAAAAAAAAATTGGTTATTTAGGGTGTATCTAAAGGTATATTTTTGATACACATTTCGTGTTTTTTGGTTTAACGTTTTTATTTTTTTTTTAATTTTTGAAGTTATATAACCCATGGGGTCGGGGTTATATGAAACAAAACTGATTTTGCCTTCTAGCCTTATGTAATCTAAAAAAAATGGTCCAAATTGGATTTTGTAATGGGTTATATGAAACAAGTATGATGTTTTTAAAAATATGACCAAAAATTACCTAGATACATACCTACATCAAAAAGAAAAGAAACCCAGGGATTTCAAGATGATGTTTTATTGTTTCGTCTTAGATTTTAACTACAATAAATTGTAAATAACATAACTCCAATAAAATAAAGATGGAAACAACTTATCTATTATAATTACTTCTAACATCTAACATAAACAAATAATGATTTTAATACTCTTTTTGCAAAAAAAAACTGTAGTTGCCTTACAAATCCTAGTGATAAATGTAACTGGTTTTATTATTTCATATTACTAGATTTTAACTAAAATAAATTTTAAATAACAGAACTTAACAAAATAAAAATAGGAACAAGTTAACTATTATAATTAATTCCAACATCTAACATAAAGAATAAAAGAAATAATCATTTTAAAACTCTTTTTGCAAAAAAACGTAATTGTCTTACAAAACTTGGTGATAAACTTAATATTATAAAATCTAATCCACATAAAATAAAAAACAATTTAACAGATTAAAACAAAAAAGGAACTTATACAAGATCACCACTGAATGTATAAATTCCCCTGCAAACTATAAGTTCGGAAAACAGGTATTTTATTTCACTGAATTGAACTTGCGAAATGTCAGTTACAGAAGGAAAAATAAACATAGACTTATTTCCTTTGTAATTTCTTAAGAAACTCACGGTGATCTTTTTATCAAGAGAAATAATTCTTCCGAGAAATTCTTTGGTGCATTCTTTTTTAGAATTTTTGTTGTAAACTAATCCTACAATAACAAACATATTTTTCTTCAAAGCATTAAAACTGGTTACTGGTTTTTTTCAAGTCTCAGTTTTTGGTTTTTTGCAAGATTTGACTTCAGAGTCAGTCTCCACTTGTGAACCATCGGTTTCTTCTCCACACTATTATCAGTCTCATTATCTACATTATCAGGTACATTTTCCTTATTATTATCAGTCTCATTTAAATAATTCTCCATGTTTTGATGCGAGGGTCCGGCAACGGCGGCAACTGATAAATCACTTAAACCAATGAATTTTCCAGCGGCAATAGTGACTTTCTTACTTCTCTTTGGTGGGTTGTTCTTATTCATAGCAGTTTTTTCACCCATGATATGTTCAAATGTTTCTGATAAAGCATTGTTTTGTATCTGGCCATCCGCGTCGTATACACGACCAATGAGCTTTCTTTTCACCTTATCAGGATTTAGAGGAATTATTCCACAACTTTCAAACCCAGATTTAATATTTTGTGACATTGTGGGTTCCATTGACTGCAGTAGTTTGTGTATTAAAGAAGGGAATTCTGTCTTGGGAACTACACCTTTGTTTTTGCATTTCCACTCCGTTAAAATTTTTCCCCAGGCTTTTTTGAGGGGTCCAAATACAGCAACAAGTGGTTGACAAATGTGTGTACTATTAGCTGGAAAAAAACACTAACAAAATGTCGTTTTCTTCACATAATCGAACAATATGGGAAGGTGACCACTTAAATTATCACTGATAACAATTTTTTTACCAGTTTTTCTTCTGAGAACTGGTAAAGCTATGCTGACGAACCAATCTTCAAATAAAACCGAATCACACCATTCGTTTTTTTTTAAACAAATCTTTAGCTCCTGCTATTTGTTTCGCCATTTATTCATCAATTCCGGGCCAGCCTGTATATGTTCACTTGAGTTATAACCCGCTGTATTTCAATTCATATCAAGCTTGTCCGCGCAAAGGCGCTGGATTTGGTTTTTCCGAAATTCACTTGTTATCTCCTTCACCAGCCGCCGCGGTCATTTTTCCGTCCGCGACCTCATTTTACATTTCGCTTTTGGTTGGAGCAACTTGTTCCAAGAAGGCACTTTGCGTGCTATAGCACCTCAATATTAAATTTCGTTTGCGGGCTGATGAATGGAATCAGGTATGTTTTCGCTACTTGGTTTGATATTCAATTGTAGTAATTTCCCGTTTTTTATTAGCTCTTTTCTTGACGTTATTTTTTTCAACGTCACCTCTTAATTACCGCTTTTAAGTACCGCTTTTAACGCTATATTTTTGGGGCGATTTCTCATTTGGATTGACGCCACGTTTGCTGTCCTAATTGGCATATGACGTGGGCCTGCAGCTCCTTCTGGAATGCCATTTTGAACCTGCCGTTCGTGACGTGAGGCGTTCGTTTCCGTATCTACTTTGGCCGCGAGGTCTGTACTGCCGAAAGCTGTCACGTTACGATTATCCTGGACCAATTATTCATCGCCTACATGCGACTTTTTTGTCACAACCAGGTTAGTCTCAGATATCTACGACGTTCCATCACCGTTAACCGATTTACCAGTTCTAAATTTAATTTACACTTTATAAGTTGAAAACATAATGTAATAATTATTCTATGATCTACATTTCACAAATTTAAAGTTTTGCTTAATGAATACGTATTAAAAAATCTTGTAAAAAGTGCCCTCACCTCATTTTAATATCACTACCGAGATAACGGTTATTACATATGACAGTGGTAAGCTTATCCCTTCATTGAATTGCAATTAAATTCAATCTAAGAGCCTAAAAGAGGTTCACATATTTTCGCTGTGCGTGTCGCATTTTCAGCTCATTTATTATATTGTATTCAGACCATTTAATATTGTATTAAACAATTTACCAACGTATTACTGATGTGGCAATCAAATATGATCTGCTAATTAAATAAACTTAATTGCTTGCTATTATCTTATTTATTTCTTGAAATCTGTGATTTCTGGCGCTCTGTGTTTTTTTTGACTATTATTAAAGAAGCTTGCAGCTGATCAGCTGATGATAGAAATCTGCGACCTAAGGCCATCGACTTTGAAGCTAGCTAGGCCATTGCGGTGAGTAAGTACATTTCTGAGCTACCGTGGTGTATAAATGATAAGGGGGTTGATCTGCGATTATACTGCCATCGATTATTATTAGTAATCGATCGCAGGTTGGCTTCTTTATTGTTTCATTTTGACCTATTATATCTAGCACCGGGCGGTCCATTTTGAACCCATTCAGGGCAAATATTTTTGGCCTATATACAATGTAAGGCGGTAACAAGGATCCATCTACAAGCACCGCAAACATGACAGAATTGGAACTTTTTGAGGAATCAATTATACGTGATGCATGTTTCGATCCTTTTTTCACAAACACATGAATGCGACCAGGGTCATCAGATATGTTGGTCTCATCATAGTTTAGAATGTTCTCTGCAGGAACATTAGTAAGTGTAACTTCTAGTTCAGTAAAATATTGTGAAATAACTTCTTCAGAAAGTTGAGCCTTAACCCTTTTCATGTTTTCGCAATTACGGCGAGTTAACTCAGGGTTACGATTTTCAAAATTTCTAACCTATTCATCGCCTGGTAGGTTGTCTTTAAACCACTTGACTGTAGCACCTTTTCGAGTAAGATATTCCTGAATTAATTTTTTAGTTCGTCTCTATTGAAAGGATATCCAAATCGAGCAGCTGTTGTGAGTGCGTGAACAATATTTCTCTGCTCCAATACACTCAGTGCAGGAGGTTTTCCCAACTTGTTTTTCGTCAGTCCTCTGCACTTTCTCCACAGAGTAGTTTTAGGAATTCCACATCGGTCAGCAGCTTGCCCATTGAATTTCCTTCTACAATGACAGCTGCTAAAGCACGTTCTAAATTTTCATTTGCGTAGTTTTTACGAAATTGCGTTCCAGGAATATGCACGTGCTTACGCGGCACATTGCTTTTCATATAACCCTGCAAAAACGTGACTTTAGTTTTGTGAATTTTTTCGGGCAGGTATATTTTTAATTACAAAAAAATATAAAATGGTTTGTTGAGGTTATGTACAACAATTAATCTCACAGGACACCATGTATAATAGCTAGTTTTTGAGATACACATGAGACTATTTGAGGTTTTCAAAACCTAAAAGTATAACTACATTAAACAATAAAACACTACATTTTTTTAAGTTCTATTTTACAAACATTTTTTTTCTACAACCCCCAAGAAAGAACATCAACATTGTTTCGTGCCTTTGTGTGAAATACTTTATCGTACGTCGTCAGTGGTAAAGTAAATAACCTGTTACGTACTAAAAGCATGTGGCACTAATACTAATAGTTTACAATATATAAGTAGGAAATAAAAATCAAGTGGGAATAACGCGGTGAAAGCTCATAAAAATTAATATCAGAGTGGCAGTGGTTGTTACTAGAGGGTAGAAAATAAACAACGGGTTTTGTTTTGAAAAACGAGTGACAGCATTTTAACGTGCAAAAGGTTTCGTGGAAAATAATGTGGCAATCTCGCAATGTCTCGTGGTTTCGGTTATAGTAGGTGAATAATACTGACCGACCGTACTGCTAGGGAATTATGGGAGCAAGTATCACTTTCCCACGAATGTAGATTCGAGCATAGAAGCGATATAGGAACCACGGAAAACGTTTGCATAGTTTATTGCCTGTTATCAGGGTACGTATAATTATTCTGGCATCTACCTCATTCTATCTTGAAATTCGATATTAAAGCAACAAGTATTAGACGGAAAACCTACGGGAAGTTAGTCTGCTGAAAGTCATCACGCAGTTTTGGGGTCTACGTGCAGCAGGTGACAGCCGGCGATTGGGGCCTGACAAGCTGACATTTGTTAGGAGTCATTGGATTTATTAAGCGTCTACAAGTATAACGGGCCTCAAATACACTTTTATGGCGATCAATTGTTGAGTTAAAAATATAGAACGCCGACCTAAAGGTAAGTAAAATGCTAACAAGATTTGGCGCCCAACGTGGGGCTGTAATTTGTTACATGTACCTTTAGGTCGCACAATAATGGAAAGGAGCAATATTTACAGTAGTTATACATAATTAAATAAAAGCTAGATATGGTGTAATTAGGATCTGTTTATTATATGTATTTGTTTATGTAAGTTGAAAATATCATCAGAACGTGACACGCAAAGAATTACTTTGAGAATATTAAATAAGACGTTATACTTGTGTTAAAAAGGGTTTAGTTTTGAGGAATTGGTTTCTTATACGTATAGAGATTTATTTTACCTTCCGGCACCATACCAAGCAATCAGAATGGATATTGATAGGTTGTTGGTAGATGAAATAGATTATGAATTACGAATACGGGGTGTTGTTTGCAAGGGAAATATGATAGAAAAGCGTAAATTTCTTAGAGCTCGTATTACATTGGAAAAGACGGGAAATGCTTCTTTCCCGGAAGTAGAAATTAATAATGTGGAAGAATTGGAAATATGCAATAAGAAGCTTGATATTCTTGTGGAAGAGATATTAGCCACTGAGTCATTCGTTAGGGGTAGTAATGATTATACACGTATTCAGACCCGCTTGGTACATATTTCAAATCTACTTGAACGGTTAGTTTCTGGGGGGCCTTTAATAGATGATAAAGATGAGCTATATAATAGGTGTTTAGGGCCTATGGACGATCTTGAGTCCAGATTAACGTCCGAAAATGAACCTTTAGTTCCTTCTATTTCACAAGCAGTTAACTTAATGGACCTTGACGATGAGCCGTCACAAACTAATCAATCACAAAATCAATTTAGTAATTCAAATGTGATTGATAGTCGACACTTCAAACTTTACCGACACCTATTGGTATTGACAGCACTAAAGTTATTGACGCTCCGCCACGTTACAACAATTATCTTCCAATGAATAAATGGAACCTTCGTTTTGATGGTCAATCGGGACTTTCTAGTTTTCTAGAGCGTGTTGAAGAATTGCGAATAGCGCGTGGGGTTACTAAGGAACAACTTTTCACTTCAGCTGTAGAATTTTTCACAGAATATGCTTTGATTTGGTATCGATCGGTTAAAGATACTTTGTATAATTGGAATCAGCTAGTTAGTGCATTACGTTCAGCTTTTCTTCCATGTGATTATGAAGCTTGTTTATGGGATGAAATACGCAGTCGTACTCAGGGGGCCGATGAACCTGTAACCGTATTTGTGTCGATTATGGAAAACTTATTCCATCGGTTACCATCGATGCCTTCCGAAACAAATCGCCTTAGTCTCATTCGTAGGAATCTATTACCACATTTTCAAACCCAATTGTCTTTAGAAAACATTGTTTCCTTCTCACATTTACTTCGAGTGTGTAAATCTGTTGAGGATGCACATGTGCGTGCACAACGGTTCCGTGGACCTCCCACTCAGGGAAATCGAATGTTAGAACCTGATTTAGCCTATCAAAAGCCGAAATGTAATGCTAGGATTCATACTGTGAATGTATCCTCAAATGAGGGTTACGTTCAAACTCGTAGTAATAACCCACCGAAAGTAATCAATTCGACCAAGCCTTCTGATTTGAGATGCTGGAAATGTAATAAACCGAATCATTTCGCGCGTAATTGTTCAGCGAATAGTAAACAATATTGCTATGGTTGTGGACGACCTGATTTTACTGTCCGTACGTGCCCTTCATGTTGGGGAAATGGTGGTCGACGCCGCTAGACGACCGAATAGCGCGTTGTCAAGAAAATTCTTCGGTCAATGTTGTAAATAATTCGGATACTAGTTCTAAAGCTGTTTTAGATTATATTTTAAGTCACGCAGGTCCTGATGAGAGACCGTATCTTAAAGTTTAAATTTTTGGTAATCAGATTCTTGGATTGTTAGATTCGGGTGCTTCGCATACTGTTGTTGGTAGAAAGGGATGGGAGCTGTTGAAAGGTCATTGTAGGCTTACACCAAGTAAAGATAGGACTTGTAATGTTGCTGATAGTGCAGAGTGTCAAATATTAGGTATAGTTACAGTACCACTTATGCTTCGCGATAGAGTTTGCACTTGTGAGTTATTAGTTGTGCCTTCCGTACCCCATACTTTAATTTTGGGATGCGATTTTTTGCGTAGGATGGATATTGTAACCGATCTTAGAATTAACGAATGGACCTTCTCGAAAGATCACTTGATCCCCGAAGTTAATTCTATACAGGCCGTAGAACATTTATCTGAAGTTGAGCGCGAACAATTAGATTGTTTTGTCAAATAAGTTTTTCGTAAAATGGGAAATAAGTTAGGATGCACTCATGTTGTCGAACATGAGATTAAAACCACATCGTCGCCTATCAAGCAGCGATATTATCCTATTTCTCCTGCTCTGCAGAAACAGGTAGATCTTGAGTTAAAGAAAATGTTGGATGAGGGAGCAGTAGAACCTTCGACTTCTGCTTGGTCATCTCCGATAGTAATGATTAAGAAGAAAGATGGTAGTTATCGGTTCTGTGTTGATTATCGCCAACTTAATAAAGTCAGTCAACCTGATGCTTATCCTATTCCGTATGTGTCAAGCACCTTGGATAAACTTCGTGATGCTCATTATCTTACGACTCTTGATTTTAAATCCGCATATTGGCAGATACCTGTAGCTGTTTCTTCACGCCCTTTAACAGCGTTTACCGTACCTAATAGGGGGTTATTTCAATTTCGCCGCCTTCCTTTTGGTTTGCATACAGCCCGGCAACGTGGCAACGCTTAATTGATCGTGTTATTGGTGCTGATTTGGAACCATATGTCTTTACATACCTCGAGGATATTGTAATCTGTACGCCAACTTTCGAAAAACATCTTTCTACTCTCCGTGAGGTTGTGTCTCGGTTGTTATCTGCTGGTCTTACTTTAAGTCAAAACAAATGTCATTTTTGTAAGCCAGAACTTAAGTATCTTGGTTATGTAGTTAATTCACGCGGTTTATTGGTAGACCCAGAAAAAGTAGATGCGATTAATCGTATTCCTATTCCCGTGTCAGTGAAGGAAGTACGTCGAGTGATTGGTATGACGTCATGGTACCGTCGCTTTGTTCCAATTTTTTTTTCACTTATAGGACCTCTTACATCTTTGCTCCGCAAGAATGCGAAATTTTTCTGGGATAGTAATTGTGAACGAGCCTTCAGTGATATTAAAGAACATTTGATATCTGCTCCGATATTAGCTTGCCCTGATATTTCTGTCCCCTTTGTTATTCAAACGGATGCTTCTGGTTATGGTATTGGTGCCGTACTTACTCAACAACAGTCTGATGGAGAGAAAGTAATATGTTACATTAGTCGTTCGACAACTAGAAACGAACGAAATTTTAGCACGACAGAGCGCGAATGCCTCGCTGTTCTTTTTGCTATTGAAAAACTTAGACCATACATTGAGGGAACTAAATTCACGGTTGTGACTGATCATTATAGCTTAAAATGGCTTAACAGTATTAAAGACCCTGTTGGTCGTATCGCTCGATGGGCAGTTCGCCTTCAACAGTATGATTTTGACATTATTCATCGAAAAGGTAAAGAACATGTTGTGCCTGACACTTTGTCTCGTGCTGTTCATGTTATTGATGCTATTAATGTTCAGTTTGGTCCTGCTGGTAATCCCTGGTATCATCGCATGTGTCGATTAGTTATTGACGATCCTCGAAAATTTCCCCATTGGAGAGTTAGTGACGGTCAATTGTATAAATATGTTCGAACCTTAGAACAGAAAATAGACAGGAAGGCGCATTTCATTTAACTTGGCTGTAATATCTAGGCGACGGAAACGGCCATTTCTAAAACCCATGTATGACTAATGAAGTGTGATACCGTTTGACAGTTGTGGGTTTTAGTTAGTTTGAGACTAATTTTGGCTGTTCTCAGACCCCAAATACCAGCACTTTGGGCATTACATACCATCAGTAAGTATTAATATTACTTTTCACTTCAAATAGAGAGATAATTTCTCTGAACATGTCACTTGTCATACGTACTTGTACACAACAATAGTCATGGGCATAGAAGGGAACGTATAATGGGGTCTTTATTTGTAATTACACAACCTGAGGAGGCAATTTAAATTACATACAGTGACTGAAGTCACACAAACTCACATGTAGTCATAAATCACATAGTGTAAAGTGCACTTAATAAAACTGTTAAAATTGTTTGCTGCACATGCACCCTCTCGATATGATACGCCACTGCCAAAAGGAAACAACCATCCGCCATTTTAAAAACCCATCGCGGTCGCACGGATTTCTTACAAATGCGGCTTCCTGTCTATTTTCTGTTCTAAGGTTCGAACCGATTATCCAGACTTGGCAGATGATGAAGATCATTGGAAACTGGTTGTTTCAAAGACTTAACGCCAAGAAATTATCAAACAGAATCACGATATTAAGACCGCTGGTCATACGGGTGTTAATAAAACTTTTCATCGTATTGCACAAAGATACTACTGGCCTAAACTACGTTATGATGTGGCTGCTTATGCTCGCCGTTGCGAAACGTGTCAATGAATTAAACCAGAACAGAGAGCCCCTGCAGGGAATATTGGTGGACATTCATTAATTTCGAAACCTTGGGAATTAATCTGTTGTGATATTGTAGGACCCTTACCTCGTTCAGCACGAGGGTATGCGTATATATTTGTAGTGGCTGATTGTTTTAGTAAGTTTCCATTAGTCTTTCCGCTCCGTACAGCATCAGCTAAGATTATTTCGCGTATTGTTGAGGAAGCGAATCATATGTGATAATGGCGTTCAGTTTCGCAGTCATGAGTTTCAATCTTTAAATCAGAAGTATGGCTGTAAAATTTCGTTCACTGCCAATTATCATCCTCAAGCTAATCCTACGGAACGTATAAACTATGTTGACAGCTTATGTATCAGATCGTCATCGAAACTGGGATAAATATCTGTCTCACGTAGTTTGTGCTATACGTACCTCAGTTCATGAAGTTACGGAAAAAACTCCATATTTCATTAATTTCGGCAGAGAAATCATATTAAATCACGAACCGGTAGTAGGTGATGGAAACCCGGAAATTCAATTTAATCGTGATAGAGATTTAGATAATCGTTCTACAGTATTCCAGCAACTGTATGCTGATGTTAAACGTCGATTAGATAAGGCTTATCAAAAGTCAAAAACTCGCTATGACTTTCGTCGACGACCTTTCGAGTTCGTTCCGGATCAAGCAGTATTGCGTAGAAACTATGTGTTATCGGATGCTGTTCGTCAGTTTACTTCCAAGCTCGCTGCGAAGTTTATAGGACCGTTTATTATTAATCGAAAGTTTTCACGATGGGTTTATGAACTCAAAGACCTTGACGGAAAAGTATTAAAGGGGACTTGGCATGCCAAGGATTTGAAACCTTATGTTAACTCTGAGATGAATTAATGAACTTTGATGTGCTTAGGGTGGTTGGATGGGCACTGTAGGGAAGGTCACTTTAGGGAGCATTTTTATCTTGCTTTCCCTCCTATAAAGTATAGGGTGGTTGGATGGGCACTGTAGGGAAGGTCACTTTAGGGAGCATTTTTATCTTGCTTTTCCTCCTGTAAAGTATAGGGTGGTCGGTTGGGCATTGCAGGGTAGGTCACTTTAGGGAGCTTATCATCTAGTTCTTCCTCTAGCAACACTGGAGTAGCTTGCAGTTAGCAGTTGGTTAGGTTTTATAGTTGACTTGCATTCAGGTCGAGTGAAGTTTATCTTTCGCTTTGGTGTAGGTTCGAGTTAGCTTGTTGGATTTTGTTGGATACTCTTTTGGGATTTTCGTGGCGTAGTGTTGCTGTGTTATACCTTCAGCTAGGCGTATTGTGTGAGTTTTTTTTGTGTCGGTATTCATTTCGCTTACGCGGATTTAGATCCACAAGTGAGTCTCGAGTCCTTGTTTTGGTTTCGCTTTTGGTCATGCTTGGAGTTGGAGAACGGTTTCGTTTACTCATTTAGAGTATCGGCTCGTTCCGGATTTATGGGACCTGCCTCTGTCCCCGAGTTAATGTCCTTTAGTTTCCTTTTGAGCCTTTGTTGCCGAATGAAGTATTTGGTATGATCTGCTGCTGTGATTGGTTATTCCAGCTGTTATTGAATTTCGTGTAAAGTATAGGGTGGCTGGATGGGCACAGTAGGGAAGGTCACTCTTTGGGGAACTTTAACATCTTGTTCTTTTCCCCTCTCTCTTTTTTTTTTGGTTGTAACACAGGGAGTTCCCTGTTAGGAAATATTAATATCTGGTTTTCTCTTTGTTGTGTTTGGAGAGCGTTGTGATATCCTGCTTTCCCTGTTGGGAAATAAGGGTGACGAGGATAACTATTAAAGAAGTACCACTTCTTAGTTATTTTTTTTAGGGTAGGTATGTCCCTTGGGGATATATAGTGTGTGTAACCTTACACTACTAAATTTTAAGATAACCAGTCTTTCATTCTTCGCCTTCTTTTTCTTCTTAAAACTGTGTCTATACCTCTCTTTTATAATGTAGTGAATGCCGATTTTGTTTTGAATGAGCTGTTTACTTGGGTGAATGACATTTTGGTATCTTTTATTCTCTTTGATCTAGGGCGGATGAAATTTCCGGTGGTGAGTGATTTCTGGACGTGAGATGAAGATTGGTGCGGATCTTCTTCAGGCCGTTCGGGGCACTGAAGGATCCCTCCGTCGGAGCACACAGTTGTGTGGATGTTGGCTTCTGCCTATCGCTTTTCTGGTTTCTTTAACCCTCTTTCACTGGGGTTGCTTTCTCCCCAGGGTTGTCAAAAGAAAGATCCTGGTTATTCTTCATTTTGGTTTTGCTATTTTGGTCTGACAGTGCCTGAACCTGTGTGAAGGTATGCTTCCGCTCGGGGGTTATTGGAAGTAGTCAGGGGGGGGGGTACACTGTAAGGATTTGGGGTGATTTTAGGGGGGTTCGTGGGATCGGAACTTCTTCGCGATAGGTTGTTACGGGATTGTTCACCGGCGCAGCATTAACACCCAGCAGCGACGAGCAGCCTCGATCCTTGTCGTGAGGTTGGTCTGGTCTTGGGTTTCTCCTGAAATCATTACCGTCTTTACAGTGTAGTTGCTTGTTTGTGGTATGGGTTTTGGGTTGTTAAAGATTGATGACAGACGGTTTACTGACTCTCTAGCGTATATGTATGTATCCTTATAGGATAAAGTTATTTTTTAGTTAAAAATGTCGTTGAAATTTTTCCTTTCTGGTAAGGGGGGAGTTTGTTACGTGCTAAAAGCATATGCTATTAATACTAGTAATCTACAGTATATAAGTGTTGAATAAGAGATCAAGTGGGATTAATGCGATAATAACTCATAAAAATTAATATCAGATTGGCATTGGTCGTTACTAGAGGAAAAAGATAAACAACGATTTTGTTTTGAAAAAAACGTGTGACAGCATTTGAAAGTGCAAGGGGTTTCGTGGTATATAAGTGATAATCTCGCCATAGCATATGGTTTGGGCTATAGTAGGGAATGTTACTGGCCAACCTTCCTGGTAGGACATTTAAGAAGCGAGTGTCATTTTTCCGACGAATGTAAATTCCAGCTTAGAAGCGATTTGGGAAACCACGGAATCACGTTTGCAAAGTTTATTGCTTGTTTAACAGGAAAAAAAGTGTAGGCGTGAAAACCTACAGAAAATTTAGTCTGCTGGAAGTCACCAGGCAGTTTTGAGGACTACTTGCCGCAGGTGATAGCTGACGATTGGGAGCTGTCAAGCTGACAGTTAATCTGATTCATTAAACGTCTACAAGTGTAACCACGAACAGATAAATGATTTTGATGATATTTTGCATATGAAAACGCTGTGTAAACATTAGAAAGACTAGTAGTTTAAGTTAATAGGGGTACCCCGCCGTCCCGTTCATATAATAGGCTAATTTTGGATGTCTCAAGTTTTGATTGATAATAAAACTAGTTAAGGGTATTGCTCTCTTTCATTTTAATTACAAGCATTGAGTTCAATAATTGTTTATTTAGATATACAGTGAAGTTACAAGTTTCTTGACATATATCAGTGTGCCTGAGTATTAACTTGTTGGCGCTCCCTTTAACATCTTAATTAAAGAATTCGCGACGTCTTCACTGTTGCTAGTAGACGGGCCTCAAGTACACTTATATAATGTTCAATTGTTGAGTTAAATAATTAAAGAGCGACGACCTAAAGGTAGGTAAAAAGCTTTTTACTTACCTTTAGGTCGCCTTATATATGAAATGATTGAAATTAAAAAAAATACAAATTCTATTAATTACAAAACCGACATAGAAAATCTTCATTCCATTTACTATAATCTTCTCTAAAATTTTCTTCTATAATTGACACAGAACAAAAAAAAACTGTATCATTTAAATTACACTTAATATCAATATATCTTTTACAATAAAATTTTTGTATCAAGTTATACCTTTAAAATAAGAAAATTTAAATTTCAAATTTTGACATCTGACATCTACGAAATCGTTTTAAATATTCTTTACAAGTTATATTGTAAGAATTATTAACCTTAGAACATTGTACATACTCACTATCTCAAAATTTCAATCGACATTACATAAGGTAAGAGTAAATATACATTGTTTAAGTGATCTAACCTTAATCTCATTTTCCTTTTAGTCTATTGTATTTCAACGTGTTGTGTATTTTCTGAGGAAGTCAGCTGAGCTGACGAAACGTCAAAGATATTATTATAAGAAGATAATTAGCTGACTAATTTTCCTGAACTATATATATATGTACCTAAAAAACAGCTGTTATAAACAAATATAATTATGGTAGATGCGTTTTCAAAATTTATAAAATTATATCCAGCGAAAAACAGTAATACTGAACATGTTATTAAATCAATTGAACATTTTGAAGAACAAGTAGGTAAATCAAGAAGAGTTTTGGCAGACAATGCAACATATTTTAGAAATACAGGATTAATAAATAATTTGGATAGAAAGGGAATAAAGATTTGTTTTTGTAGTATAAGACAACCTCAAAGTAATATTGCAGAAAGGTACATTAAAGAGGTGATCAAATATTTAAGAATTTTAAAACATGAAAATCATAATAAATGGGTACAATATTTACCAGATGTGGAAAGTTTTATAAATAATGTTCCGAATACAACAACGGAGATGAGCCCAATTACTTTGTGTAAACAAGTAATATCAGCTAGACCTTGGAGGAAAGAACAAAGTGATGTTGAAATTATGCAATTGTTAGAAAGAACGAGAAGAAAATTGAAGACGATTCACGACAGATACGAAGAGAAACAAAATAAAAAAAATACTAAAACGGGTGCAATTTAAAATAGGGGACATGCATATGAAGAACCTTATAAAATACAAAAAATATTTAATAATAATAACACATATGAGTTAGTAAATGAAAGAGATGGATGAATAAGAGGAAGATTCCATATTACAATTATTTATCCATACATTGCATAAAAAGACGTAATAATTGTAAAAGTTGTTGTTTGTTCAACGAATTAAATATGTTTCTATAAAAACAAAAATGATTTATAATTGTTATAAACTTATGTTAAATGAGAATGTTAGAATTCGTTATTGAATGTTCATATTAAAAGGGAAATTAAGAAAAAAATTAAAAATAAATGTTTATTTTAAATAATTTTTTATTAATTTGGGGAATTATGCCATGATACATAAAGGGCAGTCTATGTTGAAGATTCATTTAAATATAAAATTTGGTATATAAATATCATCAAATAAGAACAGTTTATAAAAGAATTGCCTGTTTAATTGAAAGTCATTAATAGAATTTAATTTTGATGCAAACTAAGATGATATGTATAGCACTTGATTATTCTTTAATGGTTTTAAAAGGTATAAGATAAATACATGCTCAGATTACATATGACAAATATAATTTCTATTGAAATAATAAGATGAGTAGGTAGAACTCAAATTATTTTAATTTGTAGAGGGCATAAATAATTGTAACACAGGAGCTAAGCAGATTTTGTTACCATTATTAGAAAATCAACAAAAAAAAACATAAATTGCTAAAGTTGGAGCTAAGGAAAAAGAATATTAAAAAGGGATCATCTAGGATAGCAGACTTGCCGTGAAGCCGTTGGAACGAGGGAACATCTGAAAGGTTGCAGTGGCTTTTGCTGAGTTGGAACTAAGCCTTTCCTGGTAGCAGCCGAGGTTTTGACGGGTTGACAGCTATTTGTCAGTAAGCAGTGCATCACAGCAGGACTAGCTAGAGGATCCGGGCTGTTGAGGTCAGAAGAAGTGTTGTTTTGGACTTGACATTACACATTAAAGCAGGAAAAGCGAGGGTTTTTCCATGTGGGTATTAGTCTATTCTATTGAAGCTGTATCAAATAAAAGACAATTAAATCGGTATAATAAATATAATTAGGTACTTACCTTATAATATTGAGTCAATTACATGTGAATAGAATGAATATTTGTCATATTTAATTGAGATTATTGATGGAGTATTGTTTGACATGCAAGGTGACAGTAAATGTCAGTACACAATTAAAAGTCAAGACAAGCTACTAGATTATCGAACCAACCCTAAAAAGAGTCTCAAGGCACTATTGATTTTTATAAAAGTTTAAAAATAATTATAATATTAATATACAGTTAATTGCGTATGTTATATAACATACGTGGGGCCGTAAATGTAAACGAGGAGCCTTAATAATATATTTGACCGAAATTTTTTCGGTTTCATGCCAAGTAGACATATAATCCACATGCAAAATATCGTCTTCCTTCAACAAATAGTTTTTGAGCTATAGGTACTGCCAACAGACAAACAGATAGACAGACGGAATTGAGAAAACCTGTTTTTCGTCAACCACTGACTCTGAAACGTGAAGATCTGAAGAAATCTTGGAAGGTGATTTTTTCGCGGTGACTTTTAGACGAGGGAAGTAAAAACTAGTTTTTACTTTACTTAATACAACGATCTATTAATTTGCCGTCGAAATTATATACCAATTAAAATAGTATATTATTATACTAGTTTAATAAGAGGGTTTATAGTATCACGAGTGGGTTTGGGGCATGACGAGCACAGCAAGAAGTGCTCCAATAGAACAAGTGCTTCAATTCCTCTTATTAAAGGAGTATAATATACTTACTATTTTGTCTATTTTGCATAGAAATAATCAAAAACGTTGAATTTTGACATTTCATAAATGTGATAATCTGTCAGTTTTAAAAAACAAAGTAGGCTGTTTCAACGTTTTTCATATGAAGATAACAATGCAAAAACAGTGCTGTAATGGACTCCATTGTAGCACTGTTTTCGGTGTTATAATAAACATAATGTGACATCTAAGTAGATAGAGAAGTGCTATTAAGTATAACATGCACGCTTCAGGCTTTTTTATTTCTTCTCTATCTTGTTACTTTTATGGAGTAGGTACTTTGCAGCTGAGTAGAGCAATAGGCAACAAACAAGGTATTTAATATGGCGACGCTGTTTGTATGGGTTGTGTGTTGTAATACAGATTAATATTAGGCATTTGCGAAAATTACACCGTATGATATCGACCATTTACAATCGTCAGTCAGATGATGTATGGATACAGAAATGTGAGTAAATCATTTCAGAATTTAGGCACCTGGTGTATATGTGCAACATAACTCGACATGAGCTAAACTGGGCGTTGATCATCGGATTTTGTGCATCACAAACTTATTAATAAGGTGCACTACATACATATTGTAGATTCAGTACAATTCTCGGTAATCTTGCAGTTTACGTCCCCACCAGTGCGCACTTTTACTGCGCCGATAGAAATGACGTCAAATATGCTACATGGTTGCCAGATGTTTGCACGAATTCTACCTAGAGCTATTAATAAAAATAGGGAGGCTCCACCACTGAGGTAGTAAAGTTCGGCACGGATTATACGAACTATTTTCCATGTCTACAGGTGGTTTTTAAAAGGCGGTAGTTAGTCAGAGTTATATATAACCAGGTTAAATTTAATTGAATATGTAAATAAGAACATACTATGAGCAAAAATTAAGCTTTATTTGCAGAGGCAGGTAGCACATAGAGCCAAATACATACCATCCGTTCTTTTTAAAAGTATACATAGGTAATACTCGTATGTATACTAAAAAGAAAAATTCCCTTATTTTTGCCACAGCACGCTATTTGTTTAAATTAAATCTCTTAAAATTGAAGATTGCTCTATAATTGGTTGCCAAAATATAGGGTAAACAATAAAAAATAAGGGAATTTTTCTTTTTAGTATAAATACGAGTATACTGTGTATACTTTTAAAAGGAACTCATGGTACACTATAATTTTATTATCAGTTGAAACATAACAAGTGCTTAAAAAATTTCCAGAAATATTTGGAAGACAGTTCTGCAACTATTTTTTCAATAGAAGCATGGGTGCATGCCAACTGAAAAAGTCACGAAGGAAAAAGGTTATTGTCTTGGAAGCAAACACCCTTTTGTTAGAAAAAATATCTGCTTTGCAAAAATTACCATACGAAATTTGTTATGCACTTGTTATATTTTGATAGAATATATCAAGAATTAAAAAAACACAGTAGAGTAAAAATTTTTATTAAGAATAATAACAAAACTAATATCGAAATGGGTACTAAAAATCTACGGTTATTTGTGATGACAGTGACATATAAGATGGAATTTACCGTAAATTTCCAAAAATTTCCGATTATTAATAATCGCAGTTGCTATGGAAAATTGCCAATTAAATATACATAGAGATATTCTCAATCGAACACCTATTAGCAAAAAAGAAACAAAATCAGAAAACAAAAATTTAGTATGAATGTGAGAAACCAATACTGAGGTAGAATCGTGATACGTTGGAAATAATTTTTTCCATGGTTACTGTGAATGAAAATAACAAATAATAATTAATAGTAATTTATTATACAAGACGATAAAGTTAAACTTTATCCACGAGTGAATCGTTTAACGTCGCGACGAAGTCGAGACGTTAATGATTCAAGAGTGGATAGAACTAACTTTATCGTCGTGTATAATACAATATTTTTTTCTATAGCAAGAACTTTAACAATTTCCAAAGAAAATAATGACATTTCAAAATGTCACTAGCTAGATTCGGTTGCTACGATAATACGAAGCTGTCATATTTAATTTAAACAAAAGTTAGAAAATTAAATTACTTTATCTATCCTTGACGTTAAAGTGCTACTTTATCTACCCTTGCTGTTAAAGTAAAACTTGACCTTTTGTTTTGAGTTGATAAAAGCACACTTTAACATGTGCTATAGAAAATATTATATTATTGATATGTATGATTCCGATAGTTAAATGATTAAATGATTAGGCAGATAATTTAGCACTTTTTATGCCTAATCAGAAAAGTGACACTGTTACCTTGACAATGTAGTCACAAGAGTTGCCACTTTTATGACGTTTGAAAAGAATAGTTACAAATAACTATTATTTTCAAACGTAATAAGCACCGAGTGTAAGAAATTAATTCCACTCATGAGGGAAGCGAGACTAAAAGGGCAGAAGGCTATACTTATACACTAGTACCATAAGATACTATTAAAGTGGTGTCTGTCTGTTAGTCTCTGTCCTTTCTACAGCTCTGACAGTTTAATTGATCCGCTTGAAAATTGATACTTACGTTCTTAATCTAAATTTGGAGATCCCACATCCCAGTGACTTGTAGATAAAATAGACCAACCGGAAGTAGTACTTTACTCTTAGGTTTCTTTCAGGGTCCCTAGATGGCAAAAAACATGTTTTCTCAATTCCCTAAGAATGTCTGTCTGTTGCTGGTATAACTCAAAAACTATTTGTTGGAGGAAGACTATATTTTGCATGCGAATTATATCCCTTCCTGGCATGAAACCGAGAAAATTTTGGTAAAATATGTATAAGGTGAGCACCTTAGAAAAATAAATTTTGTGTTAACTGAGAAATAGATACAAATAGTAATATGCATATAGGTCAGAATTTACCCTTAATAAAAATGGAACAGATACACGGTAAATTATTTTACTAGGAACGTTGAGATGGATTTACCTAGTTTCTTTTGACTTCTAAAATTGTTTAGTGTCACAACGTATACTTACGAAGAAAGTTCTGAGTAAAGCCTTTTACAGACTTTTTAAATTAAAACTCAATCTAACATTGACATATTCGATGATAACTAAAGAATTTATTTATTGGTTGCTATGGACTAAGGTTGTTACGGTTCATGCGGATACTTGGCATTAAATATATACCATATGGACTCAGAAAATGTTCAGCATTTAATTTTTCATTTAGAAATGACCTTTCAATTTAAAAAAATTCAAAATGTTTTTAGACCATTCACAGTTGGGTACCAAATTAACTGTGCTTTACTCAGAACCACAGACCTAAGAGATAGAGTAACAAGGTCAACAAATCACCAAAACATACCCCACACAAAGGTTGCTGCGCAAGCACCAAAGGCGCGCTTGAACTCTGTATCCCGAATCCGGGGCAAGAAACATTAACTTTTGATTTACACCACCATTACATAAAACGGCTATTTGAGAGACTTTTATTTCAAGTATCTTTCTTCAAACCTTGAAAATTCCCTACCTAACTCAGAAAGACTGCATTTAAGTTTTTTTACTGAATGTCCTGTTTCATCAATGTATACAGCATTACAACAGCAAGGGACCCTAAAAACACCTGTGTTTAATTTGGCTTTAGGTAAAGGAAAAACCAATAACATTTAAACAATACATTAAAACCATATTGAAATCCCCTGAACAAAATCTTACAGGTTCAAATTTCTGGATAATTATAAGATCACTGTAAAAGGAAGTTGCGTGCGTGTATCACACCAGATATTTATTAAGTGTTCTTGGAATTTTTGGCTTCTTTGGAATGCTATCAGCTCCTCTATCCACTTATCGAATCCTTCCAATGATTTTTGTTTTTATTTCACCATACTTATGTACGGAGTATAATCTACAGCTATATTCAATTGTGGTGGTCGTTGATGATCAACGGAGTAGAACGTCAGCAAGAATGTACGACTTTTGGAATTTCAAAATTTGACTTCAAATTCTGATAGAGCATCAAAAGGTAGAATATGAATGTCTCTAACACCAACTTCGTATATCTTAGGAACTATGGTGAAAATGGCGGGAAAAAAGCAATAATAATAATAATTACTTCTTGATTAATAAATAAATATAAATGCATACATATTTTAAACCAAATTATTTAACTTGCTTGAGTTAATATGGAAATAAGCAAATGCTTGAAGAGATACTTAAATCTACCCCTCCCGATGTTTGGAAAAGTGCACACCCATTTTAAAACGTAGAAAATTGTTTTTAAAATCAAGTTCTGTGAAAACCATGCGCTTGTTAAAGGTGTTGCCTACCTATTATTTTCTATTTCTAATTAAATACAACTAAAATGCAGTATTATTATTATTATTGTTAAATAGGGGCTCAGAATAGATATTTGCGGTACATCTGATGTAAAGTTTGACTTTGAAATCAAATTAAAACATTATTAATGCTGGTGACAAAGTTATGCAACCCATGATTCACTGATACTAGTCAACTTGATACCATTTTTTACTTCCTTTTACCCCAAAAATTCGAAATTGAGTTTTCAACAGATCTTTACGTTTTAGAGTCTCCTGATCCCAAAATACATATTTTTTTTCATTGGTCTGTCTGTGTGTCTGTCTGTCTGTGAACTGAATATCTCAAAAACGAAAAGAGCTATGGCGTTGAAACTTCATATATAAGTTTTGTGTACTATGTAGATGAGACAGCAAGCTTTTGAAGAAAATCGCATAACCGGAAGTAGGTCTTTACTCTTGAGATTTTTCAGTTTTTTTCGATTTTTTCAAAAACGGCTATAACGATTTTTTTCAAACTTTACATTTTTATTACATTTTTAATGTATATTGATGTGATTTTCCAGTTGAATACTTCTAAAGTAGGTTTCTTTTGTTTTTTCTTCCATTTTTTTATTAACTCCTATTTTAAATAGAACACCCGGTATATTATTAGATTTTTGAATTCAGCTTAAAATTTTAGAGAAAATGTGTCTCTTCAACTAACGCTCTATTTTGTACCGTTTTTGTAGAATTTGTAATTTTTGAAAGTTTTTGACAAATGCTTAAAAATTAAAACTGAAATTTTTGACTAATTATAAGATCACTGTAAAAGGAAGTTGTGTGAGTGTATCACACCTGGTTTTTAAAATTAATTTTATGAATCGAGGATCCTAACATAGGTTCAGCTTGAAAAAAATATGTTGGCTAAAGAATTTAATACAATACTCGGTGCGTTAAGCCTTTTACCTTCATCAGTGTTGTTATAGACTACCGGACTCGTAATGTAAATAACTATCGTTTGTCTGAAATGCTAGTATTCAGCTAATTTTTGCTTAGTAATACGCAATTTTGGTTTTTTAAATAGAACACCCTCTATATTTTTAGATATTTTAAAACAGCACCGAAAATACTTTATGATAGCATGCTTAAACTAAAACTTTGAAACTTATTCTTTTATTAAAATGAATCATTTGCCTAAAGAAAGTCATGACATATGCAAAATCACTAACAATTGAACAAGATATGCAAAACAAATTCCACTTGTCTTTAAAAATACCTCATGAAAACAATTGGCAACTAAGTTTTTTAAATGGAACAATAAAATATTTTTGAATTGTATTTTTCGAACGAAAAACTAGTAGGTCGTGAATTAAGTTGGTTTGACAATGTAGGCTGCATAGTGGCATTAAAAAAAAGCTTTTTTTTGATATCTCTATTATTAATGAAGTTACGAGTTGTCTAGCAATGTACAAACACCCACGAGTTATTCAATTTTGCGGCTTTTTCTATAATTATTAACTAGGTGTGCTGTTGGTACTGGCTGCTGGTGGTCAAACTAAACTATCGATACTTCTATGCAAAATTTTTGTATTCACACTCAGTACAACAATGAGTTTTTCTGCCATATGAGACTGGATATGGTTAGCTAAATCATCTTTCTGTGTTGTTGTGTATTCACAATTAGAACAATCGTAAGATTTCTCTCTCGTGTGAGACCAGATATGTCGTTCCAACTGACTTTTCTGCGTTGCTTTGTAGTCACAAATAGTACAACAAAAAGGCTTTTCTCCTGTGTAAGACTGCATATGTCTAACTAAATGACTGCTTTGTGCCGTTTTGTATTCTCAATTAGAACTAAAGTTTTCGCTCCTGTATAACACTTCATCACACTTCATATGTCTAACTAAACTACTTTTTTGCAAAGTTCTGTATGAGCATTCTGTACAGCCATATGGTTTTTCTCCAATATGAGATTGGATATCGTTGACTAAATTACCTTTCCGTGTTGTTCTGTATTAACAATAGGGACAAACATACGGCTTCTCTCCTGTGTGAGACCGCATATATCTAAGTAAACTACGTATCTCTACTGCCGTGTATCCACATTCAGATTAATTGTATAGTTTTTCACCTGCATGTTTCCGCATATATACGACTAAATGAGGTTTATGCTTTGTTTTGTATTCACAATACGAGCAACTGTACCGTTTACTCAAGTATGAGATCTCATATGTGCTGTTCAATAAATATTGTAGGAATTCATGGATGTCCTTCATGCTTTCTCCAAGTTCTTGCGTAGTAGGTAAATTACTGGGATTTTCATACTCCTTGCCTTATGCGATAGAATCGTATGATTCTAAAAATGATCATATAGAGCTACTTGTTTAGTGTTTATTGAGGTTATTTAAAGAAAGAAATGCTGCCTTTATACGACAGGAACTACCCAACATTGCAACATGCCAAACCTATAATACAGCCAGATTATAAAATACTGTCATGGCTCGATTTTATTTCATTATGTTTTTACTATTGTGTATGAATTAGCTGTCAAGATCGAGAAAGTCAACAATAAGGGCGGCAACGCTGCTGGTGATTTGACCTAAAATAATCGGCGCAGTAAAAGTGCGCACTGGTGGGGACGTAAACTGCAAGATTACCCAATTCTCAAATCCTCTACCTCTAAATGCTAACTGCTTGAATTTTTGAACTTGTTTGGTATATACTATATAGTTTGTATGTGCTGCTATAATAATATTTGTAAATGTTTATACTTTATTAAGCAACTAAAAAACATTATTTTGTGAAATGAATATTCTCCTCTTTCAGATCAATGGTAAAACTTCAAAAATGTAGCATCTGGCTCAATAGCAACATGTCTACTCTAATTATGCAGATTTACTCATTTACTTCACAGGCTTGAGGTGCGTATACATAATTTTCGTTTGAATATGGAAATAGTATACTGTTTTATAAGGAGCTAATGAATCACTTTTTGCGATGGACCTGTAGACGTTTCTTGGACGATGGAAGCGAGTTCGAGAACTACAGATTAGTCGTGAAAAGTGCTTTAGTTCAGTATGCTATTTTTTCTCCAAACCGGGAAATAGCTACCTACAAATAAACATTATAATCATTTTGAGTTGTACAGAATGCATTGGAGAGTTGTTGGTATAGATTCCACACGAAACCAACAAAACTAACTGTATTTTCTCTGACTGGTCAGGTAAAAAACATTTTCTTTGATTTGGCAGAAAAATAACAATTTAGTCTTGTCAGTTTAGGGCAATAAATAATAATAATTTTAAAAATTGTAGTAGGAGATTAATTATAGTCAAGTTTTTGTTAAGTTTGCATGATTAATATTATACTAAATAAAAATCATTAAGTCGTAAATAGTTTAATATTTAAAAAATGTTTCGCACAATTAAATTGGCTTCATCAGTTTACGAATTATAAATGCATTATTGAAGGGATAAATTGAAAAATATAACAAATGGTTTATTACATTACTGGAGAATAAATATCTTAATCATTACGACTTTTTTATTTTTATTGAAGTATGGATAATTAGTTACTTGAAAATTTACATTTTGAATATAAGAAATTGTTAAATATACACACAATTAATATTTTACTAGCTTTCATGTTTGGAAAATGCAAGCTGTCTGAGTTTATTAGATAAATAATGCACTTTTTATGTTGTTTTCAATGATATAAAATTTTCAATATGTTCCATTTGAAAAAAATCGAGTAAAATGGTCTTAAAATTTAAATTTAAAAACCAATGAAATGAGCAAAATAAATCTAGTTACCTACGTTGGACGGAAAGTCATTGATGGCACATTCGTTTTTATTGAAATTTAAAAAACAATTGAAAAATACAAGAATAAATAATAAAAATTTCAATTCTGTGTCTCGCTTAATTGTACTATTTTTATTAATAAAATCGTTCGCTAAAGGTTAATTCTAATTTAGAAAAAGCAAAGGACATTTATTTTGTTATGACATTTACAAATTGTTTAATTGTGACATGTAACTAATCTTGTTTTGTTTTATCCGCCGGTAAACCAATTAGCGTAATCTTTAAAACTCGCTACTTTACATACTTAGTATTCTGGTTTTGATGGGCTCTTAGTAATTTTTATTGCAAAATGTAACATATACTGTCATATCAAAATCACATGAATTGACGTCCTGTAAAAGGCATAGCTATACTGGGTGCTGACTTGCCCGACGCACCATAGGGACGTGCATAGTAAATTCTTTATATTCAGTTATTTGCTCCCCTAATTATTTTAGAGCTAAAGTGTAAAGATATTTTTTGTAGAGAAACAAATACTGCGTTCATTCGTACTAATGTTAACAAGTTTCCATTTTCAGGAATATTGTAAATCAATAAAAATGAAAATTAAATTTTCAAAAACTCCGTTGTGCGATGGAATTACCTAAACAAACAATATACCTATGTTGTTTGTTTGCTTGTTATTGCTGTTTGACGTTTATAATAATTCATTATTAATTTTTTTCTGTTTAAATTGTCTAAGGTACCTGGTACTTCGCGTATTTAGACCTTGTCTATAACAAAAATGGTTTTATGGTGGAAATAGCGCTCATCAAGTAATCGCTTTGCCTAGTGTAAAATATCCGTATCAGCAAATTCCAAATAGTACAGCCATTAACAGACTAATACATTAAGTTTAAAATTACAGGCACGTTATTAAATAATTGTAGGTGCAATAAGGAGGTTCAAAACGTACACCAAAGCGTGGAAAATGACACTTGCATTGGGCACAAATTTTTAAATAACAGTTTTATTATTATTATTATTATTATTACATATACCGGGTGTCCGTTCTCAAAGTCGAACATAGGCGATTAACATTGTATTGAACGTTTTTGCCGATTCCTGCTCGCCAATTCAACTTACAGGGAAGGTAATGAGATCAATGGAAAGATAAAATTATTACGCATCAAATGATACCAATAATAATATTCAAGATGCAATATTTATTTTAAAATACTAATTTAAAACTTGGGAATTTTTAAATATGCCATTCCTTGCTTTTCAAGTTCGATAGCATTTGTTAAAAAAATTGGTAATTAGTTGGCGTAAATCAGGTATATTTTCTGTCAACGTCTGTTAAAATTATCTACAGTCTACAGACAAATGAAGTATTGCAATGAAGAACGAGTGAATGCGCTAATGTTAAGTGCCTATGTTCGACTTTGAGAATGGACACCCGGTATATGACAGGCAGCATTGCTGTTTATGTCAAAATAAAATTCGTGAGCAAATAATAATAGGTTATAACAAAATATAAACTACAAATTAACATAAATTATACATATATAGAAAACAAAAATAAATTATGATTAACAAAATTAAAGTTGAATTATGTATAAACAAAATATAAACTATCAATTTAAAATTATGAAATGGGTAGATTGTATAGAATAGAAAACCAAAATAAAAGTAAAATAGAATATAACTGAAATTAAATAAATTATCATAAATTATAGATATATTAGAAAACAAAAATAAATTATAATTAACGAAACTAAGGTTGAATTATGTATAAAAAAATTTGAAAAGTGGTGTCTCTCTATAAGTATGCACATATAAAATTTAACTCTGCAAAACAGCTGATAGTCTGACTCTATCAACCGTTTAAAATAACAAAATTAATTGTGTAGTGTTAATAAGGGTACTACCAACGTATTACATTATTATTAAAATTAAGTGTTGAACTGTTAATGTTAAAAGTTAAAAGTTTCATTATTGAAGCTACAGTTTAGCAGTTTTACACATCTGTGTACACAACTTGAGAAAGTACCGCCATTAGTGATTTTTTATATCTATCCTTAACGCACAATTTTCTCCAACTGGGGATATAAACACAATCTAACAAGAAGTTGACTTTACGGCAGTGCCATTACACCAAAAAGAAAATCCCCAAAAACTAGTGTCTTCCCTATTGCACTTGAAAAATTTGTATTTGTTATCTTTATCTCACAATTCTCTCACATTCCAAGCGAGGAATGAAATGACGGTGCCTTACACTTAGTGTATTAATCTAGTGACCTTATACAAAAACTGTATCAAAAAAGTATGAAGCACCATCGGCAGTTCCCCAAGGTGCCAATTTGGGGCCATTGTTATTGCTTGGATTTATATATTATTATTAAAGACTTGCCAGCTGTCATCGATCACTCTGAACATGCTCTGTTTGCTGATGACTTACAGCTTTGGAAGGTTGTGCACTCACTAGACGACTGTACCGCTTTGCAAAGTGACATGTGTAAAATTTATAATTGAAGTGAAAAAATAATTTTGCACTAGGGATGTCATGCCCGGTCTAAAATCAAACCCGGGTACCCGAAAACAGTACCCTGGTACTCTCGGGTACCCGCAATATATTATAAAAATGTTAACGTACATCTGAATATCAGAGGTAGCTACAATTTTTTTCTTTTACGCGGCGAGTTTTAAACTGAACTAAATTGAAATAGTACCTAATCAATTCAAAATGCAAGTCGTCTGTTATTCGTAAATATTTTCAAACTTCCAAGTGCTATCAAATTCAAGTACGTGACTTTTTATCCGAAATTGCTAGCAACATCAACATCACACACAGGATGTTTATGTTACCCATACTGGTGCGATTTAGTGGTACTATTGACAGGTTGAATATTTCCGTGAAGCGGATGTTGCCTTATATGAAACAAGAAACAACATTATGTGGTATGGGATGGGGCGATTCTTGTTTTTACTGCATAGTTATGTTTTTCTAGAGCTTATTCCTATTGTTTTTAAGATTTTATCATCTTCTCTGAAAAAGGCTGACCCTGAAAATTACAAATTTACTAGTTGGGAACCCGGGTTAACTATTACCCGGGTCGGCCCGGGTACTCTGGTACCCGCCGACATCCCTAATTTGCACTTTAATGTTAATTAATGCTACACTTTTACAGTTACTAGAAAGAAAAATTTATTTAATATCCATGTAGTATAGACCAAAATTTATTAAGCGACAAAGAAATGTCGCATCTTTGGGAATATTTTCAGTATACCTGCCATTATTAAATCCTAATTATCGTTCTTTTAGCAAAATATATATAAATTTACTATTAAAATACCAACATTATATTTAAAATGTCAATAATAAATAATACTTATTCAATATGATTGACTATTCAACTCTATAACATATAAGCCAATCACATTGCAGACATTTGCTTTTTTCAACCAATAACAGCAATATATCACTGAATATTGGGCACCATGCAAAATATTCACAAAACAATGTACGTACTCAAAAAATAAATAGCCTTGTTGCGAAGTATCGCTTAGCAACGATGTTCTGTCCTTAGTGATATCGCTAGGTTACGTAACACTAAACCCCAACAAACTGTGTGGCTTGTTTTAAAAATTTTAAAATGCTGTGTTTTGGAAGTATTCCGCTGAATTTAATTGAGAATTAATAATTATATTAATTGTTGCAATATTTTTCAATAAAGTTAATCGTTATGTATTAATATTGTTAAATAGTCGTCCCAAATACCACTCGAAGTGGATATATATTTTTTAAATATTTTGCCATTTCCATAGAAATTATTGCAAATTTTACTCAACAAAATCACATTTAAATGTCACTCGCCTTCGGCTCGTGACATTTTTGATGTGATTTTGTATCGTGAAATTTAAACGCAATAATTTACATGGAAACGACAAAATATTTGTCAAAAATATATCCACTGCTTGTGGTATTACCCTTGAATATTGCCTTTCTGTCCACGCGAAATTCCAAATTTTTAAATTCCAAGTGTGCTTTGGAAAACAAAATAGCAAAAATTATAATGGTGGTGTTTAAGTGTCAATCATATTAAGATTGCAGCTATTTATAGTGTAGCTTGGTGGCCTTATTTGTAAAGAATGCGTTTTCCACCTGTACATGTGTTTGATATGTTTCGTGTTTATTTTCAAAACAATGAAAACGCAACTGTTTCTGTTAAAATCTATGCGATGGAGTATCTTGATAGGCGCGTGTGGAGAGAAGGGCAATATTAAATCATATTTAATGAGTATTAATTATTATTGACATTTTAAATATAATGTTGGTATTTTAACAGTAACTTTATATATATTTTGCTAAAAGAACGATAATTAGGATTTAATAATGGCAGGTATACTGAAAATATTCCCAAAGATGCGACATTTCGAGTTTTAACTTCTTTTACTGATATTTTAGGTTAGGAATGAAATATCGAATTGCGGTTTTCACTAGCGTGTTAGACCCTTATTTGGCTATATTTTGTTGCAATAAAAGTGATATTGTTGCATTTAATTTTTTTGAGAAACTCCATTTTATTTGTAGTGTTGTCGCAAAACGCCCTCTAGTGGCAACACAAGTAATCTAAATCAAGTCGCCCAAACCAGCGTTGATAGCCTAAGAAAAGCCCTTTTCAACGACTCCAAGTTTGACAAAATCCGTTCAGCCATTTTGAAGTTATTCACATTTATTTCCGAAAATGTTCGGACACCCCCCACCACTTTCCATTAAGAGATAGAGCAAAAAGAATTTAAGGAAAAAAAAATCTAATTTATCTCAGCTTTAAAACGGTGTCAATTTTAGCTATCTGTAACATAAGAATATTTCTCAAAAAACGGGATTTAAAATTCAAGACTGCGATTACGCCCCCTGGCGGCCATTCTAGAAACTTAAAAATAATTTCCAGCATTTTCTCTTGGCAGCTTTAGTCATAAATTTTTTTACCTCAAGTCTTTACGACAATTACTTTTTGAGATACGGCCGAGTGCCCTTCTTAATTGGCCACCCGGTACATAGTAGATGTCTATTAATTTACATTTTTTACTTTGTTTTTAACATATCTTACTCGGCTACTATTTGTATAATAGCTATGTCGTTACATGATAGTTAAACCTAATTTAGTGTATCATTTTTATTTGTTTTAAGAACTATAATTTCTTATGATTTGTGGCATCACATATTATTTTGTTAATTTCATCTTGTACGCTATAAACTAATTTTAGTGCATAATGTACTGTTAGTCACAGCTTAAATCAATTAAATGAATAAGGTGATTGATGCAAATTATTCAATTAATTGGTCTGCTCGGTCCCCCGTTCTTTCACCAAATGATTTCTTTCTTTGGCTATATTTGAAATCAAAATTTACTCTAGATGAATATTTCAAAAGCTAGAAGAGCTGAAAAATTGTATTTGAGCGAAGAGTGGTCAAATAACAGTATCAATTAGCAAATATTAGATGAGAATTTTACAACAGGTTGGGCTATTGTTCAGCAGTGAGTGGTGGGTTATTTAAAGATTTAATTTGATTTTCCATTATTTTTCTAATACTTTACTTTGTTTTAAAATACACGTAAATAAAATTATTTCCTATTATGCGTCTTATGGTTTTATAATAATCTGAAAATGCAAAAGTTAACTGCAATGACAGACAAATGTAAGTGCATTAGTTTGTTTTGATAATTCCATGGCACCACTGATTTTTGTAAAAGTGTTAGTTTAATTGTTTTGCATTCTTTCGGTTCCGGTAAATGGAAATATGTTAACAAAAGCAGTAGTATTTTCTCTACAAAAAATGTACGTACACTTTAGCTCAAAAATAATTAGAGAAGTAATCATTTAATATAAAGAATTTACCATGCAAATTCCTATGGTACGTAGCACAAGTCAACACCCGGTATATAACTATGTTTCCATTAGGGCACAAGTTACCTACAGCCTTTTAAATCAAAACACATAAATTTTCCAAGCAAAAGTACAATGTGAATGAGACGTTTTGCAAATTAGTAAGACTAATTGATGAATAACAATGTAACTAGCAGAGAACTCAATGTGAAGAGCGTTCTAAGAATAAATTAAACGTTTGTAGTCAAAAATAAATGCAACAATTTCAAGTTTCACTCCTAGTCTAAAAGGTTAAAATATCATAAATTATTTTGTAACATACAGCAGTAAGCTGTAGTCTTGAATCAATATTAAATAACCACGAGCATTCTAATTAGAGAAATTTATACGCGTTCAAAAGGGCACAGTAATACGGTGTGTGACTGCCTGAATTTTCGAAGTGCGAACATATGTGACCAGCACAGTGGCGAAGCCACTTGCAGGTCATGCAGCACATATCCCAAGCACTGGTGGAACCACGTTACACGTTTCTGAGGCAGTAATATGGTTCGACACATTTGCACCAAAGCTCGAGTAGAGGCAACAATGTCCAAAGGCACTGGAACTCATCAACAGAAGGCCAGATTTGGTTACGAGTATAGCTGAACTCCCCTGAAACGACAGTAACCATGTGAAAACTAGAAATTGTAAAACGAGGTCATATTTACCTGAGTGACCATATACCACGACAACGGGGTGGAGCCTGGAGTTTGTAGCCATGGCAGCGGCCCAGCGGTTTTGCAGCTTAATTGCTCGACAACGCTTCAACTGTTTCGATACAGAATTGGGCCAATCACGTATTCCAGCTGGAGTCACCTGTACACATAGGAATTTTGAGACTAATTAGAAATTTGAATGTAAAATTGATTAATATCTGAACTCCCCGCCATTTTTAGGTTTTCACGCGGTTTTTATAACATGTCGCGCCAAAGGTTATCGGTTTAGCTTTGGTTTTAATAACAGGCGAGATGGCTTGACTTAATGTAAGCCAATTGATATTTGTTTTCGGGCGTTCAGCCCTCAAGGGGGGGAATATAAGCATTTTAACGGTCCAAGGCGTCACTTAACCCTTTTACTTCAAAACTACTTCCATATTAGCACTCAAAAATTACTTCTCGATTAGCACTTCTAAATTACTTTTGATTACCCATTTGTTGTATAATGTGAAAAAAATGTGTACATGATATGAAGCATCCACATAAAAAGCTGTTACTAAAGTGTTTGTTTTTTATTTACGCGAGTGAAATGCGATATTCAACGGGTGCTCACCTTGAAATTAAATTATATAAAGCCATCCTAATGAGTCCAGAGCACGTGTACAACACAGATCACCTCCAATAAAGGCCAACGCGCACTTGTGCGACGCGCAGAGCAGCGCGGCGAAGCGCGGCGACGAGCAGTTATATCTTTAATGTATTTCTTACCTACTAACGCGCACTTGACGGAAGCGCGGCGCGGCGCAGCGAAGCTACCCTAGCGGAATTCTTGCCAGAGAATATTTTTCTCTGCGCCGCGCCGCTCCGCGCGTCGCTTCGCCCAAGTGCGCGTTACCTTGCGACCCAAGTGACCGGAATTGGGGTTTATGAAGTTTTCCGAAAGCAGTTGGAACTAGCCGAATGTATTCCGACAGACGCTAAACGCAAGAGTTGAATTTTTTTCTTGTCTTTCCTTGAAAGCAGAACTTTTTATAAAGAATGCCTTTTTGTCGTAAAATCAATAAAAATCAATAATAACATTTTTATGGGTGGTCCAGTCCATTTGTTGTGCAGTATATTTTTAATCATAAATGCTTGTTTTACTTAGAAACATCTATTTCGTCTTAAATTTAAAATTACTGTCTCATATTCATAGAAATTAACTACAAACCCATGACGCATTTAACGTTAAAATTCGTAGAAAATGCGACCTGAATTTGTTAGGTCATTTTGGTATTTTAAATAGCCACCTAGGCTTTAGGGCAGCGTGCCCGTAGGCTAAGCCCTTTTAGTTCTTTATTTGGCTCCATCGCCTAATTTCAGAATCACGATTTCGCACATATTTAAGGGGAGTGTTAGGTCATTTTGGTATTTTAAATAGCCACCTAGGCTTTAGGGCAGCGTGCCCGTAGGCTAAGCCCTTTTAGTTCTTTATTTGGCTCCATCGCCTAATTTCAGAATCACGATTTCGCACATATTTAGCCCCAGAAGCAGTATTTTTCGTCGGTTGGAGCTCCCCTCTGATGGCGTTTTTTTCGAATTCCGAATCTTCTAGAAAGCACGCTGTCGTGGCGTGATACCATCGTGTCCCGCATTGGCTTGTTTCATTTTATCGCCTTGCGATTGGCTGCCAAGGTTTAGTCACGTGGCTGGACGCGGCCAGGGTGACCTTTGCGAACGCTTCCCTCTAGGGAGTTGTCCGCAGCCCGTTGCAGAGAACGCTCGTGTGGTGGTTGCGAGTCGGAGTTTTCGAATTGTCTTCGGCGTAACGTGGGTGTTTTGGAGCCCAGTTCCTGCTTCCGTAAGTAAGGGTCGTGCCCCCTTCATCTCGACCTACGAGGATTTGTTCAGCAGAACGAAAGTGGCCCATTTTATTCGTCGTCCCGTTGTACGCGTCATTGACGCGTCTCCCGTCGCCATTAAGGCGGTTGTGCATTCACCCCCATAGCCGTTGTAACATCGAAGGTACCTGCCACCTACGACCGCAGCTTGTCGCAACTCACTGTACCAGGCTCCTCGCCGCCTACGCATTAAGGTATGTGTCTTTAACCTGATTACCGCTGTGAACGCGAGTGCTAATTTTAAATCTTCGCTGTCCGCCGCATAAGGTGACGCGCATGTTTGGACTCATTACTACTTATTACTGCTCCTGTGCATTCATTCAGACTTGCAGACTGTTCATGCCGCGAGTGCTAATTTAAATCTTCGCTGTCCGCCGCATAAGGCGACGCGCATATTTGTACTCATTACTACTTGTTACGGCTCGTTACTGCTCCTTACTGTTCATTACTGTTCACTACATGTTCAACATCTGTCGTTAAGTTTAGAGCGCGCGTGCCAGCTGGTGCCCTTAATTATAGGTTAAGTATAGATCTAGGGCGACGCATTCTGCTGCCCCATTGTAACCCGAAGTTCAATATATGAGTGGTTAGTTAAGGGAACTATTGTTTTGTTTCGGCTTGTGCATGTTCTGTTACAGATAGACGCCCCTTCATTGTACTGAATATTGTACGACGGAACGAGGAAGCTCTGAGTGGACAGGTGGGTAAGACAGCTGCGTAGTCGCGGTCGGATTGACACCTAATTACAATCTTTGCATAAGGCATTCCCGAACCTGTTATTTGACCTTGCAATTCTTGAGTAATCCTATCGGCGGAGTATTTTGCGTGCTTCGCTCCCGTCTAACCGTCCAGGCCCGGTTAGCCGGGTTAAGACAGGCTTGGTGGCGCCCTCATGATTTCGACATACCCTGTATATATTATGCCATCACGCGCTTGCCCAGAACGTATCGTGTGACTCACGCCCGACTCCCTGAGCGTCCCAGCCGTGGCCCATTAGCCTATTTCGAACCGATTTCAGGGCAAGTGTGCCAGTTTTTCAGGACTGATTCCGTGGTGCGATGCTCACCTTGGGTGGGTGTCGTAAAGTTCTTTTAATACCGTAACAAATTGTGGCTTGCAACATTTGTTCCGTTTGATTGACGTCTGGCAAAGGATTATCTTTACAGGGGGGCTTATGTGTTTCTAAGCAGACATGATATTTGATGAATTATAGGTTATTGGGATTTCCAACATTCTTTTAAACAATCTACAAATCAAAATAATGTGAATTATAAAATAACTGAAATAATTTGGATGCAAACTTCACTTTCTGTCTCGCCGCTCCATTAACATTCAGCATTTCGCTATTAATTTTCAGTAATAATAGGACAAGAAGTCAAAATATTGCCGACAATAATTTTTGCGATTCAGATACGAGTTTCTGTGGCGATTAAAATAACCACGAGTGCTTGCACGAGTCGTTATTTTCTAAAGCAACAGAAACGAGACAATCTGAAGAGCAAACATTTTCGGCAATATTTTGACCTAGAGTCCTATTCGTCTTGACAATTTAACTTTTCAAATATTGAAAATGGTCAATAAAAATTCCTAACACTAAAATTTAAATTCACAAACCTAGCGGTGTTTGAATTGTATCCTTTTCTAAAACTAAAATCCAAATTATTTTTCATTAAAAAATTGTTACCTACAGAAAAAATTATCACATATAATCTCATAAGAGCATTAATTCTTTCCGGAAATTTTTTTTGAGTGCGGTCCAACAACGTCGTATTAATTTGCACGAGCGGGGCGCGAGGGC